>CM070506.1:33502704-34053578 GCA_036346375.1 Guadua angustifolia | reverse complement strand
GAAATCGAATCTAAAAATAAGCTAGCAGCTTTCTTGAAGTTTCTAGTGGCCATGCAGTACAGGCCTTCATACACTTTCAGTCTGTTCTTCCTCTCCCAATCACCACCCTTCTCAAATAAGCTTCAATCAGGTAAAGAAGTTGCACAGTGTTAAACCTCGCATTGCAAAACAAGCAGAATGCAAAATCACTAAACTAAGACTTCAGACTTACTTTTTGGCCTTGTCAATGGACTTTGAGATGAGATCAAAGTCCATATAGAAAAGGCCAATTTGTAAAGTGTAGAAAACAAGGTCCATCTTTTGGCCAACTGCTACAGTTTTTCCTTCAGTAATTTTAAGCTGCTCCAGTGCTTTTTCCTGAAATTTTGGATATTTAGACAAGATTATGTTTAAAGCATGCATCGACAACCTAAAATGATGTAGAAGACAGTAGATATATACCTTCTCCCCAACCCTTATGAAATACAAGGATTTGGCTAGATGGGCCTCACGCACTTCACTCTCACCCAAATTCTCTTCAGCATCGGCAATCCTTCATGCATAAATAAATGATATTAACCAAGAGAAGCTAGCAACTGACCACAACATAATGACAACTCAGATGCAGAAGCAGGAGGGAAAAAAAGGAAACACTATATCTCAGAGTCTAGATACAAAGAGCACAAATTTTCACTTTGACCAAAACATTAGGAATGTGATCGCTGGTTGCAGCAAAATTTGTGACTGCTTAAACTGCAGCCCTTTCTCAAGATCATTGACTGTTTATGCACACATCGATTCTGTATTTACCATCAATCATCATTCCACTTCTAATCCATATAGTTGGATGACACTAGCCTAGACAGTTCGGTATGCCCTTAATATTGATCAACAACTCAGGATAGGTAAATTTGGTTAGATCAGGAGGTCAAGACCACAGAAAATGAGCTATTATCGAGCTTCTTTGCAAATTGACATAGTTTGACCTAAAATCATTTTATTTACACTTAAGTGGCTATTTCAAATTCGAGCTAACAAGTCACTATGGAGCCGAGGCTCATTAATTTTTTCCTCTCAAAATGGACTTTTTCAATTTTGAACCTATTCAAAACTAAAATCGAAGAAATTTTATTCGAGCCCTAATGAGCTTTTTTACCAGCCCTATCCACCACTAACTTAGTAACTACAAACTAGAGCCCGAAACACGGCCAGTTTCAGGCCAAATTATTAAAAATTATTTGGAATGGTCAAATTACGAACTGTATGGCCACAGTACCATATGCATCAACACAAAGAGTTTTAGAAACCCTAGAACCTAGCCTAAAAATCGAGCAGAAAAAGGGAAACCGGCGAGATCTACTCACTTCTCGTCGAGCTTCCGAATCTCCTCCTCGATCCTGCCGCGCATCTCCGCGAGCAGCGCCGCGTCTATCTCCAGCACGCCGTCGGCCGCCAGAGACTCGTACAGCGCCGCCATATCTGAAACAAACGCACCAGATCAAATCAGACACGAAATCCGACCCACGGTTGGAAGCAGATTCGAGGAGAGGGGCGCGATAATACCGTCGGATTTGACTGCGGCAAGGACGTCGGCGCGGAGGCCGACCTTGGTGAGGTCGTCGATGTCTGGGTGCGAGAGCAGGAACAGCTTGTGCGCCAGCACCAGGTGTGGCTGCTGCTTCCCTTCCTCGCCGCCGCCGTCCATCTCGCCGCTGCTAACTCGCCTTGCCTCGCTTTGCTTCCGCCGCAAGAGATTGGGAGAGGGAGCAGAGGAGGAGGAAAGATTGCGGCTCGTTTCTTTGGCTTTTTTTCTTTTCGTTTTTAAAACAAAAAATTTAAAGACTGGTGTCCAAACGCGCGGCCCAGCACGGCACGTTTCGGCCTGGTTAGCGAACGAAAAAAAATATATAAAAAAGTTAGAAAAAATTGAAAAACGTAAAAGTTTGAAAAAAGTACATAAAAATAGAAAAAAATCTAGAATAATTAGAAAAACTTTTTAAAAATATATGTAAGTTAGAAAAAAACATGAAATAAAATTCTAAAAGGGGACAAGTAATTGAAATTAAATAATGAGTTTTATTAATGTTTGGTTGCCTCGTTAAAAATATTGCCAAGTAATAACTCAACATGAGAAAATCTTAGTAAAGAAAAAAGAGTACAGTCCATAACTCAGTGATACAGGAAAAAGTTAAGATTACAATTATTCTTTCTGTCTATTTAGATAAAGATTTTCAAACATCGCCACTAGCTCAATATTTTTTGTAGTGTGTTGAGTTTGTTGATCAACTTATTCCCAATCTTTCATAGTGAAAAATATTTTTATCGTCTCACTTGTCAGATTTGTTTTTCTCTTCTCCATTATTCTTCCAGATAAACTAAAAACAGATTTCGAAAAAACCGTAGAGACAGGAATTGGTAACACATTTCGTGCTAATATGGAAAGCACCAGATACATTATCTTGTGCTCATGCCACCACTGCAAAAATATTGAAGTCTTCCTCTTACTGCTCTTGGTACTTGATAGTGTTGTTGTTAAGATAGATAGTTAATTCCCCACCACTTGTTATTGTGTTTACACTTGACGTTGTGATACTTGAACTCCTTGAGGTAGAGCCATCTGTACCCCATTTCTTTCCCCTCAAAATTTTCTTCTTACCTATTGTGGGTGCTGGTGAAGGTCGCTGCAGGTGAATTCTATCAAACTTCTGATCGTACTCAGTATAAACTTCAGATAAGATAGCACGAATATTTGAAAAATAACTAAAATAATTAGTGCCCAATGCATCACTTAGAAGTGAGAGAACACTATCAAATTATCGAACTTTAATTCTAGGATCTAAAATAAATGCAAATGCATATAATATAGGAATTTATTTCTAATATTTTAAAAATTTAGTTTCCATGGCATAAACAAATTCATGCAAAATATTATCATTTTCGTGGTTTCTTAAGTGGGCAGCAATTTCTAGAATATGATGCACAATTAAACGAGAGGTTGAGTAATAAATTCTAGATAAAGCAACAGTAAAATCATAAAAAAGTTCCAAAAATGACAATAAGTATTCAACAACATAGTAATGTCGCTCTATGAGTAGCGGTTGACCATCATGATGACAATAGTGCGTGTTAATAAAAATAGAAAATGTATTTTTATAGGGTAGGAATGATTTAAGCATTAAATAAGTAGAATTCTATCTAACAGACATATTTAAACCAAACTTATGTGGATGTACCTTCATCATAATACAATAGTTCTTATATGTTGCTATTCATTGATCATAATAGTTTAAGAAAGATATTACAGTGCGAAAAGCCGAAAAGGTTCAATGTATGGATCTAACATCTTCAAACTAAATTTAACTATAAGATTAAAAATATGGCAAGCATAACGCTGATGTAATAAGAAAGATTCGGCGTACGAATTAAAAAGTGGAATAAGAATGTTCATTGCAAATGTATTTGCTACAGCATTGTCTAATGCCATTGCAAAAATTTTATATGTAAGACAAAAATCTTTCACATTTTTTACAATACAATCAACAATATTCTCACCAGTGTGTGCTATGTCAATTAATTTGAATCCTATAATTCTCTTTGCTAATTGTCAGCCAATGTTCATGTAATGAGCAATTACACTAAGGTAATTTTCTTTAGCCCTACCACTCCATATGTTTGATATCAAAGACACAGAAAAAGTACAAGTATTAAAGAGCTCTTTTAGCTTACTGTGATAATTATTATAGTATTTAATCTGATCACTAGTTGTTATCTGTCTAGAAACTACAAAAAACCTAAGATTATGAGCGATCATAATATAGTTTTCAAATGTTGATAAATCACCAAAATTAAAGATAAATTTTGAGAAGCGATTAAATGACAAAGAGATTTACGAGTTACCTCAGAATTGTAGTCCTAGTGGCGTACCATACCATTAGAGTTGTATTGCAACTGTGTCTATCTCGTAGCCACTCCCGCTTTTTTCTACAGCTCTCATCACGTCTCTTCAAGTGTAATGTTCCACCTAAAGATTTCACGATTAATTTATACTTACAATATTTACAAATAGCATATCTATTCTGAACGTCATCTATGTCTTGAAAATCTACTCGAAATCTTCCTAGACTCTCGATGTACCGCGTCTTGATCTTTTTGCCCCCGATGCTTGACAACGTAGTAGCACTTATAAAGCCTGAGGATGATACATATACTACAGGTTCTTCAGCTTGATAGGATGCAAGAAGCTCCTCGGATGAAATCCTGAAATTAGAAGTTGGGAAGGACTAAAATCCTATTGTTCCATGAAGAAAACTACAAGAAATAATTGCACTATTATTAATTTAATCTCATTGAAAATAATAAGGACAATGAAAAATTAAATCACTATTCTTACCTTGATTTCTTAACAAAAGTCAGATTTGAATTTTTTGGATTGGAAAATGCAGAGAAATGATTGCAAGTTTGCCAATGGAAAATGAGGGGATGGGATGCTACCCTACTTATAGGAAAATTTTGGGTTTTACAGAATTTTTCAAAATTTTCTTGAAAATTTTAAAATCTACAACAGTTAAAAACAGCTATATTTCGAATAAACGGGCTGAACAGGGCCGATTAGGCCATGCCATGCTTGGGCCGTGCCTATAGCGTTGGGCCTCGGACCGACTCTTTTGGCACAATCTATTTGGCAATCATTGCTTTTAACCTAAGTTTTTTAAAAAAACCAAAAGGTTTCCATAACTATAAATAAGCGCACACCTCTTTCTAGTGGGAATGAATAACTCCAAATACATATTATTTTAGCTTTTAAATTTTGTTACTAAATATGTATCATTCTATAATTTCAAAGTAACTTGTAAATGTTTTTTTTATATTCCTACTATTCATTATTTCTAATGTTATTTATTACTGTGGAATAGAGTAACACACCAATAAAAAATAATAAGTGAATTAGTAAAGAATGATGATTTAGTTATTTTTATGTATGACTTAGTTAAAATGCAAAATCTTAAAACGTCTTTGTTCAGCAAAGGAGGGACTAAGCCATATGCTAAAGAATTTAGTTACTGGCCTATATTAATTTGTTAGGAAAATCCTTCAGAACTGTGCTCATTGCGGTCCCACATGTATATATATATCCACACCGATCGTTCCATGATCTGACGGCTGTACAAGGCGGAGATATATCGAGCCGTGTGTACAAGGGCAAAGCGAAACACCGACCGAGCCCAACTCATTCGGTTCCGAGTTCCGACCCGAGACCAAAACTCATCGCGGAAACCCTTCCCGATGGCCACCGCCGCGGCCGACAAGCCGCGCCGCCGGAAGCCGGCGCCGGGGCGCGGGGGCGTGGTACTGCCCGCTGGGCTCTCCGAGGAGGAGGCCCGGGTGCGGGCCATCGCGGAGATCGTGTCGGCGATGGGCGAGCTCTTGCGGCGCGGGGAGGACGTGGACCTGAACGCGCTCAAGTCGGCCGCGTGCCGGCGGTACGGCCTTGCCCGCGCTCCGAAGCTGGTGGAGATGATCGCCGCCGTGCCAGAGGCCGACCGGGCCGCTCTGCTTCCCCGGCTGCGCGCCAAGCCCGTGCGTACGGCGTCGGGCATCGCCGTGGTGGCTGTGATGTCGAAGCCACACCGGTGCCCCCACATTGCCACCACGGGGAACATCTGCGTATACTGCCCGGGAGGCCCCGACTCCGACTTCGAGTACAGCACCCAATCCTACACTGGATACGAGCCCACCAGCATGCGCGCCATTCGGGCAAGGTGATTTACCTCTCTGGCTACGGAGTGCTGATGTCATTGGTAAATGAGTACTTGATTTACCTCTCTGGCTACGGAGAGCTGATGTCAATGGTAAATGAGTACTATCATACTGAGAGTGGGCTGTAGTGTAGCGAGTAATGTAAAGATTCATCCTTAAGCCTTGTTCTGAACTGCAAGTGTGAACGAGGAGTGCTGTTGTTTGTTAAAATGCATGCTTGAGTTCGCAGCACAATTGAAATTATGCCATTATGAGACTAGTGAGATTCATAGACGTGTGCTCCATTGATCTACTTTGAACCTTTTTTTTTATTTTTTTATTTTTTTGGCGCCAAGTAGTGTAGTACCTTTTAGTTCGTGCAGCAGCTGTGGTAAAATGGCAAGAAATAGTGATAATTATGCATGTGGTAGGCAGCCAGAGAACTTTTGGGCTCTTTTAGGTTTGGTGGGGAATTGTAAGCATACTTTAGTTCATATCCTCCTAGTTCAGTACTCCCTCCACATTTTTAGGGGGTATTTTGCTTTTGCACAGATATTAAGAAGCACATGGAAATGACGAAATTACCCACAATACTCACAGTTATTCTATCCAACCAGTTCCCTACTCACCGAGAAAAACAATGTAATTCAATGCATGCACGCACGCTTTGCATTAAGGCAAGTACAATAACAAAGCTAACTCTTACTCTATCTCCCATCTATGTTATCTAGAGTAAGCATTAAAGCTAGTTTGTACAATAAGTATCTCTAAAGGTTAGCTCTAAATGCTATGCATTAACTATCCTTTCTCTCTTGTATATAACTAATCTACCTATACTCTCGTGCAATGCTTACTACTAAATAGGCAAGTACAATAACAAAGATAGCTGCTTATTCTACCTCCCATCCATGTTGTCGCCAGATACACGCCAGGTACCTTTCCACCGCATAAAGGTACAATCCACGTGCGGCTCGGGCACCGGGCGGCGATCACGGCCACGGCCAGCGTTGGCCCACGGGCGCCGGCGAAAGGGCGCGAAAGACGCTTCGCCGCCGGCGCAACCAAGGGCGTAACGGGCAACCAAGGCAGTGATCACGCCACGGCACCACGGCGGCCCGAGTGAAAGAGCAGCGGGCGAGACGCTTCGCCGCCGGCGCCATTTACGTATACTCGCAACGGCGGCGATCACGGCCACGGCAAGCGTTACCATGGCGCCCGCGAGCAGCGGGCGAAGCACGCCTTTTTGCCGGCCATTAGGTAGGCGTTCGCACCGGCGGCGATCACATCACGGCCAGCGCGTCGGTCCACGTACGCCGGCGAGAAAGCGCGATGAAAGCACGCTCGCCACCCGGTGCCAGCCCACGTGGCGTCTTAAGAATCGGCGCGATCACGGCCACGGCTGTGCGTCGGCCCACGGGGCCGCATGAAAAAGCGATGGGCGAGCACGCTCGCCGCCTTTGCCACAGATCCACGTGGCGCCGCATAACAGCGGCAACACGCCCGCCGCAAGGCCAAGAAGGCAAAAGGTGAGCGAGGTGATTTCACCTCGGCTCCTCTCCGCTGCACTCGCTTCGAAGCTATAGATGACAGATCGCTCACGCAAGGATTTCGCCATAACCCCATTCTCCGACGCCTCACCAACTCGCCAGAAAGGGTCACATCATGGCGACGGGCGGTTACGCGCAGCATTTAATGAGGCCGAGGAACGGGACAAAGACAGAAGGCGATAAATGTGTATGGATCAAGATGATGACCCCTTTCACCTACTCCTGCTAGCCCGCCTATATAAGGCTCCTCGTGTACGGGGAAAAGGCGATCAACGAGAGATCGAAGACAACCAAAGAAGAATATAGCAAGAGAGCCTACGAGAACGGTGATTCCCAAGCTTTGTATCGCCTCAGCCAAAACACTTTAAAAGCAATCTAGCAGAAGTAAGGCTATTACCTGCCAAGCCGGGCTCAACTCGGTAAAATCTTGTGCCGCCATAGTTCG
Source organism: Guadua angustifolia (assembly GCA_036346375.1). Taxonomy (NCBI): domain Eukaryota; kingdom Viridiplantae; phylum Streptophyta; class Magnoliopsida; order Poales; family Poaceae; genus Guadua; species Guadua angustifolia. The sequence continues at coordinate 34,045,871 of CM070506.1, read as the reverse complement.
AGACGCCAAGGTTCGCCGCATGGGGTCTTCTAGGGTTTCTCGCTAGATTAGCCACCGCGAAGACGCCTCCTTCCAACCAAACCCGGTTCAGATCACGGGCTCGCCAGCGCGAATACGCCACAGGGGCGCCAGTGCAGGGGCTAGTAGTTGGTGTTTCCGCTAACTCTCTCGCGACTTTGGCGTTCGCGATGAAGCAAGCCCGCACATCGAAAAATGGCGTTTCAGGCACCGTATCGTTGCGAGGCGAAAGCGACGACGCAAGGCGCTCGGCCGCCACGGCCGAGGAGCCGCTGCATTCGGCCAGAGAAGCCGGCCGCCGCTTCCCGGCGCAGCCGAGCACCATCGCAGCAGTCAAGATGAGGCGCTACCCCGCCTGTAACTTGCACGCCGCCAGTTTTCTTCGACCATCCGCCGGAGAGTTCGCGCGGACTTCTCCGCCACTCTGTGGTCGCAGCATTGCCGCCTGTGACGCGCCAACTCCGTAGGCTTTCACCAGTACCACCCAACAGATCAGCGCTTAATGCATGCATGCCTCAGCCTCGAGCCGCCTAACATCAAGGGCCCCGCCAGCGGGCTGTGGTCGAGACAGGCGCGCAGATATCTTTGGCCTTGCTCGCGAACTCAGGACCTTCGCCTCATCTCGACGAGAGCGCCAGCATATGATGATCTTCGCGGCCTCGCCGCCGGTCTCGACCAAGAGAGCCGCCACGATAAGTGGCACTCGACAATGAGAGCCTGCGTGGCTCTCATTCTTGGATAAGGAGGAGGTTAACCTCCGACCTAAAGAGCTGCCTCAAGGCCCCATGCGCGGCTTCGGACCGCCTCCCATGAAGTCGGCCGGCCTACTGCTGGCTTGTGCCATGTTTTCCCGGCAAGCCCAGACATGGTTTGACAGTTTCGGCCGTACGAGAAAAATATGATGGCACCACTAACCCGGAGGAGTTCTCCAGATCTACACGACGATGCGGGCACCGCGGATCTGAAAAGGTCATGGCTAACTACCTCCCATCACTTTGACGGCTCGCCTGCTCCGTCAGCCAATCCCCGAGGGTTTGGTGACACTCGTGGGGAAAGTTGCGCACTTTCGTCGCCAACTTCAGTGGCCTTTGCGCAGCCTTGCTGGAGGACGACCTTCACGCCTGGAGCAAGAGAAGTGGAGTCGCCACGACTTCATTCGCGGTTTCGCCATCGCCGCAACACAATCCCCACATTTCAACAATCACCCGCCATCGCCAGAGGGCGCGCGCGATCAGAAATGAAGGAGAAGATGGCCACCGCATTCATCGCCCACCTCCGAAGCTTTTTCCTCGCGACATAAGTGCGCGCGCCGCTGGCGGCACGGTTTACCTTTCTAAGGGGCGGCTATGGTATGGATGAGGCCGGACCTCGGCGGTTCCGGCCATTACAAGAAGGCGCGGAAGCGCGAGGGGCGAGACCAGTGTGTCTTGCCGCCGAGCGCGACGAAGCGCGACGAGGAGGAAGACCTCGCTACCGAAGAAGCGCGAATCGCTGGGATCGGCGAGATGATCGCTGGGCAGCGTGATTTGCCGCCGGATCGGCCAGGATGACCGCCGCGGCCGCAAGGACGCATCGCCGGGAAAGCAAAAGAAGGGCGAGCCAGATGTTCTATCCACCGCACCAACACCTATGACTCGACAACCGCTTGTCGTGGGACAAGATGGTGGAAAAGCGCCAGGAACGCCGCCCCATGATGATCAAGATGAAGATCCGCCTCACCGCCTTCCAAAGAAAGCCGATCACGCGCCTTTACATCCATGGTGGATCCTCCACCTTCTTTCCAACGCCGCCATAAGCGGCAGAAGAGGAGGTCTGCGCCACGACGAGCTCGGTCTGCCTGATGCCGGCGGTCCGAGCAAGCGCCACCTTCGCCAGCCGACCATCCCGAGGCGAAGGCGGCCGATACCTCCCACCGTGGTGTCGCCCATCGTTTGAATGTGCGGTTGCTGCGGTCAGCGGATCGGAGAAGTTCTATCAACCTCCGCCCTCCTCGCTTTTGGCACTCAGATCCCGCGATCGGATTCAAGGCCCACCGCTTCTTCGGTAGCTCCAGAGCCGGTATGTTTCTGGCAAAGCCTCCCCATCACCTTTTGGTGAGGGACAACTATCGCGACCGAGCCGGTGGATTTTGAGGTCGCCGACTTCGACCTCCCTACATGCCCTCGCCGACCCGCTACCGCCCGCTTCATGGCGCCACCCACTACGCGCATATGGGGTGGAGATGCCTGTCCCGCCGCCCCATTACGATCGTAGGATAAGGCCGAGGCTTTATATTGCTTTAAAGGCGCAGCAGACTGTCCGGAGCACTCGCGGCGGGCGCCAGACGCCACGCCCTGAGCCCTCAGTTCGGACCAGAGCTTCACCTGCTCCGCCACGGTAAGGTGGTCGCCTCGAGCGAGGGCGAACTCCGAAGATCATTAACATTGGCGCCAACCCGCCGCCAATAGAAGACGCGCCGTCACCTTCCTCCGCCAAACGCAGACGTGTTCGCCCGCAACCGTCCGACATGATTGGGTCCCTGTGAAGGTGATCGAGCACCGACCGCAACGCCTCGACGACGCCCGATCCGGCAGAAGGTCCGAGGCAGCGCCGAGCGCAGGACGCCATTCGGAGGAGGTAGAGAAGCCGCTGAGCGCGAATAGTCGTGAAGTCTTCATCCCGAATGGCTTGCCAACCCTGTGTCGCCAAGAAGTCCAACGGAGGTGGCGATGTGTCGATTTCACCGACCTCAACAAGGCTCGCCTGGCGATCCATATCTCGCCATGTCGATCTCTATTGTTGACTCCACTCACGGGTGCGAATCAAGAAGCTTCTCGGACGCAGACTGGTACCACCGATTAGCATGGCGCTGAAGATGAAGAAAAGATCGCATGGTAACTCTAACCAAGCGATATTGTTATGTAAGGATGGCTTTTGGTTTAAAGAATGCTTGGTCTACTTATCACGAGCCATGACATATTACCTACCTTCCGCAGATAGGGCGTAATCTTGAGGTATACGCTGATGACTTGGTAGTGAAGATTAAAAGAGTGAAGAAATGATCCAAGACCCGGCGAGACCTTTGCTAACCTCCTAAGAATTGCCTCGGCTCAATCCAGAGAAATGCGTGGTTCAGTGCCCCCAAGTTGTCGGGTTTCGGTGTCCACCGGGCATCGAGGCCAACTCGACAAGATAGCGCCATCGAGCACATGAAGCCGCCAAGGCGACTCAAGCAAGTTCAGGTTCGGCCGGTCGCCCGCCTCCCCGGGCGATTCATTGCCCGCTGGGGAGCGGGTCGCCTCTTGTTCAAGTTGTTAAAGAAGGCTAACCATTTTGAATGGACTCGAGGAAGCATGTATATGCTTAAGACCGGCAAGATTTCCTCTCCCTGCCGGTTTCGCCACGGTGAGTCCTTGCTTCAGATATCGCCGCCACCCCGAGGTGGTAAGTGCAAGTTGGTTGGTCATGAGAGGAAGGCGCCCGGTTTAGTTTACTACCTCAAGAAGGTATTGCATGAAGCGTAAACTCCCAGATCCTCAAGCTCAAGATGTCAGATGCGTCCCGTTGCATCCGTAAAGTCGCGCACTATTTTCGTGGGCAGAAATCACCGTCAGTCACGCCTACCCTTGCGGAAATCCTCCACAATCGTGAAGCCAAAGGCCGATTGCTAAATGGTCTGCGGAGCCGGGAATTCAACATCGATTCGTGCCCGCACCGCTATCAAGAGTCAAAGTTGGCGAGTTCGTCGCCGAGTGGACTCCGCCACCTCGGCCGAAGAAGCACCCGTGTCTTCTCCGACGTTATTCTTGATGGATCCTTCAGCCGAAGGCGCGGGTCAAGGTGTCCGTCTCCGACCGGCGACACCTTCCAAGACGGGTCGCCTTGAATTCAAGGCCACCAACAACATTGCCGAGTATGAAGGTCTCACAAGCGGGTCATGACGCTTTGCTGCTGGGCATCAGCGCTCTAAGTCAAGGAGATTCTCGCCGGTCATTAATCAAGCTCTAAGGAGTTCCAATGTTCCGACCCACCATGGCGCAGCACTCGTGAGGTCCGAAGAATGGAGCGCTATTTTGAAGGTTTGGGGTATATTCATATCCCTACAGGACAATCACCTTTGCGGACGGAGCCGGGCCCCACCAGATCCTCAAGGCCTCTCTGCTCCGGCCGGTTCGAAGAAAGACTACCGCGATCGCCCATCGCAGCCTCACGATTCAAAGTGGATGATGGTGTCGCTGCCGCGTCCCTTGCCCAAAGGGACGACAAGAAGGTCACGCGCTTTGGCCCAAAGTGGGACGACAAGAAGGCCGCCGCCTCCCGGCCAAAGGGAAGGCGGTTGCCACACGGCCTCCAATTCAGTGAGGAAGGCAACTGGTTCGCCAAATTTCGTGTCCGGAGAAGATTACGGCAGTCGCCGAGGCAAAGACCAGGAAAAGCTCGCCCAATGAGTACTCAGCGAAAGCACCGAGCGGTCGCCACCTTGGGCAGAAGATCGATGGATGGACCCTATCCCGCCTTCCCACGTGACCAAGTGATCCCGACGGTGATGCCTCACCGAGAAGATTGCACGAAGGCCAAGCGTTATACTGTAGGCGGGGACCTATATCGCCAGAGCGTAAACGAGTTCTATCGGGCGCATCACCGGGAAGAGGGAGCAACCGCTTCTTCGATATCCATGAGGCGCGCGCGGAGCTATATGTCCCACGAACTTAGCTTCAAGCGCTTTCGCCAAGGATTTTATTGGCCTACCGCCTCCGTGATGCTTGCGAAGCCGCGAGGACGCGGCGGTTTGTCGCCTTCGCCAGTAAACCCACCGACCATTTTCTAAGCTCGCAAACCATCCCACTCTCCGCCGCATGTCCGGGGCCGATATCCCGGGTCCGCTCAAGCTGGCCACGGGGCTTCACCCACCTCTTTGTCGCCATCGATAAGTTCACCGGCGGGTCGGCCGAGGCGCGTGGCCATCACGGCCGCCGCCAACAAGTTCATGCGCGGATCTTCACCCGCTTTGGAGTCGCCAATCGATCATCACCGGCTAACGGCACCCGGCCACCGCTTTTTCTCGAATTGCGCGAGGAAATGGGCACCAAGGTATGTTTCGCTTTGGCCCATCCTACGAGCAATGGTCGCGAGAGCGCCAACGCGCTGCATCAAGGGCCTCAAGACAAGAGCGCTTGATCGGCTTCACAAGAGGGCGCTGCGGATTCGAAGAGCTCCCCTCGCCCGCAGCGGGTCGCCCGCGACCGCACTAAGCCGCAACCGGCGAGACGCTTTCTTCCCGGTATACGGGCGAGGGTCGCCTCCCTCCGAGCCGCCGCCGTTCCTCGCTGCTGGCCTTGTTCAACGAAGAAGACCAAGAGGATCTCCCATGAGAAGATGTCAACCTTCCGAGGAAGTGCGATCGCGGCCGCTTCCTCGCCGCCCGCTACTGCCAGAGCTCAGCAGACCACGCCACCCGTCTCCGAGAGAACACCGGGCATGCACCCGTCTTGGCGCAGATTCGCACGCGATGCGGTTGCATAAACTGCTCCTCGACGGGAGGGCCCTTCAAGGTGGTCTCAGATTCGACCCCATTTTGAATGGACGGAGGAAGCCTGAAGGCGTTTGAAGACTGAGCGATTACCTCTCCTCTCCGGTCTTTGGTTTCCCCATGGGGTGAGTCCTTATACATATATCGCCGCCACCCCAAGGTGGTAAGTCGCGATGTTAGTTGCGAGAGAGAAGGCGTCCGAAGCGGTTTACTACCTCGATGGGTATTGCATGAAGCGAAACTTCGGTATCCTCAAGCTCGAAGATCTTGTATGCGGTCTGGTTGCATCGAGAAAATGCGGCACTATTTTGGGCGAAATCACCGTCGTCACGGCCTACCCTTGCGGAAATCCTCCTGTCGTGAAGCCAAAGGCCGCATTGCTAAATGGTCGGTGGAGCCGGGGAATTCAACATCGATTCGTGCCCCGCGCCGCTATCAAGAGTCAAAAGTTGGCGGAGTTAAATGCCCGAGTGGACTCCGCCCTCTGGCCGAAGAAGCACCGTGTCTTCCCACGGGCGTTATTCTTTGATGGATCCTTGTTTGGAAGGCGCGGGTGAGGTTGTCTGGTCTCCCCGACCGGTGACACCTCCGATGCGTGGTCGCCCTTGAATTCAAGGCCACCAACAACATTCTTGAGTATGAAGGTCTGCTTGGCGGAAATTGCGCGCTCGCTTCGGCGTTGGGCATCGGCGTCTCAAGTCAAGGGAGATTCCTGGCGGTCATTAATCAAGCTCGGAAGGAGTTCAATGTTCCGACCCCACCATGGCGGCGTGGCGGAGGTCCCAAGAATGGGCGTCATTTTGAAGGTTTGGGGTATATTCATATCCTCGGCGTGACAATCACCTTGCGGACGGTGTCGGCTTGCATCCTCAAGGGCTCTGTTCGGTCGGGGTCTTGAAGAAAGACTACCGCGACCGTCCATCGCGACCCACGATTCAGTGGGGATGATGGTGTCATTGTCATGACCCCGGTCCAGTGGGGACGACGGCAAAATTGTCGCGACCCCGGTCCAGTGGGGACGACGGCAAAAGTGTCATGACCTCCGGCTCAGTGGGGAAGCGGTGCATTATCCACGACCTCAATTCGGGGAGGAAAGGCGGCGTGCCAAATCGGCCCCAGTCCGGGAGGAAGACGGCGGTCTTCCGAGGCGAAGACCAGGGAAACTTCGGCCAATGAGTACTCGAGCGAGCACCGAGGTCGCCACCCTTAGGCGGAAGATCGATGGATGGACCCTATCCGGCCTTCCTCGTGACCAAGTGATCCCGACGGTGATGCCTCGGTGAGAAGATTGCACGAAGGCCAAGTGCTATACTCGGTAGGTGGGGACCTATATCGCCAGAGCGAAGCGGAGTTCTCTTGAAGTGCATCACTCGGGAAGAGGGGAGACCGCTCTCGATATCCATGGGCGTGTCTTGGGAGCCATATGTCCGCCAACTCTAGTCGGCAAGCGTTCGCCAAGATTTTATTGGCCTCTGCGCCTCCGGGATGCTTCTTGGTGGTGAGGACGTCGCGGCTTGTCGAGTTCTTCGCCGAGCAAACCCACCGACCGGCCAAGCTCGCAAACCATCCCACTCTCTGGCCGTTCGCGATGCAGAAATTTGAATATCTGGGTCCGTTCATGCGGCCACGAAACTTCACCCGCCTCTTTGTCGCCATCGATAAGTTCACCAAGTGGGTCGGCCGAAGCGATCTGAACCATCACGGCGGCCGCCTGTTAAGTTCATCGCGGGATCTTCACCCGCTTTGAGTCGCCAATCGCATCATCACCGACAACGGCACCCGCTCACCGGTAGCGGCTTTTACGGAATTTCGTGAGAAATGGGCACCAAGGTATGTTTAACCGGTGGCCCATCCCATGAGCAATGGTCAGCGGAGCGCGCCAATCTTATTGGTCTTGAAGGGCCTCAAGACAAGAGCGTTTGATCGGCTTCACAAGAGGCGCGCGGTGGATGGAAGAGCTCCCGCCGTCTTGTGGTCGCTCCGCGCCGCACTAAGCCGAACAGCAGGCGAGACGCCTTTCTTCTGGTATCTGGCGAGGCGCCCTCCCTCCGAAAGTCGCTTCCGGTTCCCCGCGTCTCGGTGTTCAACGAAGAAGACCAAGAGGATCTCCCATGAAAGATGTCAACCTTCGGAGAAGTGCGGGATCGTCTTTCTCTCGCGCCGCCGCTACCAATGAGCCTCAGCGGTACCACGCCACCCGGGTCTCGAGAACAACTGGCGATGGGCGACTGGTCTTCGCGAGATTCAGACGCATGCTTGGGTTGCATAAACTGCTCCTCGATGGGAGGCCCTTCAAGGTGGTCTCGATATCTCGACCCGGCGGTCCGGTTGGCCGCGAGGACGGTGAAGAGTCGACGAACTCCTACAACATAGACTTGTTGCGGAAGTTCTATCCTGAAGGAATTGTAAGTACCAATGACTTGCTCCAATCGACCTCGAGTCGTCCCTCTTCCTACCGGTCGGTAGTACTTGGCGATCGATGAAATTTGTTGCCGTAAAGCTTTTGCTTCTCCATTATTATTCCTCTTAGTTGTGCTTCGAGTGGCAATTATGCGCATGTATGTTCTTTGGTTACGTGCGTTTGCTAATTCCTTCGTGAAATCCATGGCGATCTTCTGCGTCTATGTACCTTAGCTTGAGGCGGCGATCGGGGCGAGTTAGGTGCAGTGCTCGACGCTGCTCGCACACCTCGGGTTAGCTCTCTGAAGCACCATTGTCGTCACATGAGCACCGTCGACTGATGCCACCCTGAAAACTTCATTGCTTTGGTACATAGCACCATGATTCGGTTTCTGGCGATTCACAAGGACTTAGAATCCAAACAAAGCGAGCCAGACACTTCATCTTTGGGACTTAGAATGTTCGGGCCTACCTTGCGTATGCCCTTCGGATGTTTACTCACCTTTCGGTGAGTCGTGCATGCTTGTGAGGTAAGCATATAAGTGTTGGCTTACTTTCACGAAAAAGCCCTGCGTCTAAATTTGGTCGCCCGGCAAAAATTGCTGCCTTGATGCCCCAAGCCGCTTTCAAGCGGCCTCAAGTGTTCGCTGGCGCCCAGTTGGCCGTCGCCGGCCTTCGGCTGGTCGCCCAGCAAGCTGCTTCGCTTGATGCCCCAATTGCCGCCAGCGCTCAAAAGTGTTACTGGCGCCCATTGGCGATGCCGCCTGTATTTCGGCCGGTCGCCAATGGCCAACCTCGCCGCCTGCTTGATCTAAGCTGCTTTCGCCAGCCTCAAAGTGTTACTGGCGCCAGTTGGCGATCGCCGGCCTTCAAATCGGTCGCCCGGCGGCAGAAATTGCTCGCCCGATGCCCAAGCTCGCTGCCAGCGCTCGAGTTCCTTATCTGCGGCATATAAAACAAGATAAGCGCTCTATACCGCATTTTTGGCCATTTCCTTACGATCGTATCCTAAGATGGGTCAAGCTACGCGTGATTGTCGCAAGTGTTGGAAACCAGCGGCTCCCTATGATAAAAGAAGAAGATGTGCTAAAGTGTTAACGTCTGGCGAGGCCGAGTTATCGGAGTGTCAGTTGGGCACCACGCTCCTGCACGGCTCGTACGCCTCGGGTTGGCTCGTGAAGCACCGTGATCGTCTCCGTTGAGTGTTGGCCGCCTAAGGGCACTTCCGAAACTTCTTTGTCTCGCCACGTTACGCCGTGGTGCATTCTCGGGCAATCATCGGGGTCTAAGTTCCGGAAGACCGAAATTTGCGATAATCTCGCGCAGAAACTTGACGCTAGGGCCTTACTGTGTCCTTCGTTCCTTGTTCGGCTTAAGGCCATTTTTCGCCTACGTTTTATGTGGTCCGCGTAATCTATGCTTGCGACCACAACAGGCACATAAAATCATTTGGCAGGACTCAGAAACGCTGCCCTAATTTAAACGTTTTTAAAAGCGTTTTGCCTAAGTCAAATGGCGGCCATCTAACATTCATCCAAAAGCTGTCCAAAGTTTTTTCTAAGCGCGAGTTCATCGGCGAAGCAACAAAAAAAGCAAAGTCGCGAAGAAAAGCGAAGCGTGAACCGCTCGTCACGGATGCATCTATATATCGTTCCCGGCGATTAGTTCACGAAAGCGCGCGATTATCGCCGTTTGGTCCCAAGGAAAAGCGGATATGCGCGGGCAACCGGCCGTATCCTCATGAGTAGTGGCCTTGCCTAAACACGCTAAGCATTAAGTGCATTAAATGAAGGTTCTAAAAAGTCTTAGGCTCTGCGCTTCTAGGCGGGCGGCTATCTTGTCGGCGATTACGCTAGGTACCCTCTCCACGCATAAAGGTACAATCCACGTGGCGGCTCGGCAATCGGGCGGCGATCACGGCCACGGCCAGCGTCGGTCCTGGCGCCCGGCGGCGAGTGGCGAAACGCGCGAAGACGCCCGGCGCCAGTGCGTGGCGGCACAGCAAGCAAGCGGCGATCACGGCCGCGGCCAGCGTCGGTCCACGTGGCGCCCGGCGGCGAAAAGCGAAGCCGCTTTCGCCGGCGCCCAGCTACGTGGCGGCTTTGGCAATCGGCGGCGATCACGGCACGCCGGTCGGCGTCGGCCACGTGGCGCCCGGCAGCAGTGGCGGCTCACGCCGCTTCGCCGGCGCCCGGCTGCGTGGCGGCTTTGCAATCGGCGGCGATCACGGCCGCCGGCCAGCGTCGGTCCACGTGGCGCCCGGCGGCGGTGGCGAAACACGCCACCTTTCGCCCGGCGCCCGGCTACGTGGCGGCAGCAATCGGCGGCGATCACGGCAGCCGGTCGGCGTCGGCCACGTGGCGCCCGGCGGCGGTGGCGAAACACGCCTGCCGCGCCCGGCGTGTAATCCACGTGGCGCCCGTGAACAGGTGGCGAACACGCCGCTTCGCCGCGCCGCAAGGCAAAAAGGTGGAGCGAGGTGACTTCACCTCGAAGGCTCCTCACTGTCGTCTGCTTCGAGCTATAGGGCAGCGATGTCGAACTGTCTGCTGCAAGGATTTCTGCTACAACCCCATTCCTCGGCGCCTCACCAACTTTGTCGGGAAGGGTCACATCATGGCGACCGAGGCGAAGCCATGCGTCGGCATTTAATGAGGCCGAGGAACGGACAAAGACAGAAGGCGTATTAAATGTGTATGGATCAGCATGATGACCCCCCTTTCACCTACTCCCGTTAGCCTGGCCTATATAAGGGCCCTCGGGTGCATGGGGAAAAGGGGCAGATCAGCGAGAGATCGAAGACAACCAGCAAGAATATAGCAGTAGAGCCCAAGGGAGAACGGGTGATTCCCAAGCTTTGTACTGCCCCAGTTCAAAACACTCTTTGAAAGCAATCTAGCAGGAAGTAAGGCTATTACCCAAGCAAAGGGGCTGAACTGGGTAAAATCCTTGTGCCGCCATAGTTCAGAGAAGCGCCAAGGTTCGCCGTCTTGAGGTCTCTAGGGTTTCCTCGCTAGGATTAGCCATTGCGAAGACGCCTCCTTCCGAACCAAACCCGGTCTCAGAGATCACGGCTGTCAGCGAATCTGGCACACATGTCATCTAGAGTAAGCACTAAAGCCAGTTTGTACAATAGCTATCTCTAAAAGTTGGCTTTAGATGCTGTACATTAACTATCTCTTCTGTTTTGTACATAATTAATCTATCTATGCTCCTGTGCAATGGTTACTACTAAATAAGAGTCAGCTCTCTTCTCTCTCCTCTCTTCTCACCCTTCCACATAGGACAAAGCTAACATGGATATGCTAAGAGTAAGCCGAGGTGGCCTTATTGTACATGCCCTAAGAGCCAGCTCTCTTCTCTATCCTCTTTTCTCATTCTTCCACATAGAATAAAGTTGACATGGACATGCTAAGAGGAAGCTGAGGTGGCCTTATTGTACATGCCTTAAGACTCTCCTAACTCTCTCTCTCTCTCTCTCTCTCTCTCTCTCGTTCGGGAAGACTACATATGACAGCGTGCAATCGGATTTAATAGGGTCATTGGAAGCATGCATGCTACAGGATTTGAGGATAGTTAATAATGACAAAACGGGATACAAATCACAAATTTTACTTTGATTAGTGTGTGCACCTAATAATATTGGACAAAATCAAAAGTAAAGTGTGCCCTAAAAAGTGGTTTGAGGGAGTATAACCCAGGATGAAATTGCTAAATTTGCTGACTGCTCACTCTTACAAACTCACTGTGATTCTGTAATGTTCCATAGTACTAGAAATAGCATAATTGGAGTTTCACATTAGAAGAGGACAGATGATGTGCATAATTGGAGTTTCACATTAGAAGAGGACAGATGATGTACAATTTATCAATTAGTGTGAGCAAAAAGTTCACTAGTAGTTGCTAATGAAGCAAGAAAGTACACCAATGCCCACTAGTGATCTGCTGATCTTTGGACCCGACAATTTTAGAGCTACAGGTTGTGTTGAGTGATGTAGCAAATACAGATTTGCTATTGTTTTGACTTCTTTGTAGATATGGTTTTGGGAATTTTCTGATCTGGCTTTGTAATTGTAGGTACAATCCATATGTGCAGGCCAGAAGCAGGATAGATCAGCTCAAGAGGCTAGGGCATAGTGTGGATAAGGTTTGTCCTTAGCCAAAGAAAGCATTATGTCTTGTTTGGGTAATTTCATGCACTTTCTAGTTACGTTTGATCCATGCTACCATAAGTGCAACTGTGCAAGGTAATTTGAATATACTTTGCAGGTCGAGTTCATCTTGATGGGTGGGACTTTCATGTCATTACCGGCTGATTATCGTGATTATTTCATCAGAAATCTTCATGATGCTTTATCGGGGCACACTTCCGCTAATGTTGAGGAGGCTGTTTGTTATTCAGAACATAGTTCTGTCAAATGCATTGGTATGACAATTGAGACGTAAGTACCATTTGACAATCTGCCCATTCTTCTTAGTTTCAATTGGAAATTCCCTGTGATTTTCCCCATGGAACAGCCCCTGATTAACTTCAATTTTAAATAATTTTTTTGCTATATTCCAGGCGGCCCGATTATTGCTTGGGGCCTCATTTGCGCCAAATGCTATCTTATGGTTGTACCCGCTTAGAAATAGGTGTTCAGAGTACATATGAGGATGTTGCGCGTGACACAAATAGAGGCCACACAGTAGCTGCTGTTGCTGATTGTTTTTGTTTAGCAAAAGATGCTGGTTTTAAGGTGAGTGCTCTCTGATTTGCTATTTCTTGTATTTTAGTTTACATCTTTGTTGCTGTAGCGGTAGCTCCATTTGGAAAAATGAGGAGTCCACTTGCTTGGTTATGACTTATCCTAATTTATCATGAATTACCTTTTGATAGGTGGTTGCGCACATGATGCCAGATTTACCTAATGTTGGAGTTGAAAGAGATCTGGAAAGTTTCAGAGAATTTTTTGAAAATCCTGCATTCCGAGCAGATGGTCTAAAGATTTATCCAACTCTTGTGATTCGCGGAACTGGTCTTTATGAGCTCTGGAAAACTGGCAGGTATTCTATTTATGTAGCACTTGATACTCTGTGTCATATTAGATCTTATTTTCAGTCTTGTGGTTCTCTAAAGTTTTAGGGAGAGAATTGAGAACTTATATACTGGTGACATTTTCTGTGTTGCAGTTATAGAAATTACCCACCTGGGCTACTGGTGGATATTGTAGCAAGGATTCTGTCTATGGTACCACCATGGACACGAGTCTATCGAGTCCAGAGAGATATCCCTATGCCACTTGTTACTTCTGGTGTCGAGAAAGGTAACCTTCGCGAGCTTGCTTTGGCTCGGATGGAAGATTTGGGCTTGAAATGCCGAGATGTCAGAACCCGTGAGGCGGGAATTCAGGTAAATACATAATGCTGTGAAGTCACTGTCACATGCTTATAATTTAATTAAGGATGTGTTTTTAGTATTCTTGTTGTGCATCTCTATGTAGGATATCCATCACAAGATCAGGCCTGATGAGGTTGAGCTTGTCAGGCGTGACTATGCTGCAAATGAGGGCTGGGAGACCTTCCTCTCATATGAGGATACGCGACAGGTACCTGTAGCCTGCCAGCTCCTATTCTCTCGATCTTATGTAGCATTACTCGGAGTTCAGCACTTGGTCTCATATTCTCTCGGTCTTATGTAGCATTACTAACAATTACTTTTTCCAAATTTTACAGGATATCCTTATCGGCCTGCTGCGCTTACGTAAATGTGGTTGCAACGTTACATGCCCTGAACTTGTGGGGAGGTGTTCAATTGTTCGTGAACTTCATGTCTATGGAACTGCAGTCCCTGTGCATGGTCGTGACGCAGACAAACAGCAACACCAGGTGAATCTCATGTTTACATGTAGACGCTGTATGCAAACCACCCTGTGTTTTAGTCCTTGGCCTCAAATTACCATGTTTGGAATTGAGATTTACCACCATGCTTGATCAATTGTAGTCACTGTTGTAAATCAATCTAAGTTTTTAAACTGCTTACTAGTGTGTGAACAGGGGGTCCAAACATGGTCCAACGCACAAGGTTAAAAATAGACTAGAGGGGAATCACTGAATATTAGTTCTTCCTGTTGGAGATATCTTTAATTCCCTAAATTTTCCCCAAAGAATCATCGTTTATGCTATTTGACTCGTTTGGTTGCTAATTGTGGTGCTTAAGCATTTTTATCATTACTTTCAAGAGTCACGGGTCACCCTTTAGCAGAACAAATTTGCAACTTTTATTCCGACTCTTAAACCAACCTTAATGAATTGGAATCTGTGCTTAAACTAGTAAAATCGCTGACCCATAAGCGTAGTGGCCTGTGACTGAAATGCCTGTTACCATATTTAGTCATCTATCATGAGTCATTCATTACCTTTGTTTCATTTGTTTCCATTTTCAGGGGTATGGGACTCTCTTGATGGAAGAAGCAGAAAGAATTGCTCGCAGGGAGCATCGCTCAAAGAAACTGGCTGTCATCTCAGGAGTTGGAACCCGCCACTACTACCGCAAGCTGGGCTATGAACTCGAGGGTCCTTACATGGTCAAGTGTTTGGCATAGTAATTTTTTTTTGTGGCAAAACTTGGCTATTGGGCATCTAAATTTTACGGCGTTTGCTACAAGACACTGAAAATTTGTAGCTTTGCTGTAGGATAATACAGATTTGTAACACTTCCCTCTAGTACACTACGGCTCTGTTTGTTTAGGTTTAGGCTTTTTTGCTTATAACTTAAAGCTAGTTTTTTAGCTTAAACAGTTTAAAAGTTAATAGCTTTTGTACGTGATAGAGGTGAATAATTTTATCTAACTTTAGTGTTATTAGTCTAAAACCAACCATCAATAAACTAAAAAAGTTTCTCTCTAGTGTCTTTTGGTTTTTAGTTATATGGAATCTTATAGTTTTTGAAAAGCTCAGATAAAAAAGCTACTCGTTTGTTTAGACTTTAGTTTTTAAACCGGTGAAAAAACCTAAATAAACAGACCTAAACATTAAAATAACATATTTGGCTGGTTAGAAGAGAAACAATCTAGAATGGCTTCTTTGCCCTCCTTCCTTCCTCTGCCCCCGACGAGCTTACTGGCGCTCACCACAACCACCTGCAGCCACCATTCCCCACCACCTGTCGGCACGGACAAGAGCGCACAGCCAAGCTCTTGTCCAGGCCCCCAAAAAAGCAGCAGGGCGGCGTCGGGGCTGGCGTTGCTGCTCGCGAGGTCGTCGTGCTGCCTCTGGTGGAGCTCGAGGGGGCAGGGAAGAAGTCGGAGCGGTGGTAGCCGTGGTCGCGCGCCGGGCTTGGGGTTGGCGAACGATGGAGCCAGCGGCGATGGCAGGGGCAGCAGTTGCAGGGCGCCAAGAGGACGATAGCTTTGTGTTACCGCGTGCTACTAGGCTGCCGTCGCCACGCGAACCTGCGGATAGGGGCGAAGAGAGAGAGACAACGGGGGCGGGCACCGCATGGAAACGCCCCCTGATGATCTTTAAATTTTTACTATGGTTTTCTTTTTTTTATTCTTAGAGGTTTTCATTTGCATCATTAATACTATTTTGTGCTACCCTGCGTCAAATATAGTTACATTGTATAGTTTATCTTGGACTGTGGTGTCGGCTCTGTCGATGCAAGATGTCCTGTCCATCTCTGATCGGAGCGAGCAAAACTCCTGGCTCTGCCTCTGCCCGCAGGCCAGTTGTCTCTTGCTCATTGAGGCGAGGACTGCAAGCAAATTAAAATCCATTATAATTAAATTTTAGCAGCAATTTCTCTAAATAAAACTCTTGAAGTGGATTAGATGCCCAACAAGAGAAAAAGGGTGAATTGGGATTTTTTTTTGCTAATAATAGAAATAGAATTATAATCTTTAGCTTAAATTCCAATCCTACACAAGTTATAGTGATCTAGGAATTGAAATGTAAGAAAGTAAATGGAGAAATGTAAAAAGAGACAAAAGTCACAACTAAACTTTTACCGAGGTGTCGGAGATTCGGCGATCTCCCATAAACCTTGTTGGAATACTCTTGTAGGAATATCACTTTGACTTTACCCCACAAGGAATCGAGCCATCAACTCGTGGCAGTCCTTCTCTACTTCGGATAAATAGACTCCAAACTTTCAAAACTCCCCGGTGCCTTCCTCAAACAACCCTAAAGATTAGGAGCGCAAAATGGATCATTAATAAAATTAACAATACATATAAGTGAATCGTTCAACCAAGATTTATCATTATCTCGAATCCATTAATAAAAATGCCATAAATATATCCATACATAACCATTTACACAAACAACAATTACAACAAATGATAATTATTACTTCCATTCACTAACAATAACATCATACAAATTTATAAAACACAATTTACACCAATAGCAAATAAAATAAAAAGGAGGTGCAAAATTTTATGTTACCTAGGATCTAAGCTTTTGAAATCTTCGGCGTCGACCACCTAAAATAGTTAGTAGTAGCATATGCAAACAAATACATGCATGGAAGAAGTTAGAAAATAAGTGCCGTCAGACTCATAAGTGATTGACACCACTCATCGAGATACCAGATCCATTCGGGGCTGAATCGACACCTCTCACTAATTAGGTTTTACCATCCTGTAGATACAAACCAATTCGTAGTCGGGTAATCATAGCATAGCATGAATAGTACCTAAAAAATATCAACTACAGTTAAAAGATAGGATCAGACTCGGTTAAAAGAGGAGGGAGGCAACTAGTGCATCACTAGAACATTCCATCCCCATCCTTATCACGGAAGCCAGAGGCAACACCCCAAAATCCACCTCAAGCACATCCCAACCATCATGAGCAAGAGCAAGGCAAAGAACCAAATGTGAGCTCCAGCCAACGGAGATCCAACTTACACACCCCGGCTCATCCAATTCCCACACCCACACCCACACCCAGCCAATCAAGCCAAAGCTAGAAGCACGGCCAGGAGCAAGGAAAGGACCAAGGAGCCAGGAGAAGAGGGCCAAGAGCAAGGAGACCAAGATCTCAGCCACTGAAAGCATCTAGGCCCTCAATTCAATTTGGTTTTGGTAATTAATAACAATCATGGTATGAAGGACTAACATTAGCAATTTGAGTATTTGAGAATAGGTTGGTCCAAGTTTCAACAAGTATGGAAGCATGAAATTGATGAACAACGCAACAAGGCAAGAAGGCTAAGGAATAAAACTTAAGAACCTTTTCATAGCTTTTGCCGATCTCGGTGTTTAGAGAAAAAGATCGGATTGTTAGAATAGGTGTCGTACTATTAAGAGGGGTCGTTGACGCGTGTTTGATGTCGATAAAAGTGTCAAGGCTCAAAACATATGCAATTAGACATCTCCGTAACAAATATATTCAAAAGTGAAATAAAAAAGGTAAAAGGTTTGCATCTTTGTGCAGTGGGGCCGGTATGACCGGATCCCCTCCGGTCATACTGGACAGAGGTGTGACCGGGCTATAGGCCGGTGTCTTTTTTGCAGAAGTGGTGCTTTGGCGCCTAGCAAGGGCGGTGTCAGCGCTTGGGGAACAGGCCCCTCGCCGAGCTTACTTGTTGATTGAGTGATCAACCAAGCCCCTTTTCCCGTGGAGAGCCAATGCCCGAAGAGTCCATGGAAGGAGGTCGAGCTACCAAAGGGGGTGGCGAACAATGGGATTTTTATACTGGTTCGGGCCTCTCACGATCGAGATAACAACTCTACGTTCAGTGCTTCTTTGCTCGTTATCTTGATGCTTACAAGGGCCTGGTAGGGTTTAGCTTTGCCTATTCCCGGTTACAAAAGAGTGTTGCTATTACTACAGTTGTGTATGCCTTTTCTAAGTTGGTGTGTCCTCTCCTTCCTCTTCCCTCCTGCGCGCGTGCCTTTTGTGTTCAGTACGTCCCCCCCTTCTTGGCGCATTCTGAGGAAGTATTTATAGGCGGTCTAAGACGACCACATCCGAATGTCACGCCCTTACACGTCCTTGCGTGGCAGCAGCTGTCCTTTGACTTTCGCCACGCGGCGTCGCAGATGTGATGGGCTCGAATCGTGGCGTAGCGGCTATCGCAGCTGCCGCCACGTCGCCTTTACAGCCCGAGCATGACCTTCGGGGCATGCTCGGGGATCTTCCTTGGTCGTGGCCGACCGTGGCCGCCAGCCCGATCAACCACGCTCGGAGGGCTAAGCCGTATGCTCGCGGACGGGTATGGCCGGTAGCTGGTGCGTTCGAGGATCCTCCTTTGGGACGACATCAAAGAGAAGCATGGTCGGCCGAAGAAGGGCTGCCGAGGCTTGATGGTCCTTATGGTAATTTATCCAATCCCCGATAGTTATGTATTAGATAAATAGATTGGTAAGATCAGTATGAGTCTGGTGAGGCATACTGTTAAGACCTGTAAGGCTTATTGAGGCAAGATCGATACTCAGGGCAGCTAACAAGAGCATTAAGGCTCATGGGGCAAAAGCATTAAGGCCAGTGACGCTATATTTAAAGCTGTGAGATTAGTATCGTCGATGCACATGGAAGTCGAGATACAACTAGTACGCTGCAAGTAGGTGGAAAACAGCCAAGGACACCACGGCTCGTTAGCTATCAAGGTTGGAGATTAGATACTTGAGTAGTGATAAATGTTCTAAGTTCTCAATTAAGGTTAGATTCATTATGGGTAAAGTGTTACAAACCTATGTAGGGTCAACTGATGAATTCATGCATGTCTCTTGGATTGGAGGCTATGAAAGTTAAGTCTACCTCATATACGAGTGCTAATAGCAATTCCAAAGATTAAAATCAAAAACCCATGTTTTTCCTAAGAAAACATTTTTTTTCCTAAAAATGGATTTGAGAGAGATGAATATGATGAATGATGAAAAAATTCATACGATACATTTTGTTATTAATGCTTGTTGAGTAATATTGTACTCACTCTTGCTTAACTCTCCATTTGCTTAGAAAATTGCATCAATGAACCAACTAGGATATAGATCCTGATGATTATACCTATGAGGCATGAGGTGAAGATCACACACGACCAGGACTATAAGAAAGTGGACTACCAGGAGGGTTAGGTTGTTAGATAGATAGTGCACCAGCTTTCGTCAGGCATCGAGAAAATTAGTACTGTGTTATATTTTTGTTGTACTTACATCTTATATATAATTTGATGTACTAGACTTGTAGCCCTACATGGCGAATGGATGTAATAAGTTTCTATTTCAATCTCTAATTATTGCTCTACTGCAACACTCTGAATATGGTGTATTATTTGATAAAATGTCGGGTGCGCTCGATATTTTGTTAGCTAATATGCCGAGATCAATATAATTAACTCAGAGTAATGGCGGTGTTACTGTTATTATCCTAGGCTAATTATGCAGGTCGCGCACTTCCACAAACTCCTAATTAGAAGGTCATCGAGAGAATACCTTCGAAGTAGTCTAGGGATAATTAAATTCTAAGAGTGATAAGCATCAAGGGTGTAGGTACTAGATGCTAATGGGTTTAGACGGGTCCAAATTTTAGGATTAGACTGGTTTAAAATTGTAAATAGATTAGACTCATTTTGGATTTATAGCTATTTGGATTAGACTAGATTAGGCTAGGCTTGGATCTTATGTTTTTCTACGAAATCTCTCACCACTAGCCAAGTAAACCACTTGATGCTGCCTTTAACACTAATGCTTTTTTTTTATTTTACATACTTTAACACTAGTACTTTAAATTCTAACTTTCAATCTCTGTTTCCGGTAAATAAGATATGTAATTATAGACTTTGTTTACTTGAATATTGCACTGTAAACTATCAACTCATCAAACAAACAAAGTTTGCCTAGATAAAGCCTAAATCAAGTCTTAGGCTTTCATTTAGACTCAGATCAGACTTAGACATCACTCTTTTTAGATCAAACTAGATGCAGATCTATGAAAAGAATATTATACTTGGACTAGATCTATACTAGACTTCGGCCCATTAAGTGCACCTACACTTAGAAAAAGCCCGAGGCCTCGAAGGAAATTTGATATCACTATTGAGCTATCACCACACGAGGTTGAATCAGCGGAAAACCTCATGTACATGTAGTCATGTAGACATGGGATGGATCTAGGGGTGCCAGGAATCTTTAAAAATTTGAGAAACGTTACAAGATCACTTTTTCAATATATCAAATTTATTAATTGAATTAGTTCCAATTTTAGTGGTTTATGATTTTTATAAGACTTTAGAATCATTTGTATTGTACTTTTAGTAAATTTCAAATATATGTATTAGATTTATGATGTTACAAAATTATTATGCAAGACTATAAAATTGTATGTGTGAAATGTGTATCCGGTGGAAAATTTTCAAGTTCCTGGCGAGTACCCTCCCTGTACGAAGACTCGCGCTGAGAAAATGGAGGTACGGCTCACAGTAAAGCTGCTTCTTTTATCAAAGCCTATGTATTGGAGTGCGGAGGTATGCGTTTTGTTCATGTAGCGGTATTGAGAATGACTTCGCCCATCAAACAATTGCCGGACATACCTACATGGCTACATCTCCAACATCGCCATTCTTGCCTGAATGCATCATCGTTCCTCAGCATCGCACGGATTAGAGCTTCTTCTTCTTTTTTTTTTTTTTTTGGGCAGAGGAAAGAGGCAGAAGGGTCTTACATCCAATGGGACAGAAAGGTGGTCATGCAAAGGACGGATGAACGAGAGGTGACGGAGCTCCGGCGAGCGGCGGCGTGGTGAGCCTGTGAGGGGAAGGGAGGGGTGTTCTTTTGGATGAATCCGTACCGATCTGTTCCTTTGGTTCCCATTAGCCGTTACATCAAATTTACTCGGCCACGAAGAAGTAGAGAGGGGTGCAGACGGTCCGGCGTGGCCGAAACTCCGTCGGGCTTCATCGCCGTCAGCGGACCAGCGTCCTCGCAAACAAGGCCTAGACCTTTTACTGTTTGTATATGATTTTTTGTGAGTACAAAGATGCAAACACATATGCGTGTTCGCTACACAGACAAGGAAATTTTTTTGGAAACACCTACGCGTATCCATTTTTTTTTCAAGCACACACATGTGTACACCTATTTTTTATTTTTTTGTACGAGACACCAACCTGACAAAAATGTGAGCACCGGCGTCACCGCCGAGCCGAACAGTGGCGAGCTGTGCGCGCACCTAGCGAGCAAGCCACCCAAGCTATGCTCGGTCTCACTACCGTACGTATATGCTGGCTTTGATTGAAGTGGTCGCATTAGTTGATGGGCCTATATTTGTAATCCTGATGGGCCTATATTTGTAGTAGGGCTGGCGCATACATAGGCTCAGTTCGGTAAAGCTCCAGCTCTCGATTCTTGTTTGAAGGAGCCGAAGCTCTACCGAACGCTCTCAGCTCCAAACGGCGAGAATCAGAATAAAAATAATCAATTCTTCGAGAATACACTAGGAGCTGAGAACGGATTGAAAGCTGCTCTCTACGAGAATCAGTCCCGAGCTCATGCAAAGGTGAGCCTTATCCACATCACGTCGCCGACCTGCCTCCTTGCCGCTGACCCATCGCCTCCCTACATTCTCCCCATTGCCGACCCGTCGCGCCGCCTCCCTGCCTCTTCCCTATCGCGCCTCGTTCCCGTCCCTGTCACCGACCCACCACATCCCCATCACACCTCGCCCCCGTCACGCCGCTGAGTCCCCATTGCCGAACCAAGGTATGGCTCTCCTCCCCTCCCTCTCTCCCGAATCCCCTCTCTTCATCTCTTCACTCAAGAATATGAAGCCCCAAGCCCCACTTTCCCGAACATCTTCTCAAACTACTCCTGATTTCTTAGAAAATCAGAATCAAAAAAGGTTGAAGTAGAATTTAGGAGGAGCTGGAGTTGAAGCCCTTCCGAATAGGCCCATATATGACACTAGATTTTTTTCCCGAGGTGGCACACTGGTGATCAAGGATTACAAAACCGTTTTTCAAAATTCGCGTCGAAATTAAGCAGACGATTTTCATAAAAACCGCTAAAAACCGCTAAAACCGCAAAACCGAAGGTTTAAAAATAAAAAAAATTGAAATTTTTTTGAAAAAATCGAAAACCGTTCGGTTTTCAACGAAAACCGCGGTTTTTCTCGGTTTTTGACGAAAACCGACCCGGCCATATGAATGTTCTTCGAAAACGGTTTTGAGCGGTTTTTGACGAAAAAACCGCTCACATAAATTTTTCCAATTTTTTTAATTTTTAATTTTTTTAATTAGAAAGGTTTACCAAGCGGTTTTGAGTTTCGAACCGGAGCGGTAGGCCGGTTTTCGCGATTTTCAAGCGGTTTTCGACGAAATTGTGAACCTGCTCGTGATCCCATTAAACTGACGCCACCGAAACGACTGCAAAGTTCGGGAATTGGTCAGGCCAGATCCCAGCACGGCAATCATCAAAATAAAATGGACCATCAGGGTTTTTTTTCTTGGGTTCCCGGCACAAGAATAATCAAATATATTTCGGAACGGAATAATTATGGAGACTTTGATTAGCCTACCCAACTTGTTTAGGACAAAATTAATACTTAGTTGTTGTTGTTGATGGAATAATTATGGCGCAGATGATTATGCATGCTGATGATTACCTGCCATCTTTAGTCTAACAGCGGGAGCGTGCTAATCCAGATAACTGCTACTTCTTTAGCAAGTACAGTCCATCTCTCATCTCAAGTTTTTCCTCTAATACTAGACCAGAAAGAAAACTCTGCAGTTGCTGCAGTGACTTATCGTATGATGGGTCGGCTATGCAGAACATCTGAAACGATCAAGTTTTGAAGAAACTAATGAGTAGATAAAAATGTTAATAATGCAGAAAGGCACAGTGGACTATGTTTCATTTTTCCTACCTTTAAAGTGTTGTGTATCCTGTCCACTGTCATACTGCCGAAATTGGTAAGCATTCCAATGATGAACTTCTGCAGTGAATCCAGATGAGTAAAATGACGGGTTAATGTAGGGACAACTGAGAAAATGCAGAACTAACAAAGGTGGTGGCCACGAAAGCTATCATTTCTCTCATTGGTGTGACTGTATGGATTTTGAACATTATAGAAAGCTTTCTGAGATCGCAAGGAATCAAACCTCGTAGACTGTCATTTCTTTCTTAAGTTGTTCCTCGACAGAGGCAACGGAGCTTTCACCTTCATCCTCAACCATTTGAAACCCTTTGCAGCGTTCATTCGCAATGCTGTTTTTGTTGACATCAGACATGCTATCAACAACAGTAAAGATGTGATCATCGGCATCTGGTCCCACTGATTCTGTCAGGACTCCCTACAACATATAGTATGAAATAGTTAAGACGTGCTTCTTAAGCAGACCACATTTAAGAAGTTTGCTTGGGAAACGATTGGACAGACATCAGGAAGCAGGTCAAGCTTGAGAATATCCAATATCCATAAGGAAAACACAAGCTATATATATTTTGTGCAGAATTCTAATCTAGATAGTATCAACCATCTAGTCCATCTGATTGGGGTATAAACAGTTCATACAAATTAAAAAATCATAACAAAATTGATTCAGAGTCCAATTTCATCTTTTTTAAATGTCGAGGATGACGAAGCTCACAGTGATCTGGACAATGAGTCGATGACTAGATCAATGAGCCGATGACTAAACAAACAATTAAAGTAATATGTCTCCATTCATACATATGTGCCACACCTTGCTTGTCCAGAAGCCTATTCTTCTGTTAAGAGAATCCACAGATATTCCAATTTCTGTACCAAGTGTCTTTGAAGTCCAACTGAAAATATTTGATGGTATTAGTCAGACAAGTACATAAGAGACATACACAGACAGTTGTGTTACCTTGGTTTCTCTTGAAATCGCATTATGATTGCAGC
This sequence comes from Guadua angustifolia, assembly GCA_036346375.1. Classification (NCBI taxonomy): domain Eukaryota; kingdom Viridiplantae; phylum Streptophyta; class Magnoliopsida; order Poales; family Poaceae; genus Guadua; species Guadua angustifolia. The sequence goes on along the minus strand of CM070506.1, from coordinate 34,022,095 downwards.
ATGAACAGGAGCTACAGTAAACTGCATACTTCTATCCTCAAATTGCAGTTCCAACTGGAAAAGAAAAGATAAAATAATGCCAAGCATTTCTATTCAATAGAAGACATGTTTCTCCAATCTTCAATTCTTCATAGCTACCCACTTAACTCATTAAATTTATTAAATTTGTCTACTAACCTTGACTGTTCCAAGATTTTTCTTCCATAATAACTTTCGTGGAGTTTTTATCTGATGGAATCTTTGTGCATAATCAGACAGCATCTGATCAACTGAAGCAGGAACTGCAAGGTCTTCTGTCTACATTTGCAGCAGATATTGAGAGGTTTAGTGAATCAAGAGAGCATTCATCAAAACAGAAAATGCTCACAGTTCAGTCATTCAGTAAGTAGACCACCAAGTCTATTCCTATAATCAGCTAGACAGACAGTCACACTAACTGCAAACTAACTGCATGTAATAGTAAGGGGTTCATCTTCAAAAGCTTCAATTTTCCCTCACACCCCCAAAAAAAGAAAAGATTTTATGTTGGAACAATGTATATACAAATAACAGAGGTTTAAAGAATAGCAGTGACAGAAATTTGAGCCTTGCAATTTGTTGTATATACAAATAACCAAGATATAAAGATGACACTGGCAGAAGGTGTTATGACTAGATGACATAGTCAATTACTCAATTATTAAAAAAAAAAGATTTTTGCTCAAGTCAAGTGAAATAAATAGCTCTGGCGAAATAATCAAGTATTGATGAAGTGCACATCTCTTGGTTCAACAGGATAGCATGCCCACCGATGCAAAACCGCATCTTACCGATTTATATTTTCTCCTGGCTCAACTCCATATCACAATTAATATAGCAAGTTATACTTAGTTGAAATGTTTTAAGTCATTAGCCATAGTCCATGGCTCATCCAGAGCATGAAATCAGTAAAATGTCAGTGATTCAGCTCCACTACCACCATGATTTAGATAAAAGATCAGGTGCATACCTGAATTGGTGGCCAAAAGTTGGATGAAATTATTGTAGCATCAAGAACATCATGAGACATTTCTGTCTCCTCTTGCCCAGCAACTACAAACAAAAAAAGAAGGGTTCCAATGTTGCTGCACTAATAATTGAACATTTGGTTTGTAAAGACATATGCAGTATTTAAGCAGTACCAATTTGAGATGTCTTAAGTAAAGATGTTTTAATATTCGAGTTGGTTCTCTTCGAGTCAATCAAGTCATTAAGCATAATCTCACACTTCTGCATGCTGCTCTCACCAAAATGAATCTGCCAAAACAATAGAATCATAAGAAAAGCTGTCAAGGCTAAGCAAACAGCATAAATGTATCACATGCAGTCCAATCAAATGTCTTAGAAACATAAAAAAGAATAGGATAATAAAAATATTACGGTCTAACCTTAAGGAGTTCCAGCGTGCGGATATCGGAATCTATATCAAAATCAGATTTGTTGAGTAGCTTTTCTGCCAGCATTACACGATATTCGTTGACCAGTTGGTCCTTTGAGCCAATTATACTGACCATTAGTCCAAGTATATCAAATTTCCTTCTATTCCTGCTGCCTTTCAATGGATCTGCTTCTACAGGATCAGGTTCCCAGCTGTAAAAGTTGGAATCACAATGGTTGCACAGCCTTGCTAATGTTCCCCACCTTAGAACTCAAGGAATAAGAGGCGTTATAATGAATATAATGAATAAAGCATACCTTTCAGAATTTAACCATGCTTGCTTCTCATCAATGTTTGTATGATCATCTGAGTCAGCATTTTCCTGGTTCTCAGCATCCCTGTTCAACTCTTCGAGAAGATTATCACCAGCATTTCCTGTCCCACTTGTGTTTCCTCCAGATCCATCAGTTAGCATTGTCACTATGCATTTGATAGTGTCTTTTCTACCTCTCAGATAATCCCTAATTGGTTCACCAACTGCTTCCAAGAACACACCAGTGGGGTCAATTGTCCGCAATGCCTTGATAGTGGACACATACTGGTGCAATATATCATTGGTTGATGCACCAGCAGTAAGCAAGCGATATCTCAGTGATGAGATAAATGAGTCAACAAGCTTAGAGTGTTGACCCGTGTACTCCAAACACTGTTTTAGGTCTTCAATAGCAGGAGAGCTTCATAAATGCCCCACACAGAGAGAGAGAGAGAGATTAATTTTTTGCATAAGAATACAGGCATGGTAACAGGAGAATAAAATCAACATAACATGAAAGGAACTTCATAAGGTAGCTCAGAAGTTTGAGATGGCCATGTGAACAAACTTGATTAGCACTGAATCACGAAAAGCAAAAAAATACAGTATGACACATGAAAGGAAATTAAGATGTTTGGTTCAATGTGGAGTTAAACAAATAATCAAATACTCAGTAGTCACACACAAAAAGAAACCACACAAAGGAAACGATACCTAGATGAGCTACAACATGATATATAAGCTAACTATATTACACTTCCTCCAGTTAAATGAGGATAAACTGGGAGATTGCAAGGATGTTAGCCATGATTTTTTTATGAAGACGTTGCATAAGTTTCCAAAAGATAAAGTAACCACAAAATATTTATGCTTACAGAAGTGAGGAAAATTACTCGAGCATATAAAAAGTATTTAGGTCTTCAATGCCTATTTAAATATTTAACATCATCATATAGGGAAAAATGACTAACCTCTCAGGGTAATCTACTATAATTTCAAAAAGTTTGCCAATTCGTAGGTCCTGCAAGGTTTCATAAGCAAAATATTCGAGGCGCATGTGCCATCTCACAAGGGCTTCAGAAGGGACACCGATCCCTGGGAAGGAAGAAGGGCATGAGGCTAAGGGTGATTTGAGACCAGATGATCCACTTTCATAGTCAACAGAGTCCCCCAGATATGTCAAAAGAGCATGCAAAAACCGAAGAGGAACAGCCTAACAAGATATAAAATTTTTGTCAGCAAAAACTGAAGAGGTAAGCAGCATCTACGGGGAGAATATAAAACAGAAGAGGAACAGCATGCAAAAACTGAATAGGAACAGTCTGGCAAGACCCAAAATTTTTGTCAGCAAAAACTAAAGAGGTAAGCAACATCTATGCAGAGAATAAGCAAGTATAAAGCCAAATATCATATTCAATTAGACAACAACTGTTACAGCACTATAATAACGATTGCAATCAACCAATTTAGTATGCTTACAGAACTGGTCAAAAAAGATATCAAGAACTGCAAAAACATTGAGGCAAAGATGTTCCAAGGGCACACTAGCCCATGACAGGTACACAGCAGTGACAGCTCTGTTACATAAAATTGGAAGCTTGAGCAAAAAAGGCTAAGCTTACAAAGAATAATATAAACTTACAAATCTCAACTACTTAGGTGGGCTGGACATAATATGAAGCCATGAAACTTAAAAAGAAAAAAGATTTGATGCAGTCAGCAATAATGCTTATAAATGTATGAACTTTGCAAAATGGGGATATTAAAGGGTACCTGAATCCACTTCTTGACACACCCAAGGACAGGAATTCTGTAATCGTCACCAGCTAGTTCATATACTTTAGACTGCATATACGAATGTGTTAAGAATTAAGATAAGGTTAGTGCCACTAATTCAAAAGAGTATCAATGCCAAAAGAACAGACGAAATAGGTGTTGGGCACAGAAGGGTGGGTGGACCTTCAAAAGCCAGACTATTGCAGAGGAGTAAGCATCTTCAGTTATTGATGTAAAACCAAGACATCTAAGATCACAAACAACTTTTCCAATGTTTTTAACCAAAATACTACTTTCTGAAATAACTGTTCCTTGATCATCAATGTCCATTTTAGAATGCCAAGCAGAGGCATTGCTCCTTTCAAAAAGCTCATCACTACCAAGTTGGTCGCTCTCATAGGATCCAGCCATCATGGTATTTAGTTCTTCCAGTTTCTTCTTGAAATAGACATTTAGTATCTCTGTAAATCAAGTAGAAATAAAAATTTACTTCACTTTAGGAAGTTGACAAACAATACAAAAGTGTCAGTAAAAAAAATACTAGTTAAATTATAATATTTACACTTGAATTAATTTGTAACATGTAGAATGCATCCAGTAAAACAGACTTGAACCAAGTGTGTTTGTGGTTATGTGCTTATGTCTTCCAAGAAAATGGATGTGCAAAAAGCATGATGTACTCTCTCTTGTCTACTAAAAAAAGATAATTGTAGCTACTATACTGACAGGGAGGGAGGGAATAAAGCATAGTTACCGGATTCGCTGTAAACCCCCACGAATCGCGAACCGGATTCGTCGAACCTAAACCGGTTTAGGGTATGGGGTTCGTGTTCGCAATGGAAATTGGAAGAAAAGTGGCGAACCGCGAACCCGAATCACGTACAGCGACACTGGTAACTATGGAATAAAGACCAGAAATCCTTAGATCAATCCAAGTAAAAATGTGAACTAACCTTATAGAAGACAAAACCAAAATAAAAGAGGGACAGAGCCCTACAGCAGTAATGTAGAATAAATGGACTATGCAAAACAAAGCTTCACACATTCATAAATGTAGGAGCTTTTTCCTTGAAAGGAAACAAATGTAGGAGATAAATTGTGAGCCATTAATTTGTGATCCAAATGCTCCAAAAATTAAAGGTAGAATCAGCTGGGGAATTTGCATTTAAGTCTGGCTCTATAAATTTAATGCTAAATGCCATCCTTCCCTCTATATGAAAAGAGAATATCATACAAACTTTGGCAGGAATTAGTGCTGAGGAGACAACATTCCAATTTAGTCAAAATTGTACTGGTCGATGAAGCTCAGTCACAGAGCAGGTGTTGTCATCACAGGAACTTCCGATGTTTGAAAATATAACAATGTTTGTTTTTTGTGCACCCTATCGTCATGATAGTAAAGCACAACTCAGAGAAACAATAAACTACCCTAAGGTTCATGAATAGAAAAAACTACAGTAACCAATAGAGCATTAGTTCAGTGTCAAACGCAAGTCTTTCCTACCAATAAAACAGATAAGAAGATGCTAACCAGGAAAGCTCAAGGGTAGCGTTGTCAGAAGTACTGATGATACCATTAACTGGTACCTAGGCATTAAGCTGGAACTGCAATCCACTGATTTGGATTTTCTGTTTGGTGTCCTGTCCTCGTACAATTGTAAAGCATATACTAGAACCAGAACACATTTTTCCTGATAACTCTTTTCAAAGCATATGTCCTCCAATGCTCTATTTAAGGCATCCTCAGGCCAGTTTTCTTGAACCTGAAATTCATGAGTTGAGAGATCATGCTATTGAAAAATCTTAACTGAACAAAACTAGGAGTCTCAAATTAAGCCTAATGATGATATTTCCATTGAGACCACCACTTCAATATTTGGAATGTTTGCTGCTTTTAAATTACTGTAATTTAGTTCGATGATTACATCATTTTAGAATTGCATACTCGATGTCAAGCATACCAGCATATTCAGGGTTCAAACAGGAACTTGATCCTACTCCAGTAGATCATTTTTATGACTAGAGTCTAATAAATGTATTCACTTACTAGTGAAAGTGTATTCTGAATATTTGTATTGCTGAGAGGATTTTGTATTTTTGTGTTTTGAGTTTCAAGTATTAAGCAATCTCTTTTCTTCTTGATTCAACATATGAAAGATTTTATATCTTTGACATGTGAAAAAAAACATTAGCAAAATATAAACCAGGTAAGACACCATTTCTGCAAGAAATTTCCAGACTTTAAAGAAAGGTTTGAATAAACGAACAATTAGGTTTACCATAACTTACACAGAATTTAATTCTTTCTACCGAAGAGGAATTGCAATAAGGATGAAATTGCTGCCAGAACTTCTTGACTGCATTATTTCTAAATGTCTCCTGCACCAATAGGTATAGGTTGGAAATGAAAATTGAATTAAAAAATTCCATATCATCGTATAATTAATGTACCAATGCAAGTTAAGTACTTTAAACAGTTACCAGACTAACATCAACAAATATTGCATCTTTAGACTAGGTCCCTCATGTTCTGCATGCATAACATAGCTAATTCAACTAAAACATTAAAACAAATGTAAATAAAAGATCAAGCATTTACAATCGCAAATCCCACCTGCCAAACTGTGGCAATTTCTTATTACTGATGATTGAACAGCAATGGCTAAACCAAGATGCTCTAGTTACTTTGACAAATAAACTTGCTCCCCCTAATCTACAGGGACCTTGTAGCATATAACCACCCAGACTCCTGCATTGTGGTCGTCTCTTCCTACCTTTAACTGCCTCATGGACAGATGTAAGAAGGGTTAACTACATCCTGTACATATGAAAGAAGGGAAGCCAGAGAAGGAGCAGTGCATTCTTAATGAATGTCAACAGAAAGCAAGACGTAATCCTACTAGTTCATGTTTCAGTGTGGAACAGTTCAAGCCTTCAAGGTTTATGGCCTCGCTGACTAAAGCTCTCTAGGGATAGATTGGACTTGTTTGTTCGCGCACCAAAATTAAATCCCTCGTTCCAGCGCTGATTCCACTCGCGATTTTCACTTAGGACCTGTTTGGATGAGCGGTAATTCCTTGGGAGGCTTCGACATTTAGTTCAAATTGCAAATTTGAACTGGATCCTAAAACATTGCAATGAAGTACCCTAATCCAAACACCCCCTTAGGCATTTTCACAAACACACGAGTGGACCCTTGGTCTCAACCCCATACTCCCACGCTATCCCCTCTGCAATTCGGTGCAGGCATTCTCGCAAACACCCAGCACGCAGGTCGTGCGATTCGGCAGCCCCAGTCTCGGCTACCACGCGGCAAACGCAACACACATCAGCAGCGGCGGGGGAGGGGTGGGTGTGAGAGAGAGAGAGAGAGACGGGGGTGCGGACCTCGAGGGAGTGGAGGAAGTAGTCGCGGACGAGCGTGGCGAGGCCGCGGGCGCAGAGATCGGCGACGAAGGGCGCCAGGCGCGGGCCCACCGAGAGATCTCCAGCGCCGCCAACGAGCTCGCCGGAGAGAGAGCAGAAGTGGGCCCACGAATCGAGGGCGCCGTCGGCGTCGTCCAGCTGCATCGCGACGAGGAGGGCAAATAGGCAGACGGCGAGGAGCGGCGAAGTCGAAAGGGAAGGGAGCGCGCGGAAGCGGAGCAGGACCGACCGTGGGCCAGGGCAGCTTCGGCCCAGCACCAAAGGCCCAGCCCCATGAGTTTATGTATGGCTTTGCTAGCCCGTGCGTGAGTAAGACGAGCCAAATGCGGGCCCCCACGATGCTTCACCCTTTCTTTGATGGAATTTTTTATTTAATATTTATTTTAAATCTTTTTTTTAAAAATAATCAATGAAAAAAAATTACGAAAATAGGCACCCGTCACCCGGATATAGGGCGATATCGTCGCCATATTCGGCGATAGGATCCGATTATAAAAACGCCTATATTACGAAACACGTATGGTAATAATCATACGAGGTTTTTTACAATCGGATCCCTATCACTCGAATATGGGGCGATCGCCTCATATTCGGACGACGGGAGACTATTTTTGTAATATTTTTTTATTGATTATTTTCAAAAAAGATTTAAAATAAATATTAAATAAAAAAATTCAACCATCAACGGGAACGGTATGTATTTCCTTATCCGTTTAAATTTTAATCTTATGATTTTACTTTTTATTAATATTTATCGATTTCAAGGTTTTCTTTATTTATGATATACTCCAATCCAGCCATAAATACATGTCATTTGGAACAACGATATCATCCCTAAAATATAATGTTGATCACTATATAAATTTTCTTGTAGTATATTTATAAAACCCAACAAACTATAATTACAATGAAAGTACTTTTAAAACAAATCTACACATATATTTCATGTATCCAATTTAAATATTATGCAAGTAATATATTTATAAAACCAATATACTTATAATATTATGAAAGTACCTTTCGAGAGAAATCTACACATATTTTTTCATGTATCTAATTTAAATATTTTTAAAAGCATTTAGAATGACATTTAGAGTTAATGTTTCAAAAGTTTAACTAAAGTTATGTCCAAAATGACATGTATTTGTAATTGGAGAGAGTAACTCACTCTACTAATATTATCCATAATCTCTATTAATTCATTCACCCTAACCTCCCCCCCTCCGAAAGATCTCTAACAAAAAATAGAAAAATCAATCTGCAAACAAACAAATTCCAGCCCCTAAAAATTCTCTAATAAGAAAAAAATGAATTCCACCTTCACTAAAAGTCCTCTAAAAAGGAAAAAAATTGAAAAGCTCTAACAGATGTGCGATGGAGCCTAGGTCGAAAAGGCACAATGCCGCTTTTGTCATAGCTTGATCGAACATGAAGGCAAAATCGAGAGAATATGTTAGGCATAATATCATTTTTTAACCATAGAAAACTATATGCATTCAACTGTTATTATTAAATCCCAACTCATTGCGTTAAATTTGGAGAGTATAACACCCTGATCCAAAATCCGCTTAGCATCCAGCCTACCGTGGGATGGATACATGCATGCGTAGCACTTGACTTACACTTTTGTTCTTATTTTGTGTAAAAGGTATAACCTAGAAGTGTAACATTTGAACCCAACATGTACCATATACTACTACAACTCACTTTCGATAAGAAATATGTGATTAATCCTACAACCACTCCATGTAGACTTTCACAATAACGGGCTGAGATATTTACATTTAACCCCCTTAAGGGTTGACGCCCTTGATAGTACACTATATTTATGTCAAATGCTTAGAATCATCCTTCGGTACATATCCATACATTCAATATCGATGCATATGTCATGATGTATATCCACTCTAGACCCATACAAGCCATACGTCATATGCTCATACCCTGTCCTACAAGTGTCTATGCAACGAAGGTTGATGCTTTTATATCATCTGTAACACCCTGTCCCAAAATCCACTAAAATCCCAACCCATCGTGGGGCAGGCACACACATGCACAAAACCTATTTATACTTTCGTCCTAGTTGAAGGATCAAGTTGGCCTAGAGGGGGTGAATAGGCAACTTTTTCAAATTTTTAACTTCTTAGTTCACAAGATGATTTCCTAGCTTAGAGAATAGCTAATCATAGTAAGATAACAGAATGTAAAGCACAAACAATAATAGCAGCGGAAAGTAACTCAATAGTAAGAAAGAGCACAAATGAGATAGAAATTTATCCCGTGGTTCGGAGCCACTCTCCTACTCCACGTTAGAGCACTTCTCTCGAAGTATAGCTCCTCCAAAGCAAACGCAGTAGTTTTGGTCTCTACTCAGGTAACTCTTTCACCACTCCGGTGAGGTGAGTTCCAAACCTCTCACAACAAGGTGGACTTCCACAATCTCCTTTGGACAGGTCACAGCTGTCAGCGTATTCCACCTGATAGGACCCTGTCAACAAACAGGGTTGACTACTCCCAGGATGGAAGGTATGGTTCGGTAGAGGGTGTCTTTGTGGCTGGAAACCCTAATGGCTCTCTACGATGGATCCCGGGGATTAGCAAATCAATGGACACGGTAATGTACCCAGGTTCAGGCCCCCAGCGCGAGAAATAGCCCTACGTCCTGCTAAGTCTTTGTTGAAGAAATGTGGAGGCGATTACAATGGTTCTCCTAGTCCTGTGCTTCTTCTAAACTTTCGACCTCTATGTTTCTCATGTGCCACCCCCTTCTCCATGCACCGGAGCGCCCTTATATAGACGGGACAGGCTTGGGTAGGTTAGAAGGTGACGCTATATTGATCCATGACTCATTAATTACACCCATCATTCCAGCCTTACATCAACCCACGACTCATTTATTACACCCATCACTGTAGCCTTGTCCTTCAAACCCCATTTAATGCCACTGCGTGGCTTCACCCGGTCCGCCCAGGATATGACGCTCCTGCGATGGGTTTGGTAAGAGACGTCAGAGGGATGAGCCGACGTCGTGTCAATAGCAAGATCCTTCACAATTAATGGCCCTGACTCAACATGTCAGAGGAAGGATACTTCGAGGCGAAGCCTTCTCCTTATTCCTTTGGTTGCCTCCGTGGCTTAACAAGGGGGCCCACACGCCCACCCACTTGCCAGGCCGCCTCCTAAACCGACGCCCGGTGGGCGGGGCTTGATCGCCACCCGCCGGGGGCGCTCGCCCGGCGAGGTGGTCGCCAGGGCACCACGCTGGCCGCCGCCCGACAAGCAGGCGAATCGCCCACATGCTCGCCGAGGCCACGTGGGCTCCCCCGTGAGCGGGCATGATCGCCTGTAGGGTCGAGGATGCGCTAGAGGGGTGAATAGGCGTTTTACAAAATTCGATCGCTCACTAAACAATCGCTCTAATCAACCCCTATGTCAAAACCTAATCAAAGATATATGCGGAAGCGATAAATAGGTTTTGACAATTAAGGCCTAAATCAACTAGGCTCACTAGTGCACTAACTAAATTATGTCTCTATGTATAAATTGCTAAATTGATCAAACAATTAATACTAAGCAATTCTAATTCAAGCAATCAATAATATGCAAAAGGTAAATACTTGAATGTAAAGAGACAAGGGACAACCGATGTTTTTCCGTGGTGTTCGGAGACTTGCCGGTCTCCCCTAGTCCACGTTGAGGCAAGCCCACACTTGGACCGGCTCCCGCTCGAGCACCCGCCTCTTTCCACTAGTCGTGGTTTTTCACGCTCGCGCGTAGGCTCAACCCGAACCTTCACAAACTTGCCAGGGCTTCTCACACCTCGAGAGCTCCGCGCACGACGCCTACGCCGTCTAGGAGTCGGCAACCTCCAAGAGTAACAAGCCACTCCTTGCTTGAACCTCACCGGGCACAACAAATGCGCTCCCGGTGATCACCAAGTGCAACACATGCACAAGGACCTCACTCAAGTGCAACACATGCACAAGAGATCACTCAATCCACTCCTAATTGCAACACATGCAATTAGTGCTCACTTTTTAGCTCAAGAATCAAATGGGAGTGTGCAACACATGCAACACCTCACCCAAAACCTCAAACACAAAGAACAACCAATCGCCCAAGCCCCCAAGGGGTATTTATAGCCCCCACAAGAAAACTAGCCGTTTGGGGCAAAACCAAAACGCCAGCAAGGCCTCGGCCGGCCGCCCTCACAGAGCAACGGCTGGAAAACGATCACAGACGCACGGCTGACAGCCCTCGGCGGTCAGATCGCCTCGGCGGTCCGACCGAGCCCACCGGTCACACGCACAACAATCCGGAAAACAACTTCTCTGGAAAGACACACAGAGTCGCGTGCGGTCGCCTCACGCCACGGCTTGTCGCACGCCACCGGCGGTCATCCCGCCCGACAAACACCGGCGCACTCTTCGAAATATTGCACAAGACTTTTCGGGCGGTTGCACAGACTTTCCGATCAGCCAGGCCGGTCCAACCGCCAACACAAAAACGCTCCGGTTTTTCGCAAACTTTTCTCCGAAGATCTAAATGCTATTCTTTGAGCCTCAAGGATGATCAACACATGATCATACACACGTGCAAAACACATTTGCACCAAATCAAACCATGCTCAAAGAATTCAACCCAAATTGCGAAAACACATTTTGCAATCGACTCAAGAACTATTCGCAAATCGTATCAAGCGAATCAAACTCGAGTTTATGAGATTAATCCCCCTAGCCATGTGAAGGTCAACACAAGACCGGTCAACTTGCCAACAAACGTTGCAAGCCCCACTCACATGCTCTCGAATTCGGACTCATAAACCTCAGTTTATTCGCACAACGAACTTGCAAATAACACAACAAAACGTCATTTCATGCTTGAGCACTACTCTTTGCAACGCATGCAAAAGTCTAGCTCCAAGCAACATCAAATCAAGATGCATGGACTCTCTAATTGCAACACATGCAATTCTCTAGTTCCATGCAACACCAAAACCAAACTTCAACTAAAACCAAATCCATATCACATGTATGAGCTCTCTACTTGCAACACATGCAAGCCTCTAGCACATACAAACCACGAACACATAAAATCATGCTTGAGCTCTCTCATTTTGCAACATATGCAAAACTTTAGCTCCAAGCAACCACACGGTTTTATAAAGATTGTTTTCGAACCAAAACATGAAGCTTCAACTAATGCAACACATGCAAAAGTGAACTTCACGCAAAAGCCAACGCATTAGCTTATCCTATTTGCAACACATGCAAATCAAAGCATAATGCGAAAACCAAATGCATATACTCTTTCATCTTTGCAACATATGCAAATCAGAGCATAATGCAAAACAACCAAGCATAGGCTTAACACATTTGCAACACATGCCAAATGGTTAACCCGTATGCAAAAACCAAATCAAATAAGATTTGAGCTTGAGTGAACGCGGATTGAGATCACCAACACATGATGAAGCTCAAGCTAGGGAATAACCCCTCTTAATAGCACGGCGATAAAAACCTTAGACTCAAATACTACAAAAGTCCTTAGCCTATCTAGTTATACCTTCGCCGCCGCACGCAAGCAATCCCCTTTGGGGTCTTTATGATCTTCGCACATTTGCTCCCCCGGGATATCGCTCGACTCCTCTTCGGGATCCACTCTTGACGCCCATCAACTCATGATGCCGTCCTTGTCCCGTTCTCATCCATCTTTGGACCTAACTCAATCACAACTCATACAAATAGTTAGTCCAAGATGCATGGTTGTCTCAATTATCTCTTGCACTCCATTAACACATAATGGATGCCTTTAGATCAATTGAGCACAACCTAAATCAATTGAAATGATTGTAAATGTGTCTTAAGTATAATAATGCAACACATGCTTAATTATACTTAAGAACTATTCATTTGTCCTCAATTAATCACGGAGCACCATCAACACATGATGAAGTGTTCGTTAATGATTAATAAGACAAATGAACTCAATTTAAATTATCATTTAAATTGATATGAGTATATATTAACTACACAAGTTTTCATATACTCATGTTGATGGAAAGTAATGATCCATTTTATGTAAATTGTATGGAAATGATCATTACTCTAAATCATCAACTATAGAATACACCCCACATGTATATGTGCATAAATATGATTGACTTGGAGATAATATGCACATATTCAAATTGATCGTATTGGAGTATATCCTATATTACCATGAGTATACTTATAACTAGGCAATTCAAATATATACTCAAGGATTTAGTTTCTTTGTCTTGATCCTTACATGTGTCAATAAATAATAGATCAATACAATGAAACTATCAAGTTAAACCACGAACTCCCCCTAAGTGTGTGCATCCATGTAATATATGGATTGGGAAACATGATGCACATTTTGTGGTTAATATAACGGGGACATTCATATTTTAACTTAACTCCAAAGTATGCAACTAATACTAGAATGAATATGCAAACATACCTTGGGTTTTCCATTTTTCAATGCGATGAGACTAATCAAAGATATTCTAAATAAACAAGTTAGTCTCGACATAAGATTTGTCATTAATAACAAAATCACATTAATGGATAATCTCAATATTAGATTTGTCATTAACACCAAAACCATAACTAATAAAGGTTGAACTTACAATCTCCCCCTTTTTGGTGACTAATGACAAATCCAAGCTTAATAAGCACATTTGGATTAAAACTAACATATTGAGAGAATTTAAGCTATTTGAATGCATATGCATATGTTAAACAATATAATCATTGGCAATTTTTGAATGCATATGAGAATCAATTCTCCCTTTAATCATATTAAACTCCCTTTTTAAACCAAATGATATTAAGCTTCCTAATTCTCCCCCTTTTGGCATTAAACACCAAAATGGATAAACCATCTAAGAGGATTAGCTTGAAATACATTTTCCCTTTTTTTCATTTTATTCTCCCCCTTTTTACTTTAATCGTTCTCCCCCTTTTATTTAGTTATTCAATTATTCTCCCCTTTTTGGCATTTAACTATTTCTTTTAAGGGTCATATCTAATGAAGGTCATACAAGAATTAGAATGAACACTTATGACCTTGGCAAGGAATTGAAAGAGGTTAAACCAAATAAAAGGAAAGATCATTCAAGAAATAAAAGCTTATGCCAAATAAAAACTTGAAATATGGTCTTAAACAGAAGAACTTGAAAAGAGACCATATTTGGGTTTGTGGATACCACTAGTAAAGATACCACTTGTAAAAATAAACACTTGCAATTATGGATACCACTTGTAAAGATACCAATTGTAAAATTTAGCGTTAAAATATGGATACCACTTGTAAATAAAAATAAGCATGAAAAGCAAAGAAGGGTATCACACGGGTTATTTGAAACACATTCAAATAACTCACTCCTCATTTTATTAGGCTTTGCAATTTTTAACATGATTCTTTTAAAGAATCCAATAATTTGTCTAATCGGGTAAACGAGGAACCCAGAAGAATTAAATACCACTTGAGAAATTAGATACCACTTTAAATCTATCTCAAGGGCTTTAGAGATGAGCATTTTAAATTTGATTGAAGAACAATGCTCAACTTGAGATTTTCCTCTTTATATATTTCAATCCATAAAGACTCTTACACGAGAAATCTTAGGCGGTTGAACTTACAATTTTAGCTTGCGAGGAAAAATCGTAATCAAGAATGTGGGTATCGGAATAATGCTACAAAGAGGTAATGAAATACCACTTGTAGGAAATAATTGAAATCAAATGATACCACTTAAAAAAAAGGAATCCAAATAATCAAGGATATCACTAGAAGAAATGAATAATGAGAACCATGATATCACTTGGAGAAAAGAATCTCAATTATACCACTTGTAAGCATATGGATGAATAAATGCTCAATTGATACCACTTAGGATCAACTCACGAAGAATTGATACCACTTGAAAGAATAATCGATAACATCGATGGGTATCAGAGCAATATAATTAAAACAATATACTTACGGGTATCAAAAGAAGAAAAACTCAAGATAGATCAAGAAAAATCCAAAAAGATTGAGTATCAGAGCACATTAAAGACACGATACCACTTGGAAGCAATTAAGTGCTCAAAACTTGCAATGAATAAACTCCCCAAGATGTTCAACGAATGAAACATGGAGTTATTTGCATTTGAATTGCACAAGTTTTGTCTTTTCAAAAAAATCAAGTGAATATCACTCTTTAAAATAATTAAAATGCTCATAACTGATACCACTTGAAAACTTGATCAAATAAATTTTAGAGTTTTTGAAATTTTGCACAAATGAACTTTGAGATCACAAGAAACTTTTACAAAAAGATTTATTGAAAAAGGAAGTACCAATCAAAAGATATCCCAAAGCCAACCTCGAAAATTCTGAAAAATTCAGAACTGACATGCCATGGCCGGTCCAACCGACTTGGGCCCGGTCCAACCGGCCCTAAGGGCGGTGTGACCGCACCTCGTGCGGTGCAACCGCACTTGACAGCCTAAAACACCTCAAATTTTTGTAAATTTTGTCAAAAATGATTCAAATGAAGTCCAAAAAATTTGAAATTTTGCAGAGATGAACTTTGGACTAATTAGAAGGTTTTGCAAAAAGAATTTTCTCAAAATCAATTTTATTTTAAAAGATATGGCAATTTATGCTTTGAGGCATAAAAGGAAATTGATTTTCACGAAAAGCCTCAAAATGCAATTCAATTTGGATTTCATGCAATTTTGATTTTCATGGCTTAGATTGGTGTATCAAGAGTGTTTCTAGCCAAGATATATAATAAAATCCAACTTGAATGTCACGATTTGAGCTCCAACTTGGATCAATTCAAATCGTTTTTGAGCCAAATTAGATTTCAACATAGAATTTTCATTTTGGAAGCTTGAAAAACATTTGAAATACATAATAGAATACTTTTTCAAAGTTTTTCACAAATTTGGGCCTTTTAAATATGAATTTTGACTTTTGACCTAAATAGTCCAAATGAAGAAGCAATAAAGAACAAGGTCAAATTCAACAACACAAGAATTCAAAATGAGCATGGGGTAAGAAGATAGATATTTGAATTATATGTATGAGTCTAAGAATACCATTTTGAATCAACTCTTGTGTAGAATTTTGATTCAAATGATGAAACTCACTAAGTGCAATAATATAACCATTATGGGTCAAGTATAGTTTTTCGGCGAGTTTCAAAATCAAATTACTTTTGATGAGTTGGTCTTTTGAAAAACTTTTGAGCACGAAAATTGTTAATAATGACCAACTCTAGGATTTTCATTTTGGAATTACCTTCAAAATCTTTTTACATTTAATTCTATGAAGATTATAAATTTAAATTGAAATCAAGATACTAGTAACTAGATTTTGGAGTTAAAACTCATTTTCTTTTGAAATTAGTTTTAGTAAAGCCAAAACCATTGGAAAACCTTTTGAAAGCATTTGTATACATTTTTCAACTAGTTTTTCACAAGATTAGTAATAGTATATAAAGTTTTGAATTTTAGCTAAATGGTTTGATTTTGAAATTATATATATATGCACTTATATTAATATGGGCACACGTAGGGATGTGAAACACATGAATATGAATTAACACTCTCCCTAAATGTGCCACTTCCTAACTTGCTCAAGATTTGCAATAAGAGAAGAGATAAGAGGCGAGAGCAAGTGGCCATAACAAGTAATCTAAATTGATTTTCGTTAATATTGCTATATAACCTACACAAGGCTATAAGACATAATAGTAATCAATTTAAATACTTGTTACCGAGATGGCATTGGCTCATGATGAACTTGATTTTCTTCATGCTTGACACCACTTGTAGACGAATATAATCCTTCTCCTCTTGAGTGAGTAAGCGTCCAATCCATCTCAATATCGCCTAAAATTCTTTTAGGCGGATTTTGGTACCCAATCCTTGTTGGGTCCGACAATGTTAGTCACAAAGGATTTAGGAACCCATATGGTCCTAATTTTGACATTATTGAATTGACTAACATAACTAGGAATAGTTTTGCGATAATTATTCCTCCTAGGCAATTGATTGGCACTTTTATGAAATGGCTTAGGAGGGCAATGATATTTTGCAAAACCATTTCTAGTTTGATCTCTTCTAAGCATATGATAATTGAAATTATGCATTGGCTTAGAGGATCTAATATATCTAGCAAATGTTTTGCTATTGTTATTTCTCCTAAGCAATATATTAGAATAGAATTGAGTGGGCTTAGGAGTCCTAACAAGTTTAGCAAACCCATTTCTAGATTTACTCTTCCTATGCAAATGAATATCATTTTGAGCGGGCATAGGGGATTTGACAAGCTTGGCAAACACATTGTCATTCTTGTCCTTCCTAAGTAAATAATTTTCATTAATAAGAATAGGCTTAGGGGTGATACCTTTGGGACAATCCTTACCGAAATGTCCCTTTTCCCGGCAATTGAAGCACGTCATGCTATTTGGCCCTCTCTTGACCGATTTGACTTGCTCCTTGCCGGTTTGCCTCATTGTTGTTGGTGTGGCCTTGTTATCCACTTTGTTAGGGCACACAGAGGCGAGGTGTCCCTTCTCGTTGCAAGCGAAGCACTTGATGGTCTTCGAGTGGCGTGCATTGTGCCTCGTCTTACTATTCTCCCTCTTGGAGTTGTAGCCGAGTCCTCGCTTGTCTTGAGGCGCCCTTGGCTTGCTCAAGATTTCGTCGAGGAGAGCTTTACCCTTCATGCATCTCTTCAAGTCATTTTCCAATTTAATGACTTGGGCCTTGAGCTCACTATTTTCCTCTACAAGATTAGTCTCACAAGACATAGAGGAAGTAATAGCAATAGAATTTGAGCAACAAGGTATATCATCGCTAGAGGTGGATTTGCATTTATTAGATGAATTGTTTGTAATAGGAATTGAGTGAGGCAATTCATCTTCTAAATTACATTGAATGGTAATATCCACACTAGACTTGGTAAATTCCTTGAAAGGATTTTCTCATGATTTTCTTTTAGAACATTATATTCATTTTGAAGTGAGTCATGTTCTAACTTCAAAATTTTATATTTCTTTTTCTCCTTTCCAAGAAATTCATTAAGCTCCTCTAGCATGTTCATTAGTTCATCATAAGAGGGCTCATCTTCATTTTCATCATTACATACCTCAATTTTACCTTTTACCATGAAGCAACGAATTCGCGATGGGAGTGAACATTCTTCGTCGCTTGAGGCGGAGGTTGAGGTTGATGGAGATGCCGGTTCTTCACTTGATGTTGACGATGAAGAATCATCAACCGACTTTTCTCCCTCAATGCAACCTCAATTATTGTGGATGATTCAAATAATTCTTGAAGCTTGATCCACATTTTATGAGCGCTCTTGAGGTTGCAAATGAGATTAAATATATCTACGCTCACAACACTAAATAAAACGTTAGTTGCTTGAGCGTCGAGATGTAGGCATTTCTCCTCTCCTTTAGTTGGAGCAATATCATTTAGTGGAGAAGAAAAGCCGACATCTACGATCCACCAAATTTGTGGGCTCATGGATTTAAAATGATCAATCATAAATAATTTCCATGAAGCATAATTTGACCCATTTAGCATATGTGGATCGTGTGAGTGCACTAAACCTCTAGTTGCCATCCTTTTTACTCTCTAGACGGTTAAGCCTAAAATGAGAGTGACCGTGGCTCTGATACCACTTGTAGGGTCGAGGATGCGCCTAGAGGGGGTGAATAGGCGTTTTACAAAATTCGATCGCTCACTAAACAATCGCTCTAATCAACCCTATGTCAAAACCTAATCAAAGATATATGCGGAGCGATAAATAGGTTTTGACAATTAAGGCCTAAATCAACTAGGCTCACTAGTGCACTAACTAAATTATGTCTCTATGTATAAATTGCTAAATTGATCAAACAATTAATACTAAGCAATTCTAATTCAAGCAATCAATAATATGCAAAAGGTAAATACTTGAATGTAAAGAGACAAGGACAACCGATGTTTTTCCGTGGTGTTCGGAGACTTGCGGTCTCCCCTAGTCCACGTTGAGGCAAGCCCACACTTGGACCGGCTCCCGCCGAGCACCCGCCTCTTTCCACTAGTCGTGGTTTTTCACGCTCGCGTGGGCTCAACCCGAACCTTCACAAACTTGCCGGGCTTCACACCTCGAGAGCTCCAAGACGACGCCCTCGCTGCCTAGGAGTCGGCAACCTCCAAGAGTAACAAGCCACTCCTTGCTTGAACCTCACCGCACAACAAATGCGCTCCGGTGATCACCAAGTGCAACACATGCACAAGGACCTCACTCAAGTGCAACACATGCACAAGAGATCACTCAATCCACTCCTAATTGCAACACATGCAATTAGTGCTCACTTTTTAGCTCAAGAATCAAATGGGAGTGTGCAACACATGCAACACCTCACCCAAAACCTCAAACACAGCAACAACCAACTGCCCAAGCCCCCCAAGGGGGTATTTATAGCCCCCCACAAGAAAACTAGCCGTTTGGGGGCAAAACCCGAAAAACGCGGTCCAACCGGGCCTCGGCCGGTCCGACCGCCCCTCCAGAAAGCAATCGGGAAAAAAACAGCGATTAGACGGCCGGTTGGACCGCCCTACGGCCGGTCGCACCGCCCCTCGGCGATCGCACCGCTCGTCCGATCGAGCCGAGCCAATAGGTCACCGCACAACAAATCCGGAAAACAACTTCTCTGGAAAGACACACGAGTGCGGCGGCCTGCGACCGCCACGGCTCGGTCACGACCGCCACGTCGGCCGCCCGCCCGCACAAACACCGAAGCGCACTCTTCTGGAAATATTGCACTTTTTCGGGCGGTTGCACACTTTCCCAATCCGATCAGCCAGGGCGGTCCAACCGCCTAACACAAAAAGCGCTCGGTTTTCGCAAACTTTTCTCCGAAGATCCAAATGCTATTCTTTGAGCCTCAAGGATGATCAACACATGATCATACACACGCAAAAACACATTTGCACCAAATCAAACCATGCTCAAAGAATTCAACCCAAATTGCGAAAACACATTTCGCAATCGACTCAAGAACTATTCGCAAATCGTATCAAGCGAATCAAACTCGAGTTTATGAGATTAATCCCCCTAGCCATGTGAAGGTCAACACAAGACCCGGTCAACTTGTCAACAAACGTTGCAAGCCCCACTCACATGCTCTCGGAATTTCGGACTCATAAACCTCAGTTTATTCGCACAACGAACTTGCAAATAACACAACAAAACGTCATTTCATGCTTGAGCACTACTCTTTGCAACGCATGCAAAAGTCTAGCTCCAAGCAACATCAAATCAAGATGCATGGACTCTCTAATTGCAACACATGCAATTCTCTAGTTCCATGCAACACCAAAACCAAACTTCAACTAAAACCAAATCCATATCACATGTATGAGCTCTCTACTTGCAACACATGCAATCCTCTAGCACATACAAACCACGAACACATAAAATCATGCTTGAGCTCTCTCCTTTTGCAACATATGCAAAACTTTAGCTCCAAGCAACCACACGGTTTTATAAAGATTGTTTTCGAACCAAAACATGAAGCTTCAACTAATGCAACACATGCAAAAGTGAACTTCACGCAAAAGCCAACGCATTAGCTTATCCTATTTGCAACACATGCAAATCAAAGCATAATGCGAAAACCAAATGCATATACTCTTTCATCTTTGCAACACATGCAAATCAGAGCATAATGCAAAACAACTAAGCATAGGCTTAACACATTTGCAACACATGCCAAATGGTTAACCCGTATGCAAAAACCAAATCAAATAAGATTTGAGCTTGAGTGAACGCGATTGAGATCACCAACACATGATGAAGCTCAAGCTAGGAACAACCCTCTTAATAGCACGATAAAAACCTTAGACTCAAATACTACAAAAGTCCTTAGCCTATCTAGTTATACCTTCGCCGCCATATAAGCAATCCCTTTGGGGTCTTTATGATCTTCGCACATTTGCTCCCCGGGATATCGCTCGACTCCTCTTGGGATCCACTCTTGGCGCCCATCAACTCATGATGCCGTCCTTGTCCGTTCTCATCCATCTTTGGACCTAACTAAATCACAACTCATACAAATAGTTAGTCCAAGATGCATGGTTGTCTCAATTATCTCTTGCACTCCATTAACACATAATGGATGCCTTTAGATCAATTGAGCACAACCTAAATCAATTGAAATGATTGTAAATGTGTCTTAAGTATAATAATGCAACACATGCTTAATTATACTTAAGAACTATTCATTGTCCTCAATTAATCACGGAGCACCATCAACACATGATGAAGTGTTCGTTAATGATTAATAAGACAAATGAACTCAATTTAAATTATCATTTAAATTGATATGAGTATATATTAACTACACAAGTTTTCATATACTCATGTTGATGGAAAGTAATGATCCATTTTATGTAAATTGTATGGAAATGATCATTACTCTAAATCATCAACTATAGAATACACCCCACATGTATATGTGCATAAATATGATTGACTTGGAGATAATATGCACATATTCAAATTGATCGTATTGGAGTATATCCTATATTACCATGAGTATACTTATAACTAGGCAATTCAAATATATACTCAAGGATTTAGTTTCTTTGTCTTGATCCTTACATGTGTCAATAAATAATAGATCAATACAATGAAACTATCAAGTTAAACCACGAACTCCCCCTAAGTGTGTGCATCCATGTAATATATGGATTGGGAAACATGATGCACATTTTGTGGTTAATATAACGGGGACATTCATATTTTAACTTGACTCCAAAGTATGCAACTAATACTAGAATGAATATGCAAACATACCTTGGGTTTTCCATTTTTCAATGCGATGAGACTAATCAAAGATATTCTAAATAAACAAGTTAGTCTCGACATAAGATTTGTCATTAATAACAAAATCACATTAATGGATAATCTCAATATTAGATTTGTCATTAACACCAAAACCATAACTAATGAAGGTTGAACTTACACGCCCACCTGCCCACCAGGGCACCACGCGGGCTGCTCGCCCGCCCGCGGTATGCGTCGCGCCACTGCCGCCAGAGGCCACGTGGACTCCTCGCCCGGCGGGCAGGGCATGATCGCCCACCTGCCCACCAGGGCACCACGCAGAGCGCTCACCCGGTGAGCAGGGCGTAATCGCCTACCTGCTCGCCAGGGGGCCACGTGGGCTCCTCGCTCGGCAGGCAAGGCATGATTGCCCGCCTGCCCGCCAGGCTGCCATGCTGGGTCAGGCCGCTTCTTGAGCCCACTATTCTGCGGCGAACAGGGTACCCCGGTGCAAAGTACACCGACAACAGCCTCCAATCCGTCTAGAATCACTAAGACCCGAGAGTAATAGACTCTGCACAAGCTCTGTCTCTTGGTTCACTCGTAACAGTACTACTACTAAACTTAAACTTAGAGCTAAAACACTCGCAAAGTGTTAAGATTTTGAGTTCAAAGATGAAGCACTGTCTCCTTGAGTGAATGAATGCTCTAAGGATGCTAAGATGTCAAGGAGATCAAAAAGATGTCTGGTAGATAGCTTAGAAAATACTTATATAGGCATTTAGACAGAAAATAGCCGTTACACCTATCACTGTGACCGTTGCAACGTGTCAGAGTGTCAAAATTCTGCTTAACACGTTTGCCACGGACTTAACAAAATAAGCTAACGATACTGATTCTATGTACCCCGGACCAATTTTGACTATTTACACCGGACTGAAAAATTTGGTCCGTCGTACATAGGATGCAAGAATGACTTTGGTCCGGCAAGGATATGGGAATTTAACGCGTGCGCCGGACCAAATATTTTGGTTCGCCGTAGAAGAGTTTTGCAGGAGAAGAGTAGCAACGGACATTTTGACATAATATGAGTTCAACCGAGAGAATTACTTTAGCGTCGGACTGAACTTGGTGAAAGCGGAATTTGGTCCGGCGTGAATGGAATATGCTCGGTTAGAATTTTGATCAAGAGTACTTGGACTAGAATGTTATTTAGTACTCGGGAAGTTTATCCGAGAGAAAAACAAATGCGTCGGACTGAATTTTGTGAAAGCGGGATTTGGTCCGGCGTGAATGGTGTACGCTCGGTTAGAAAGATCTTCAAGAAACTTATGCTACGGACTAAAAGGATTTTGGTCCGTCGTGAATGAGATTTCACGGAGATTTATCTTGCGGACTTTTTAGGACAGGGAAGCACTAACCGAGAGAATTTCAACTACACCGGACTAAAGTAAGAGAAGGCGGAAATCGGTCCGACGAGAAAGTGAAACACTTGGTTAGGGTGAAAAGTCTTTTGGCGCCAGACTTAAAAAGATTAGTCCGGCGAAAGAAGTTTTCTGACTAAGGTTGCTCCGTACTTAAGGAATAAGAAATGAAGTTTTAGTCCGGGGAAAATACTTAGAATCAGAAAGATAAAAGAATTTCTAACTCGAAACAGTCTAGTTAGTCTTAGCCTTGTGAACCAGTTTACTAGCTTGTGCACCGTCCCCCTTCATAGTACGGCCAATCTAAAATGACCCTAGCTACTTGGCTTGAATCATCTCCCAAATGAAAAACTAGTAACAAGAAACCTTAAGCTTGTCATTTCAGTAGACTTCCTGATGCTCCACATAATATTTTTCATAGCTTAGAAATTATTGACTTTGTCATCAACTCCAAAACCATATCATTAATACTAAATAAAGAAATTAGGGGGTCTAGATGCTATCACTCATTTCGTGTAAATTGGTTAACCTGGATGTGCTATATTTGGACTCAAGAGGCATTATATGCTACTACAACTCACTTTAGACAAGTAATATGGGACTAATCCCACTATAACTTTATATGGGCCTTCACGCTAATAGGCCAAAGTATTACATTCACCCTCTTTTAGGTTTGATGCCCTCAACAGCATACCATATACATGATGAATGCCCAGAACCACCATCGGTACATGTTCGTGTGTCTAATACCGACACATATGTCATCCCATGTGTTCACTCTAGACCCACATATGCCATGATCATATGTGCTGGCACTGAATGTATGAACGTATACCGAGGGGTGGTATGTACTCATGGGTATGTACTCATGGGAGTATGTACTCTCCCTTTCAATATAACATTTAAATGATGTTGTTATGCTTTTTTATATCCTTTTTTTAGTATAGTCTGATATTGCTTATAATATTCTAAAGTGAGTTTCAAGAAAAATTTCACCAAAGTTTACTCTTCATAGCATAATTTGTGTATATACTTCTTCTATATTTGGAGAAAAGGGTATAAACCAAAAATAAAGGGTTATAATGATTTTTTTTCAACCATATTAATTGCATGGGAGTATCTTAAAATTAGTATTTAAATATACCAAAAGTGATAAAGAAGTATAACATATCCATTTAAATGGCATATTAAAATGTGAGAGCAAGTTCATGACATAGTTTAGCACAGAGACGTACTATTCCTAATAAATATCATGGTCCTTACCCTTTGATAAGATTTACAAATGCACGAAGGGATGATAAGATTTGTAAAAAAGAGACGTGAGGCTAGACGAGCGATGATAGAAAACCACGTAAGAACAGGAACCCACAAAGCTGTGCGCGCGGCGGTCCAGGAGCCGTCCAAGTCCCAACCACACAGCGCACCGGCGCGCTGCACCTCCCGCACCGGCGTGCCCACTGCAACCGGCGCATGCAGATGCAGTAGCGGCCCGCGCGAGCAGTTTCCGGCCACCGGACTCCGCGCCTCGCTACCGCACGGCCCTGCGGGAATGCGGGGCAGCTAGCCGAGATCCTAACTGTTGCCACCTCCCGATCGACGGCTTGCGCCCTCCTCCGGCGCGCCACGCAGCCACTGCGTGCGTACTGGCCGCGCGGCCGCGGTGCGCGCGGGAGCACAACCCCGTCCAGCCCGCGCGACACGTCTCATGTGCGTCCGTGCCGAGGCGTTCCCCGGCTTGGCCGCCAGCTTCTCTACAACGACCCCACAACCACAAGGCTCCCAAAGCTTGCGATGATCGTCGAATTTTTAGGGGATGGATCGAAGTACCTGGGCAGCCAGCAGGTTCCAACTGTTTCCGCTCTGCTAGAGTAAAGCATCAAGAGTGCAAAATGTCTACTGCGACGGCGCTATATCAGTATTTCCTCCCATCACAAATAGTTATCATTCTGAATATCGACATAGTTCCCAAAATTCAACTTCAACTACTAATTTTTATTTAATATATTTAAAAAATCCAATAAAATTATAATATTATGAAAGCACGTTTTGAGATGAATCTACACATATAATTTTCATGCATCCAATCTAAATATTTTTATACAAATAGCTAAAGTTTCAAAATTTTAACTGCACGTATCCTAAACTGACATGTTTTTTGTGAATTGGTTGAGGGGCCTGTTTGGCAGAGCTCCAGATCCTGATTCTCCAGCTCCAGCTCCTGATTATCTATGGAATCGATTCTCTAGTGGAAGTGATTCCTGTCTGATAAATAGTTATGAACTTGGCGAGGAGGTTCATAACTGGGAGGTTGTGAATCAGGTGGAGAGTAGTTTTTTTTCCCAGGCTACAAGTTAAAAAACATGAATCACTTTCTCGGATTTCTATGTAAAATTAGTTGATTTTTTCTTGTTTGGTAGAGCTTCTTAGTTTCTTATAAAAAAACTGGAATTGAAAGCTCTGGAGCTATGCTAAACACACCCTGAGTAACCATTTCGATGATACATGCCATCGTCTAGCACTGAAATGGACGATTAGGATTGGCATTGGCTGAGAAGCATGATGGATGACACCAACCTTGCCGAGCTTAATCACGACGGTCCGTTCTTTAACCGAGCAACGGGATGGATGGCCTTTCTTTCCCATCAACTCCGGTTGAGAGCTTCTTCCCACACGAAAGAAAATTACTTTGCAATTCACCGATTTTTGAAAGTTGAACGGATATTAAAGCACGAAAAAAAAGTATACGATGATTATTTACCTTTTAATCTATTTTAAATTTTATACAACTTATATTAAAAACGATTACTTAACCCTTGATATTTTTTTAAAAAATTATATAATTTAAATTCGGATGATACATAGGAGCACTCTTCACTGTATAATTTGCGTGGCACGGAGCAGGAGAATTAAATACTCTGCCTGCCACCCATGGGATTTTGACTGCCCAATTCACTTTAGCTCATCAAACCTCAACAACTAAACGTGCACCACCTGTCTCTCCACTCAAGACTCAACCCAACTACCCGAGGTTGTCCTGGTCAACCGCACCTCCATCAACCATACGTTTAGTAGCAGAAGAATTAAATCTAGTTTGCCTAATTTTTAGGCACGGAGGAGATGGCTGGAACAAATGATACTCGTATCATTTTATACTAGCAATAATAGCCTATTCTGTTCTTGCAATTCAAGAAAAATCGATAAGATCCACCGGTGAATCCATGGGCTGCTATAAACTTTCGCTGAAATCTGTGTTTTTTTTAGAAAACGGAAAATTTGGTCGAATTTTCGATCTTCGTATTTTTTAAATAAAATGGGTCGGTAGGACCCGTTGGCGAATCCATGGGCTGCTATAAACCTTCAACGAATCCGCGTTTTTTTAGAAAAGTTTTTTTGGTGACGAAAACATTTTTTTCCGGGAAAAACGGAGTTTTTAAATAAAATAAGTCGGCAGGATTCGTTGGCGAATCCATGGGCTGCTATGAACCTTTGACGAATCCGCGTTTTTTTAGAAAAGTTTTTTTGGTGCGAAAACATTTTTTCCGTGAAAAACGGAGTTTTTAAATAAAATGGGTAGGTAGGACCCGATGGCGAATCCATGGGCCGCTATAACCTTCGACGAACCCGCGTTTTTTTTAGAAAAGTTTTTTTGGCGACGAAAACATTTTTTCCGGGGAAAACGGAGTTTTTAAATAAAATGGGTCGGTAGAGACTGGTTGTCGAATCTATGGGCTGCTATAAACCTCCGATTTAACCCGCGTTTTTTAGAAAAGTTTTTTTGGCGACGAAAACATTTTTTCCGGGGAAAACGGAGTTTTTAAATAAAATGGGTCGGTAGGACCCGTTGTCGAATCTATGGGCTGCTATAAACCTCCGACGAACCCGCGTTTTTTTTAGAAAAGTTTTTTTGGCGACGAAAACATTTTTTCCGGGGAAAACGGAGTTTTTAAATAAAATGGGTCGATAGGACCCGTTGGCGAATCCATGGGCTGCTATAAACCTTCGACGAATCCGCGTTTTTTTTAGAAAATTTTTTTGTGACGAAAACATTTTTTCCGGGAAAAACGAAGAAATGACCTAGACGTAAGGACCAAGGACCTGAATGTTACGTTTTTAGACCTGTTCGCTATCCTGAAAAATTAGAAAAGGGCTTGTTCGCGATTGAACCTAACGGGAGGATTTTTCTGTAAGACGGCGTGGCAGGGACCTAAACGCGATGAAAGTAAAAAAAATTCCCTCACAAAAAATCGCGAAGGATCTATTCGTAATTTGGAAGGACCTATCCGTAATTTCAAGAAATGTAGAGGGTTTTTCGCAAAAACGGCAAGATGGACACGTGGGCGGCCTGAGCATCCGGCAATCTCTAGCGGCTTAAAGGGTGCAACCATACATTAATACGATTTTGCAAAAAATAAATTATAAAAAAAAACTCTACAAATTTATGTACTGATACAAAGAAATAATCCGTAAATACAACTGAAATATTACAACAAGCAGCAGCAAAGTCTATTTGATTTTAATCCTCAGCTTTATGATTTTTGTAGCTAAGCAGTTAGCCAAACATTTTCATGATACAACTTCTGATTTCCAGTGAAGTAGATTCCAAATCAAGCAGGAGCCGAAAAATGAGTATCTTAGGCTGCGTATCAAATACCAATTTCAGCTTCAAGTTACCATATAGGTAGGGCTATAAACGAGCTGAGCTCGAGCGAGTTTGGTCCTCTAGGCTCGAGCTCGATAAGACTCGAATCGAGCTCGAGTTGGGGTTCGAGTCTCGACCTAGACTCGAGCTCGGCTCAACTAAGCTCGATAAGCTCGGAAAATTCGAGTAAACTCGATTATTTTGTAAACTCGGTAGGCTCGGTAACAAACTCGAGGAAGTTCGGATCGAGAAAGCTTGGTAACAAGCTTGGAAAAGCTCGAATTAAAGAAGCTCGATTCAAACTCGAGTAGACTCGTGAACTATTTGAACTCGGCTCGGTTAAGCTCGCGAGCTCGAGCTCGAGTTTGCCTCGTCGAGCTCTCACGAGTCTCGAGTTTTTTTTTTACGGCCCTACCTATAGGCTAGAGCTGGTAGCACGGAGTTTTTTTTGCCGAGGTGGCATGAGAGCATCCAACTAGCCACACCCTCCTCGCTAGTCGAGTAGTCGGTACATATAAATAGCCCGTCTCGGACTCCCCCGATCGATCGCACTCGCATCCAACGCCACGGTCGCGCTCCACGCCTCCACCACCACCACAGCTAGAGTGTCCTTCCCGTTCATGGCTGGTGGGGTGGCATGGGAGCAGCCCGCGTGGGCGCTGGCGCTCGCGGGGTGGGCCTCCTCGTCGCCGAGCGCGCCGCTGCGCGCCTGGCGCTGTGGCTCTACGCGGCCTTCCTCCGCCCCGCCAAGCCGCTGCGCAGCCGCTACGGCGCCTGGGCCGTCGTCACCGGCGCCACCGACGGCATCAGCCGCGCGCTCGCCTTCCGCTTCGCCGCCGCGGGGCTCGGTCTCGTCCTCGTCGGGCGCAGCCCCGACAAGCTCGCCGCGGTTTCCGCGGAGATGAAGGCCAGGCACCCCGGCACCGAGGTCCGCACCTTCGTCCTCGACTTCGCCGCCGAGAGCCTCGCCGCCAACGTGGACAAGCTCGGGGAGTTCGTCCGGGGCCTCGACGTCGGCGTGCTCGTCAACAGTGCCGGCATGTCGTACCCGTACGCCCTATACTTCCACGAGGTGGACGAGGAACTCATGAGAAACCTGGTCCGCCTCAACGTGGAGGCGCTGACGCGGGTGACGCACGCCGTGCTCCCAGGCATGGTGGAGCGCAAGCGGGGCGCCGTGGTGAACATCGGCTCCGGCGGCGCGTCCATCCTGCCGTCCTACCCGCTCTTCAGCGTGTACGCCGCCACCAAGGCGTAAGTACTGTACTCCTTTGTTCTTGTCCTGGTTCCTTTCTATAGGTGCCCGTAGGTGCAAATGCCATTCTTGCTTTGTTGGTTTAGACGATGGTAGTGCTAGTGGGCGGTACTATTCATTATTCTAAGTAAAAAAGGTTTCCATTCAAAGTAAACAATAACCAGGATCAAGCAAATCCATTAAAGAAAAACAAAAATTTACTACTTACATAGACAGAGAGGAGAGTACAGTGAAGGAATAAACAGAACCACAGCGACTAGAATTGCACAAGCAAGCTTAAAGCTTCGGCCTTTTTCATTTTCTTTTACTTCAATTTGTTTTGGAAAATAATTTTGACTTAAAGCGTATGCTTGGTACAATGCAGGATGAATTAAGCATGCACATGTAGATTTGTGTTCTTCTTTTATAGTGGGCAAGGAATTAAATGAGGCATTTTTTGCATGAACTTTTAGTTCTTGTGCTATGATCCCTATTCTGACATGGACCACAAAGGTAGGGTAGGGACTGACATAGTTGGAATCAATAGCATATTTCAGCATTTTTACTTGTTATATTTTCATTAATTAAGATATAGAAAGCACTAAATTATTTGGTTACATGTAATTTCAGTTTTGCTCATATTCTTTTTAATACGGTGTGAACAAAGACGTATACATCATCGGAATTAGTTTCGTGTGTTTTTACTGCAACTGCTAGATGGGCTACTTGGACAATTACATCCTGCATTCCTGTCATGTGGTCAATCTTGCATAGATATTTGCCGCAGCACAATCATGTGATACCCAGCTCCCACTGGCCGTGGCTGGCCCTTTTTCCTTCTTCAGATAAAAAAAAACGGCCTTATTTAGTGATATGCCTTGTATTCTGTTGGAAAGACTAGTAGAGACATGTTTTTTTTGCGAGGAACTAGTTGTAATGCTATGTTCTTTGGATAGATCATTGCTTTCTCTAGATTATACAGAAGGATGTTAATTTGTTTTGAAAGACTGTCTATATAATATAACTAAATGCAAACCCAGAAGGGGATGTATCTCAGCTAAAGTGAATGTTTCTAATTTTGAGCCCAACTGTTTATTAGAACCGGCTATAAAACTACTCTGTTTCATTTTCTTAGGTATGTTGATCAATTCTCGAGATGTCTCTATGTTGAGTACAAGAGCAAAGGCATTGATGTGCAATGCCAGGTAAGAACTAATAACTCTTGTTGATTAATGCATCTCACTTAATTCCTTAATTTTTTTTCTTCTTAATCTTTCGTTTTTTATATAACTGAAACTTTAAACTTTGAGAGGCGTTTCTATGCTTTTCTATTTCAAAGTTGCACTAATATTAAATATGAATGAAAGCTAGATGGTAATTACTTATCCATTCGTTTGCTTTAATATTTGTGCAACTTGTATTGGGAGGGAAAGTATAGAAACACTACTTTAAACTTTTTAATATACATGCTACCAAAATTTTGATTGATGTCATGTAGCCCTTCGGAATTTTCTAGCATGAAGGACTGTTGTATTTCGTCGATCTCCTCCTGGAGTTAAGTTGCATATCAGTCATCATTTATGGTTCTGTACGCCAAGGAAGTACAATAGTTAGCTGAATGAGTACTTAGGAAGGACAGTAGTTGACTGATTGTCAAGGAAGGCTCTTCCAACAAAAAACGTGATTTCTCACGCTGCCTTTAGTTGATTATTCAAGCTGTACTAGTACTGCTTACTCCACCACTACTTTCTCAATCTGACGATGACATAAGGTTTCAACAAGAAACCGAAATCTGCGTTGTCTGGCAATTAAGTCCAGTACTTAAGCGCTTTTAATTCTCCAACTGCACCAAATAAGGACAGGCATTGCATGTGCAAGCAGTCGTCGCATTTCGTATCAGCCCATTTAAAACCAGTCTGTTGTGGCCTCTTAAATAAACCAAACCATTTCCATTCCATCCTCGTTTTTGTTGTCAGGAATGTTGTTCTCTGAGGCCTCAACTCTCAACTCTCAACTGTGCAGTAATTTAGATAAGATGCCCCGTAAGTCTACTCATAAATGTGTGTGTGAGAAGAAGCTATCTACTCATAAATGTGCTGTCTATACCATTGCATGGGTTGTCTCTAATGCTGTCTATAAATAACATGTCAGATAAGATGCCCATGCCAGCGTCTCAACTCTCAACTGTGCAGTAATTTAGATAAGATGCCCCGTAAGTCCGCAACTTATGTGGAATCTTGTCAGAAGCTACATGACATCTGTAAGCCCATAAGTCTTCAGGAATCTTTCGCCATGACGTGATATACTGAC
This sequence comes from Guadua angustifolia, assembly GCA_036346375.1. Lineage (NCBI taxonomy): Eukaryota > Viridiplantae > Streptophyta > Magnoliopsida > Poales > Poaceae > Guadua > Guadua angustifolia. The sequence continues at coordinate 33,990,727 of CM070506.1, read as the reverse complement.
CTTTGATCTGCTCAGGCACCCATGAACGTCGCAACGAAGATGACCTCCATCAAGAAGGCTTCCTTCTTCGCCCCCTCCCCCGAGGCCTACGCCCGTGCCGCCATTCGCTACATCGGCTACGAGCCGAGGTGCACGCCGTACTGGCCGCACGCCCTGATGTGGTTCCTGATCTCTGTGTTCCCTGAGTCCATCGTCGACAGGTTCCTCCTCAACATGTCCATCGGCATCCGCAAGAAGGGGCAGGCCAGGGAAGCCAGGAAGAAGACACAGTGACAGTGATGCTGTCAGAATCCAGATGATCTCCTGGCTGCAATTGACGTTGAACTCTTCTGCTGTCTAAATTCCTCGGTGTTTCTTCAGGCTGTTTCGTGCCACAGCTTAGAAATAACAGCATTTGTGGCGTTTAACGTGGGCATTTGGCCCACGTTACTTCCTGCTCCTAATCAACTGCACTGAGAATGTTTGCAGCCCGCTAAAAGACTATGTAACACGAACTGGTGCTTTGCATGCAAGCTGTGTGCTCATGGAATAAGATCTCTGCTCTTTAGCGCTGTTTGTAGCTAATTCGGTGTTTCATACGTGTCTCTGACTCTCTGGTGATACAAGAGCCGCTGCACCGTTGGTTCGAGGAATGTAGAGAATTCTAATCGGATGGTTCTTCCGAGAGCAAGCTCAATAGCTTGTACTTTCTTCTCCATCCAAAATTATAGGCGTGTTTTTTAACGTTCTTGTTCGCAGATATATAGGTATTTTATATGGCAACTCGCTGCCAGGATTCGAATTTCGTTTTTTTTGTCACCCACCGAAATCACCGAAATTTGGCCATTTCGAAAATTTCAGTGTAATTTTAGGGTGAAACAGGTGAACAGAAATTTGAATATTTTTAACAAGTATATTTTAGGACCTCACCGAAAGAAACCGAATTCTAACGAAATTTAGGTCAAATTTGAAGCCCTGCTCGCCACAGTACAATAGCTTCTCTTCGACTAGAAATGGAGGACACTGCCATATAGACGCTGATTGCTAATGGCGTCTACTCAACTAGCTCGGCATATCTCTTTCAGTTTAATGGAAGCATAGCAAACCTTTCCACACCACAATTTGGTCGGTATGGGCACCCTTTCGCTGTAAGTTCTTCCTCTGGCTTGCACAACAAAATCGGCTATCGATAGCGCAACATTTGCAATTCAGGGGTTGGCCAAATCAATATTTCTACTACATGTGCTGTCAGAGCCTAGAAACAATTGCGCACCTATTCCTAGACTGCCCTTAGGTGAGACGTATGTGGTCCTCCATCGCTCATTAGGTCTGCGTACCTTCCCTCCGGCCGGACCAATGGGAGCCATCCTCGCACCTAGACCAGTGGAATCTTCACCGCATTGTTGCCCACACCTCCTTCAAAAAAGGTGTTAAAACGCTTATTATTCTGACATGTTGGCGATGGTGGAAGAAGCGAAATAATCGAATTTTTCAAAGAAGCTGGGCAACTCATGAACAGATTTTTCAATCCATCAAAAATGAGGCTATAAGCTAGACCTCGTTAGAAGCGTTACATCTAGGCAGACTCATCCAGGATAGTCTTAGAGGCTTTTTCTTTCTTTCTTTTTCTTCTTCCTTTTCTTTTATTCCCAGCCTCCTTTTCTTTCTTTCAGGTGCAGCCTCTGCATATTGCACCTAAAACTCTTTCTACCTTCTACTAATTCAATAACGGCTTTCGCCGTTTTTTTTTTTAAAGCTTCTCTTCCGACGCGGAGGCGGGAACCGAACTAGGATACGAGGAAATAAAATCGGTTTAGGCATGCAAACGGGAGAGTACGAGTCTGGCACCACGACGCACCTTCTCGTGTGCTCCCGGGGACTGAAGGGTCTCTCGCTTCTTTCCGTTGCAAGCTTTTCGCGACATCGCTTAATTTCTTGAGTCTTTCGTCCAAGGACCGTGGCATCTGAGTCGATCTACCGGCGTCAATCCGTGGCGGCGGTAATGGCAAGTAACGCACAGGGCCAGGTACAAATTTGTATTCTTAGTGCTTTCTATAAATTTTTTTCCCCTTTTACTGGACGTGGCATTATTGTGGAGTAAAGCTACACTAAAGAGTAAGGATTTTTTCTATGTTAAGTATATATGTGATATCGGTAATTTATATATCATGAACTATATTTAAATTTGGAGTACATATTATGATGTTATATGTTAGCCGTACAATGTGTAACAAAAAATAATCTATATAATTATGTAAACTAGATGACTTATCCGCATAACTGCGTGTCTAGATATCACATACTTAGAATTGAAATACAATTGTATTTGTTATATATAACTCTATTTATATATAATTAATCTGCACTGTTATAATCTGGCTTCATCAAAATAAATGGTGGAGATCCTTTCTTTGATATACAACTCTACTTCTAATTATTAAAATACAATTGTATTTATTATATATGATTAATTTGCACCGTTATAATCTGGCCCCACCAAAATAAGTGTTGGACATCATTCTCTTTTCATTCCGATTAATGTGAAAATTTGTAGAATTTAGAATTATTGTGGGATTTTCTTATCCTTAAAATGAAGGCGGTATCTTAAATATCACCGGTTGTTTATACATACATACATACATACCAACTAATAAATGTGTTTCGCAGTTTATATATGAATACGTTTTTCTTTAATTTAGTCATAACTTTTTATTGATAGTTCCGATTCACAAACCGTTTTCACCAGTAGTTTACTGACGACGAGAGCAACACATTGATATAAGTCTCGGCATATAAAACAGATTTTACTATCCGTATACATAGATATTACTATTGATATATATAGATTTTACTACCATACCAAAGGTTCAGTTGTCTGTACGGTGGTAAAATCTTACAATACATTTGGTAAAATGGTATTAAAAAATTATTCGTGCAACGTTTATTAGCGAGACTTATATCATTATGTTACTCTTGTCGTCAGTAAACTATTAGTGAAAACTGTTCATGCATTAAAGTTGTCGATAAAAAGTTATAGCCAAATCAAAGCATATACAGATTCATGTACAAACTAGAAAACATATTACAGAAGACATTTTTACTAGTCGATCATGCGTCACTGGTAATGTGTTTCCTTGTTTGAACATAAATCTATTTTTTCTTTGATTAGCTATCACTTTTTAATTTTTATTACAGCTCCGATGCACGAACTTTGTTTATCAGTAGCTTACTGACGACGATAGTAATATAATGATATAAGTCTCGCTAATAAACAATAATTTTACTGGCAAGTAACAGATTTTACTACGTCTATATATAGAAATTACTATACTTCTATATAGATTTTACTATCGTACAGTAGTAAATTGATGTACATTTGGCAGTAAAATTTGATTTATACGATGTTTATTAGCGATACTTATATCATGTTGTTCCTCTTGTCATCAGTAATCTAATGGTAAAATTTGTTCGTGAATCAGAGCTGTGAATAAAAAATTATGGCTAAAACAAATAAAAATCAGATTCATGTATACGCATGCTAGTGTATACATCTTTGTATTTCTCGGTCACACACTTGCATGCAAATTATTTTCAGATGATTAATCTTCCAAGTCTCGATCGCGAATTCCGTAACGCTAATTAGTGGAACATTCGGTTTAGTCGGACTGTAAAACTGACCGGCGTGTAGAATTGCTTAAACTACACGCAGTTACAGAATAGTACTTATATATATAGAGAGAGAGATATGGATTTGGGTTTTAACTAATATTTATTATTTCTAGGAGCCAAATTAATTCAATTTAAGTATAGCAAATATGATAAAAGAAAAATATCACAAACAAAACACAATTAATGTTTAGAAATATAACGAGAATTAACACATGTAGTATAGCAGAGCTATCATAGGTACAAAAATAATAGAAATAATGATCAATATAGCGGCTATAACAGTTGTAGCCGTGTTCATAAAATTTATTTAATCACGTAATGTTTTATGTCTAAAAAAGCTATAACGGAGCTATGATTTTTTTTTCTCCACCGGAAACTCCCTACTAATAAGTGAGTGAACGAGACCTGGTCAAAGTGCTTAACAAATGCGAATCACATCACCTTTTTTTCACCGAGCGTTCAATTGATTCGCTCGCCGAATCTCAAAAGCACTGCCTGTTAAAAATGCCTTTTGAGGATAAAGGTTCTAAACCCTAGTTCTCTGGCTAGTACGGATTGATATGACAGCTTAAGGCAAGTATAATAATAAAATCAGCTACTTACTTTATCTCCTATTTATGTCATCTAGAGTAAACACCAAAACCAACTTGTATAATAGTTATCTCTAAAAGTTAGCTCTAAATATTATGCATTAACTATCTCTTCTCTTTTGTATATAACTAATCTACCTATACTTCCATGCAATGCTTATTATTAAATAAGAGTCAACTTTCTTATCTCTCATCTTTTCTCACTTTTCCACATAATACAAAACTGATGTGGACATACTAAAAATAGATTGAGATGACCTTATTGTACTTTCCCTAACAGCATGGGGGCAGTAAACCATTTCCCCTTCGTTTTACGTATCATGATCGAGTTGGTCAAGTAATTGGTGCAAACTCTCTGACCTGATCCACTGCCATTTGGCACGATCGTATAGCAAAGGAGTTACCGTTCCCAAGTCATTGTAAGGGCATCTCCAATGGTACTAGCTATAAGAAATGTCCATGTCATCTATAGATAGCATATAGATAACCTCTCCAATAGATTAGCTATAGCATTGTCTATAAAATTAAATATTGGCCCACATGTAATAGATAATAAGTGCCTTGGAATCAGTTATAGCCTGGCTATACATTAGTAGCTGGTCTATATCTCTCTCCTCATTTTCTCTCTTCCACCTAAGCAAAATGCTGAGATGGCATCTTTATAGCTAGCTGAAGTGGTACCATTGGAGATGCCCTAATGGATTAGCGGGCTATTCTTGATAGGATCAATGCGATACTTGACCTGGTAGGCACGACTTTTCTTGGCCTTAATTTAATCATATCTGTTTCTTTTACAAAGTATTACATCTGTAGAAAATTATAGAGTGCTCTCTTTTTTTATCCGAAGTTTGTAAATTTTAATCAACAACTTAGTTCGTTCTTACTATCAATATCACATAGTATTTGCCGGAGATACTGGACCTACAATGCACAGTTGATAATATGCTCATCTGGATTGTAGATCCTTTGCCGTAACGGCACCCTGCCATTGGATCATTACCGCCTGGGCGGTAGAGGATACACGTCCGCTCATCTATGACAGACAATTTCGTGTCGTTTTTTGATGCTTGCCCCCGCGCATTTGGTCGCCTCTCGTGCCTGCATATGCAGAGTATGAGACTCGGCGACTCTGACGTCCCTAAACGTGGAATACCTCTGCGCCCGCAGAACTGCGACTCTGGGGTTCCGTCCGTGTTGCAAGTAGAGCACCCGCGCCTTACCGAGCTGGAAGAGATCATTGGAAGCAACTTGTCACGCCCTTTGCTGCTGGAGAGATTTCCAGAGCGTGAGCCGCACAATCAAGCAGAAATCAGAGGGGAGAAGATGAGGAAAAGGGGAATTTCTGGAGATGGAGGAGGAAGATAGAGTTTCTTGTTTTTCAAGTCATATTTCGTTGTCTTTATATGCCATGACTCCTCCGTATATATACTCTCCACATAATCGCTCCGCTCTGGTTTGCGATTACAGCAATCAAAAGTAAAAACGACAATTCATTACCGCTACAGTAAAAAACAGACTCTGTATGTAATTCAATAGCCGTCCGATGCTTCTTCATTCACCACGCATTCCATCATCGTCGTCCACTGATATTACTTAGCCGACTGATCGCGCGAAACACTGCACTTCTTCTTCTCTTCAGCATCGTTCCTGACAGTGGCCCGCCCTTCAAAAGTTGCTTGTCCCCAAGCAATCGCTTTGAAAACGCTTACGCAAAGACCTCCAAATTCTCCCACGTGAGCGTAATCGGCAGATGCGACCCATTTAATCAAGCCCTGAGTAATGGCTGAACTTCCCTGCTTAACCAAGCGCCTGTCCAAAATAGATTCAGGCTCTGTAACCTGAGTATCTAGCTCTGCCACACGAGGCAATTCAGAGTAAACAGGAGTATAATTCGGAGTGAAAGGCTTCAATTGGGAGACGTGAAACACAGGATGAATCTGACTATCACTCGGAAGATCAAGCTTGTAAGCAGCACGTCCAATCTTGGCTAACACTTGAAATGGACCAAAAAACTTGTAAGCCAGTTTAGGATAAGGACGATTCACCAATGAAGACTGGGCATAAGGCTGCAGCTTAAGGAGCACTTGTTCACCAACTTGGAACTGGCGATCAGTGCGATGCCGATCAACTTGGAGTTTCATTCTATTCTGAGCCGTAGCTAACTGCTGCTTGATCATAGCAGTAAAGTGTTCCCTTTCTCGAAGCATGTCTTGAACATCGAGAGGAGCATGCGACAACACAGGAGGAATAAGGCCATAATGCGGTTCAGAGCCATACAAGACCTTGAAGGGAGAGCATTGTAAGGAAGTATGAAAGCTAGTATTATACCAAAATTCTGCCAAGGACAACCATTTCTTCCAAGTGCCGGGTGACTGCTGAACAAAACAGCGGAGGTACATCTCAAGACACTGATTGACTCGCTCAGACTGGCCGTCTGTCTGAGGATGATGCGCCGTACTAAAACTCAGCTTAGCATCCATAGCCTTGAAAAGCTCACGCCAAAAACAGCTGGTAAATATCTTGTCACGATCAGTAGTAATAGTCAGAGGAACACCATGTAAACGGACCACTTGGTCCAGAAATACACGAGCCACCTTTAGTGCTGTAAAGGGATGCCGTAATGGAATAAAATGGGCATACTTCGAGAAGCGATCCACCACAACTAATATGACATTAGCACCCTCAGACAATGGCAAAGCCTCAATGAAATCCATGGTAATGTCTTGCCATGCTGCAACTGGAACCGGTAACGGTTGAAGGAGACCGGCCGGTCGGATACGCTCTGTTTTGGCTTGCTGGCAAACCCCACACTGTTGAACAAAGGCTTCAACATCACGTTTCATGCCAGCCCAAGTAAAGAGTTTAGCGAGCCTCTGGTAGGTCACTTGGACCCCAGAATGGCCACCAATAGCACTTGCATGGAACATAGTAATGAGTTTGGTATGAAGTGCCGAATTGTGACCAAGCCAAATTTTTTCGTGATGCCGGATAATACCCTGATGGAGAGTGAAGTCATTTTCATCCGGGCTATGCAGGGCCAATGAAGTCAGCTTCTGCTGGGCAACAGCATCCGTGGCATAGGAATTAAGAACTTCCTGAATCCACAACGGCTGTACTGCAGAAGTTGTTTGCAAAGCCAAGACATGACCAACCCGAGACAAAGCATCAGCCACAATATTATCCTTCCCTTTTTTATAGACTATGCGAAATTGCAATCCCATGAGGTGAGTAAGAGCTTTGCGCTGAAGATCGGAATGAAGAGTCTGATCAGTCAAATGACAAAGACTCTTGTGATTAGTCCGAATAATAAACTCTTGACGCTGAAGGTAGGGACGCCACCGGTCGACAGCTAAAATAACAGCAAGAAATTCCTTCTCATAAATTGAAAGACCCTGATGAACCTTGCTGAGAGCTTTGCTATAAAAAGCCACTGGATGTCCATGCTGCAAAAGAACTGCTCCTATGCCCAAATCACAAGCATCGGTCTCAACTTCAAAAGGGTGACTAAAATCTGGCAATTTCAGAACTGGTGTGGACGCCATGGCCTGCTTCAACTGCAGAAACGCCTTCTCGGCTGAGTGATCCCAGGAAAACCCCTTTTTTGTAAGCAAGCTGGTCAATGGTTTGGCAATAATGCCATAGCTCTTCACAAACTTGCGGTAATATCCCGTGAGACCAAGAAAACCACGCAATTCAGAAATATTCCGAGGTGTTGGCCAGTTCAACATTGCTTCAGTCTTGCGTGGATCAGTGGCTACACCTTGAGTAGAGATGATATGACCCAAGTACTCCAATTGTTGCTGAGCAAAAGTGCACTTAGACCGTTTAAGGTAAAACTGATGCTGTTGCAAAGTATTGAAAACAGCTTGCAAATGGTGCACATGGGAAGACAAATCAGGACTATAAATCAAAATATCATCCATAAAAACAAGCACGAACTTTCGCAAGTAAGGAGACAGGATAGAATTCATCACACATTGGAAGGTCGCCGGGGCATTGGTGAGACCGAAAGGCATTACACGAAATTGATAATGCCCATGATGCGTTTTAAACGCAGTTTTAAATTCATCTTGTGGCTTCATACGAATCTGATGGTAGCCAGCACGGAGATCAAGCTTTGAAAAATATTGTGTGCCGGCTAACTCATCCAAAAGCTCCTCTATGATGGGCATCGGAAATTTGTTCTTAATAGTGAGCTCATTAAGACGGCGATAGTCCACGCAAAAACGCCAGGTCCCGTCTTTCTTTTTGACCAACAGGACAGGGGAGGCAAATGGGCTGACACTGGGAACAATGGTGCCAGAGGAGAGCATATCAACAATTTGGCGTTCAATCTCAGTCTTGTGCAAAGGAGAATATCGGTATGGGCGAGAATTAACCGGAATAGCTCCAGGTAAGAGTGGTATAGTATGATCATATACCCGTTCAGGTGGGAGTTCATGCGGTTCTGCAAACACAGAAGCATATTGATCAATCACAGCAACAATCTCAGGTGGAAGAGGTGCAGCAACAGAGTCAGCAGACTGTTCAACCAGAGCCCAAGCCAGAATATCATTACACTTGCGCCATTTGTCAAGTTGATCAACAGTGACTAGCTGCAATTGAGATAAATGATTATCCTGCACCCCCTGTAAAAGAAGCGGTTTACCCTTGTATGTGAATTGAAGAGTTTTGTTTTGCCAATCACATGTCATAGGACTATGCTCACGAAGCCAATCCATTCCAAGCACCGCGTCATACCCACTCAATTCCAGAACCTTTAAGTCAGTCCGGAATGTTTGACCTTGAGTCCACCACTCAAATTGAGGAAGCCAACTGGTGCAAGGCAAGGAATCACCATTCCCCACTTTAACAGTAACAGCGGCAGATGCTTGTGGAACACAGCCGATTCTGTTCAGGAATTGCAAATTAATGAAACTGTGAGAGCTTCCCGAATTGACCAATATCAGCATCACATGGTTTCGCACCAAGGCCAATAGACGGACTGTTCCCACCAGATCAGTGCCGGCCAACGCATTGAGAGACAACTGCAACAGATCGTCTTGAGGAGGAGCAACAGGTTCTAGCAGCTCAAGCACCTCCTCCGATAAGATCTCATTTGACTCCTCCATAGTCAGAGCGTGCACTTGGGCAGCAGGTTTGGCTTTACAAATGGCGGCATGATTGGGTTCAAACTTCTCGCCACACTGAAAACAAAGACCATTGATGCGACGGTACTCACGCAGTTGGCGTGCTCTCCATAATTCACCTTGGCTGACCTTAAGGTTGCCCGGCACCTGGTCGGCTTTAGAGGAACTAACTGGTTTCAACCGCCCAAATTTGCCATGATCACTGATGGTTTGTTGAACCCGAGCTAACATGGCAGCGTGATCCACCGTGTTAGGAATGTGCCCTTGGACCTTATCCCTCAATTCCGGTTTCAAACCATTGATAAAATGAGAAACAAACAATTCTTCATCATAAGAGGGGTTATGAATTGATATATCATACATTAATTCCTCAAAGCGGTGTGTATACTCTTCGACAGTACCAGATTGCTTCAGAGCATGTAACTCGGTTAACAACCGACGATGATCAAATGCCCCAAACTTCAGCTCAACAGCCTGCACAAAAGAGTCCCAATCGCCTAACTGATGTTTAGTTTTGTATACCTGAAGCCAACGGGCCGCATTACCCTCCATATGCATGGTGGCAATCATCACCCACAAGGCTTCTGGGATGTTGAAGATGCGGAAATAATCCATACACTTACCACGCCAGATCTTAGGATGTCCTCCATCAAATGAGGGAAATGAAAGCTTTGGTAAGGAACTTTTACCCAGGAAACTCCCATCGTGCATTGCACGCTCTGGAGAACCCGCAGAATTCGGCGCGACACCAGCCGAACGAGTGGTGTGCAGGTTCGAAGCAGAATGCTGTTCGTCCATCTCAACGTGAATACGAGGGCCCGAAGCAGGTATAGGAAGTAAGGGTTTACCAAGAGGTGCGGGTCCAGGACCTAACACGGATCCATCCCCAACAGGTGCCCGATCAAGCAGCAACCGCGCCACCGTTTGGCCTGTTGCTTCCACTTGTTTTGACAGGAGTTGATGATCAGAGGCTTGCTGTTCCATCGCCTTGGCCATCAACTCTGTGCGAGCAAACAGCCGATCCAACCCTTCCTTAATCGCAGTTAACTTATCATCCGTGCGGGTCTCTGTTTCCGCCATCGTCTCAAGGACGAAACGGGTCTGCACAGAGGGTTTAGGCGGAACCGTGATGAACGAGGACAACCGGATCAAGCGACGAGGCAGAACACAGGAAGTAGCCAAGGATCGCACGCTAGCGTGGGCGCCGAGAGAACGATCTAGCCAAGCCAACCAACTTCTTTGGAATTTTACCGAGATCAACCAAATCAGAGTGCCCGATTCAGTGTTCCCGAACCCTCCGTCGGAATTTTACAGCCTGCAGCCGGATCATCCCGAATCTGATACCAACTGTCACGCCCTTTGCTGCTGGAGAGATTTCCAGAGCGTGAGCCGCACAATCAAGCAGAAATCAGAGGGGAGAAGATGAGGAAAAGGGGAATTTCTGGAGATGGAGGAGGAAGATAGAGTTTCTTGTTTTTCAAGTCATATTTCGTTGTCTTTACATGCCATGACTCCTCCGTATATATACTCTCCACATAATCGCTCCGCTCTGGTTTGCGATTACAGCAATCAAAAGTAAAAACGACAATTCATTACCGCTACAGTAAAAAACAGACTCTGTATGTAATTCAATAGCCGTCCGATGCTTCTTCATTCACCACGCATTCCATCATCGTCGTCCACTGATATTACTTAGCCGACTGATCGCGCGAAACACTGCACTTCTTCTTCTCTTCAGCATCGTTCCTGACACAACTTTGAAAGGGTCGAGCTCAATTGGCTTCCAAGGCTGACGCGTTTTGACTTGCATCACCTGGATGCCTTCAGAGGGGGGTTATGCACTGTCCTTCGGCTATGTTCCGCAGCTTTTGGAAGCTGATCCTGTGCGATTCAAACACCAGCTTGGCACAAAAACTTTCAAGCTAAGCGAGTTCCTTGGTGATGCGACGATAGGTGGGCTGTATCTGAACTTTGAATGCCGCAGGGCGAGTTGTAGCGAACACTGCACTTGTATGTTTACTTGCCTAGCTGAAGATGTTAAGGTTTAATAGTGTTTTTGTTGATGGTTTCTCCGCTTTGTCTGGTGCAGATTTGGATTCAACCAGAAGGTCCAAAACTACTAGCTCCTCTGTTGAAGAATCTGCAGATTCGTTTGTTCTTCATTGCATTCACGAGCAGTGCGACCTTACTTGGACAATGTTTCTCTTAGAGAGTTAGAGGCTGCACCCCTCTTAAAAATATTAAATTTAAGGGTAAGTTTTCAAATTTCGAAGTTGTTTTTTCGCAATGCAAATACATGCACATTTAGCTTGCTTAACACCATAAAAGAGCGAGTTAATTTTTTATGAAAACGAAAGCATGGCGAATATCGCTGCTATTCTGTCATCTGTTTCAAAAAATTGTTGATATCCATAACAAGTGCGATCATCTGAAACTACTTCCATTTGGCGTACTTAACTAGTGTGACTTTTGGTTTCCTATGCAGATGTGGGATCATATATGTAACCCCAGTGAAGAGCATCATCAAATTTTTCCCAAGGGCTTCCAAGTCGAAGAGAAGTTCGTCGTAAGGTTTATAAGACGTGTCATGAAAATGGCAGTGAATTTAGAACTGATAACCTTGTTTGATAGCGGTTCCTGCGCAGGCGAAGGCTGCCACTTCCATCCTTGGACAAGATTTCCGCGGATCGACGAGGAGAAAGACATGATGAAGAAGCAAATTTCCGACGGGAGATCCTCAAAAGACATGGTAAAGAAGCAAATTTCCGACGGGAGATCCTCACCTATTAGGATTAAAATCGGCGTCTAATCATACCTGTGTCATGAACAAATTGACTTATGTTTCGTTTAGCTAGATGGCCCCGTGCATATTGTTCTATCAGTTAACTTTATATGTTTACAATATGGATGGTCTTAGAATGTACACTTAGGGCATGTTTAGATGCTAGGGAAAAGAAACCCAGGGAAAATTTTCCTTAGAGGGGATTTAGAAGGCATATTGGAATCCCCTCAATCCTAGGGAAAATCTTCCCAGCCGGGAAGAAAATCTCTACTACTATTTGGAAACGATAGGGATAAAAATCCCGGCCATGCAAAAAATTCAAAAAAAATGTAAAATTCAAAACCAATATCACAATTAAGCAAATCACATATTGCATGTAACAACAAATTTTTTTTTTGTATAAACAAATAGCTTCATTAGAGAGTTACCTCCGCTCAGCCGCATAAACAAACTGCAAAAACTTATGCTGTCATCACAGTGAATCAATGGCATTGATCCATTATGAGTCAAGAATTTATAACCATCATTATACTAACTTATAATAATAATTAAAAAAACAAACTGGACAAGCATAATTAAACAAAAATCTCTTCGAAATCTCTAGTTTAAATCTAGAACAAGTTAGATACAAATAAGATTAAAGCAATCAGTTCTGGGGCTCCAACTCTTCATGCCACATTAATAGAAACTAGAAAAGAGATTACGAGAATATTTGCACAAAATTGAGGCCATATCCGACGCTAGCACAAGAGTACCACAAGAAGTCATATATTCTACATTATTACAATTCCAGAATAGCTTAAGAAGAAAAGAAAAATGAACGACAATAGTCAGCTAGACGTTGAATTGCACTTGTCACTTGTAGCAGCCAAATCAAATCTCCAATCCAACCAAATGAAGCACATGTATCCTAGAAGCTGAAATGGTCACAAGAAAGAAAAAGTCAGTGGCTTAACAGGAATTAATTGAGCAGCACAAGTGGAAACTACAAGTGACAAGTGACATCGATGGGAGATATTAGTAACATACAGTACAAGAAGCACAACTAAGTACTAACGATAATCATGCAACAGCTGATCACTAACACAACCCAAAGAATTTGTTATCACACAAGGCACTAGAAAATATTGATCGGAAAGCAGGCGTACAAATGTATCATTCTCAGGAAAGCAATTACTGAAAGATGGGGCCACAAGAGGTGTTGACACCATGAAAGCATACAGAAAGAGAATAATAGGACACAATCTTCCAAGAAAATAGTAATGTACTAACTATTCCTTGAATCTGGAGTTCTGGACTTTCAAAAGTGGGAAAACACCACCATCCCAAAGTATAATATAGTTAAAATTTCTTGTATAAAATAATAATAAAATAAGTCATAAAGAACTGAATTGTCTCCAGGTGACATGCAAGTGGAGAAAGAACTTAGCAAGCTCATAGTCCATACACTATTACACTATGACAAGAAAAGGGTGGAGGATTTCCTTACATCAAGATAAGAATGTTGGGTCAGCACACAGTTTGTGGCAGAGAATGAAATTCCATAAGACATGGCCTATACCATCTTCTCTACGAGGCAAGAAATTTAACTAACAGAATCTATAAAAGGAAATAGTCAAGTGAATGACTGAAGGGAATTAAGTAATTAACAACATTTGAATTGACTATAGTTGAAAGAAGATATTTCAATAATTAAATTCATAACTTACTTATGGAGAGATTTCGCTCTTAATTCAAAGCAATCGAACACTTGGGTTTTTAGTGTTGATAAAAATTTCTCTATTCAGCTCACATTTGAAGAGTCGTAGTACCTTTGCCTTCTCCATATCTGTGAGGTCTTCAATTGCTTCTAGAGCAGCAACACATTTTCCAATAGAAAACTCGTCACTCTGACTAGGTCTTGTCTCATTTAGTTATTCAGAATTTTTTTTGGTTTGCTCCTTCTTGAATTCTAGGTAGCTTTCAAGAACCCCAACAATCTGATTTTGCTTTTGCTTTTTCCCATTACCATTTCCTTTTGGTGTAGATGAAGCAGAAGCAGTATGCTCCATTTCATTAGCTTTTATGTGAGCACTAGATGTCTCTTGCCCCTCCATATTTGCAGCAAACGAATTTAATCCAACATCATGGGCATCATTGTCATCAGGGATAAATTCATCAGTTGGAGGCCTCATTTGCTCAATTGATACAAAATTTAAATCTCCTGTGGCTGTACTTCCTGTTGATACTGTTAAAGTATCTAGATGAGTCCGTAATAGATTAAGTTTGTTGTAACAATACTCATGTATTCAGGAGTCCTAGTTGTTACCGATATGGACTTTCAGTTGTAATCTATATTCTGTACAACGTCCGACAACCGAGTATATAAAGCCTGCGCTGATCAATTCAAGGGCTTGCGCAGCCCATATTCTTTCTGCCTCCTCTGTTTCTTTTTCACATGGTATCAGAGCAAGCGATCTACAAAGCTTCCGATCGCTATGTCCTCTGATCGTTCATCAGTTGCTGCTGCTGTTGATTCTGTCATGCCGGTTGTCGGATTACTCCCGACTCCTGCGATCAACCATGTGATCAATCTCAAACTTACACGGGAGAACTTTCTTCTGTGGAAGGCTCAGATGCTACCGTATCTGCGAGGACAGCAGTGCCTTGGATATGTTGATGGCACTCTTGCTCGTCCTCCGCAGTTCATCACGAAGACGACGGATTCTGGTGCAATTCAAGAAAACAATCCAGATTACACCGTGTGGTTGCAGCGCGATCAGCAGGTGTTGAGTGCACTTCTGTCTTCGCTCTCTGAAGAGGTGCTATCTCAAGTGCTGTTCTTGGCATCATCCAAGGAGGTATGGGATACTTTAGAGCAAATGTTCTCATCTCATTCAAAGGCAAGAGCCATGAATGTTCGCATGCAACTTGCGAACTTGAAGAAGAATGATCTGTCACCACTGGTACTTTACAAAAGGCAAGCGACTTTGCGATACCACAGCATCTATTGGACAACCTCTGCGTGAAGAAGAGGTGATCTCCTATCTGTTATGTGGTCTTGGAGAGGAATATGATTCCTTGGTTACTTCAGTTACTACACGTGCTGATGAGATCTCACTTAGTGATCTCTATGCTCATTTGTTGGCGTTTGAATTGCGCCTTGAGCAACGCAATCCAAATATTCAGATTGATGGTGCTTCAGCAAATTTTACATCCAAAAGTGGAGGCAAATCACAGCAGGGTGGACATGGAGGTCGTGGTGGTTTTCAGGGACAAGGAAACAGATCTCGTGGAAGCTACAACAACAAGGGTTCCAATAGGAATCCTAACTACAATAATGGCAATTTTAATAGTGGTAACAACTCTGGATTCAATGGTGGTAACAACTCTGGATTTCAAGGTCGTAGTGGAAATTATTCCCGTGTGACTTGTCAAGTCTGTGGTAAGCAAGGACATTCTGCACTCAGATGCTACAACAGGTTTAATCACGCATATCAAGCCGAGGAAAAACATGTTGCTGCATTGGCTACTTCTCCATTCTTTGGTGGAGGAGATTCAAGCTGGTATAGTGATACTGGTGCCACCGACCATATTACCAGTGATCTTGATCGGCTTACAGTGCAAGAAAGATATAATGGGAAGGAGAAGGTGAACACTGCTGATGGTACAGGTATGGCTATTGCTCATGTTGGTAAATCTTACATTCATACTCCACATAAGTGTCTTGCTCTCTCTAATATTCTTCATGTTCCACGAGCTGATAAGAATTTGCTATCAGTTCATCGTCTTACTCAAGACAACAATGTTTTCCTTGAATTTCATCCGAACTATTTTTGTGTTAAGGATCGGTTTTCGAAGAAGGTTCTGTTTCAAGGCATAACTAAGAATGGGCTCTATCCTTTCAATTCAGAACGATCCACAGAAGAGAAGAGGGCCATGGTTGCTGCAAAACCTTCGGTGGAGCAATGGCATGGTCGTCTGGGACATCCGTCCTTTGCTGTTCTTCAACAAGTCCTGCAATCAAACAACTTGTCTAGTGTGTCTAATAAAGATGGCATCTCTGTGTGCAATGTCTGTCAGATGGCAAAGAGCCATCAACTTCCTTTTTCATTGTCTTCTAGTTCCTGCTCAGCTCCTTTAGAGCTTGTGCACTCCGATGTGTGGGGCCGGCTATTAAAACAATTAATGGATATCAGTTTTATGTTAGTTTCATTGATACTTTCAGCAGATATACTTGGCTGTATCTTGTTAAACATAAATCTGATGTCCCAAATATTTTTCTTCGGTTCAAGGCTCTTGTTGAACGGCAATTTGATCGAAAAATTCAGAGTGTTCAAACCGACTGGGGAGGAGAGTATAAGAAACTAAACTCCTTTTTCAGTCGGTTAGGAATTCATCATCGTGTGTCCTGCCCTCACACGCATCAACAAAACGGCTTGGTAGAAAGAAAACACCGGCATATAGTTGAAGTAGGATTGGCATTGCTTGCTCATGCTTCGGCTCCTTTGCACCTTTGGGGTCATGCTTTCATCTCTGCTTGCTACCTCATTAACCGGCTTCCTAGCAAAGTGATTGATAATCAAACCCCCCTTGAGCGACTGTTTCATGTTAAGCCAGATTACACTTTCCTTCGTCTCTTTGGCTGTGCTTGTTGGCCTCATTTACGGCCATATAACTCCCACAAAACTTCAATTCAGGTCTCGACGTTGTGTTTTTCTTGGCTATAGTGAACTTCATAAGGGTTACAAATGCTTACATGTTGAGACAAATAGAATCTATATTTCCCGGGATGTGGTCTTTGATGAAGGATCCATGCCCTACCAGGATCGACAAGTTTCTACTCAAAACTCTGCACAAGATGCTCCTGTCCGGAATTTTCATGATAATTCTGTACTTCTTCCTTTGATATCTAATACTAATCCTTCTCTTGTGAGTGAGCAACAAAGACCTGTGTGTGAGTTTTCCAATGAAGATTCTGATCAACATGACAATATCCATATTTCTGAATCATTATCTACCTGTGAACCTTCTAATGATTCTTTGGTTGTAGCATCGTGCTCACAAGATGATGGCATTTCACAGCAGCAAGTTGGTGTTCGCACCAGAGCTCAAAATAACATTCGTGTGCCTAAGGTATGGACTGATGGCACAGTTCGATATGATCAAAAGAGGAGGGCACTTCATGTGGAGAAGGTTCAACCTGATCCAGAACCTAAGTCACAAACAGAGGCGCTGGCTCAACCTGCATGGAAGAATGCCATGGATGAAGAATATGCAGCACTCCAACACAACAAAACTTGGACGCTTGTGCCACATGAATCAAATATGAATGTCATTGATTGTCGTTGGGTGTTCAAGTTAAAGAAGAAAGCAGATGGCACGGTTGAAAGACACAAGGCAAGATTGGTGGCAAAAGGTTATAAACAACGTTATGGAATTGATTATGAGGATACTTTTAGTCCTGTGGTGAAACCTGTCACGATACGTCTTGTGCTATCATTAGCTGTGTCAAGAGGATGGACAATTAGGCAAGCTGATGTCAAGAATGCTTTCTTACATGGTGACTTACAGGAAAAGGTGTTCATGCGCCAGCCACCAGGGTATGTAAACTCCAAATTTCCTACTCATGTATGTCGGCTAGATAAGGCACTATATGGGTTGAAGCAGGCTCCACGAGCCTGGTACTCTAAGCTGAGTAATAAACTTCAAGAATTGGGATTTCAACCGTCCAAGGCAGATGTATCATTGTTTGTTTTTCATGAGAGTGGCATCGTCATGTTTGTTCTTGTTTATGTTGATGATCTAATTATCGTAAGCTCTTCAGCACAAGCGACAGATGAGCTTTTGAGTAAATTACAAGCTGCATTTGCTATTAAAGATCTTGGTCAGTTGCATTACTTTATGGGAATTGAAGTTTTACATGGCAAGAATGGTCTGTGTCTTGTGCAGAAGAAATATATCAATGAAGTGCTTGACCGTGCAAATATGAGCAAGTGTCGGCCTGTGTCTACACCAATGTCAACATCGGAAAAATTGGTGAAGAATCAAGGAGACTTGCTGTCTGAAGAAGAAGCTACCAGATACAGGAGCATTGTAGGTGCTCTACAGTATCTAACCATTACAAGAGCTGATATTTCCTTTGCTGTCAATAGAGTGTGCCAATATTTACATGCTCCAACAACTGCTCATTGGGCTGCTGTCAAGCGAATACTTCGATACCTGAAGTATTCAGTTGATGCCGGACTTCGAATCAATAAGTCGTCATCTACCTTGTTGAGTGCCTTTGCCGACGCTGACTGGGCAGGATGCAGTGATGATCGGCGATCAACAGGGGGATATGCGATTTTCTTTGGATCCAATCTGATCTCCTGGAGCTCAAGGAAGCAAGGAACTGTATCCCGATCTAGCACTGAGGCGGAATATAAAGCTCTTGCAAATGCCATGGCAGAGCTGATCTGGATACAAGTTCTTCTTTCTGAATTAGGAGTTTATCAAGTTCGGCCACCAGTGCTTTGGTGTGATAACTTAGGTGCAACATATCTTTCTGCTAATCCAGTGTTTCATGCAAGAACCAAACATATTGAAGTCGATTTTCATTTTTGTTCGAGAGAAAGTTGCACAACAGGCCTTGGAGATCAAATTTATCACCACGCATGACCAACTGGCCGATGGTCTGACAAAACCGTTGTCAGAAAAGGCGTTTAGATCCTTGTGTTCCAATCTCAACATCTCTTCGACTCCAGAGTTGAGATTGAGGGAGGATGTTAAAGTATCTAGATGAGTCCGTAATAGATTAAGTTTGTTGTAACAATACTCATGTATTCAGGAGTCCTAGTTGTTACCGATATGGACTTTCAGTTGTAATCTATATTCTGTACAACGTCCGACAACCGAGTATATAAAGCCTGCGCTGATCAATTCAGGGGCTTGCGCAGCCCATATTCTTTCTGCCTCCTCTGTTTCTTTTTCACAGATACGGTAATACTATGACAACCAGAACATACTTTTCTCCTACACTTTATTTGCCAACTTCACCGTACCTCTTCGGCTCTTCTTGCCATCTTTAGAAATGAAAAGCTATTTTTTTTCTAGAAATGCTACAAAACGCTATAGCATTCATTAGCCATCTAATGGGACAGTGATTCATCGTAGAATCTAATTCTCTCATATGATCTCATCCCCAATTTGTGTTGTTCCCTTCCACTCCTCTCTCTCCCCCCAATACCCCAATCCCCCTTTTCACTATCTCCCTAGACCAGATCCATCATCTTCTCTCTCTCCACACCGAGCATCAACTGGTGATTTTTCATCTTTGCTGCCTACAGGCATTATCTCAATTGGCGATTTTTCATCTTTGCTACCTATAGGCATTGTCTCGAAAGAGCAACACAATGCCAATATCATCCATGGCCCTTGTGAGGACCTCTGCCTCTCCTTGTGTGTGCACAGAGTCAGCCTCCACGCAGGCGTTGAGGAACTCCCCTTAGCTAGCCACCTTGTACCACAGATGTCGCTTGCGCGCCTCGACCTTCACGAGTCGGACCAGGTGCCTGCCTCCTCCGCCGTGACCTCCACCTCGGTCAGCTAGGGCGACGGCGGTGAGAAGAGGTGAAGGTGTCAGGGAATGCATGCTATGGCGGTGGCTGCCAGCGACGAAGACCGTGAGGGGAGGAGGAGGTGGAAGGTGGCTGTGTGCCACATGGGCATAGTAGTGTTGGAGCTCGATAGTGTGCATCTTGTCAACGAGATCCTTGGTGTTGGAGCTCGATAGTGTGCAGCTTGCCAACTTATGAACCCATTTTGAAACTTTTTCAAAATCTACGAAACATCCTATGAAACTTTGAAGTTTGTCCTTTTAAAACTTAGGTGAAGTTCTTCTCAAACTCATTTCTTTAATCAAGTTTTAGATTTGAAACTGGATGAACTTATAGTTTCATATTTGAAACCCAACAAAATGTTTGTTAAAACATGATGAAACGTTGTGAGATTCATTTTTTTTAAACCTTCATGAAACTTGCAAAACATGCTCTAAAACTTTTAACTATCTTTTGAAATTCTTGTAAAAGTCATCTTTAATCAAGCTTCAGATTTAAAACTGAACGAAACTTATAGTTTCATCTTTAAAATCCATTGAAATTTATTTGAAAACACGTTTGGATATCTTTTGAAACTTGATGAAACGTAGATGAAACCTATCGGCATCCGGTGAAATTGTTGTACCGTTGGAATACGTTCCAATGCTATGGCATAGGCCAACAGTATTATTTTTTTTTTGTGCGCAAGGTATAAGCCGATCTATTTTGTAGACTGCACAATGTTGATGGCTTGAAACAACATTGTTGATGGAACTTTAGTAGCTATTTTCCTTTGTAAAATGTTTTATATATTCGAAGTTAACGAAACTCTTAGGACCTACTTGAAAAAGGTCAAATATTTTTTGTAGAGAATTTACCTAAACAAAATGAATTGATCCATTTGGCTCTTGTTACTCCACACCTTAAAAACTAATAAATTCGATTTTTTTAGGGAAAAATGTGATTCAAAGGGTGGCTCCGGTTCGTAATATTTCACCGAACCTAAAACGCACCCTCAAAACCCCACGCCGTTCTTCCTCCCCTCCCTCTCAGTAGTGGCGGTCGCACCCCCGCAATGGCCGCCTCGCCGCCGGCGCCGGCGCAGGCGCGCTCGGCCGCCGGAGACGGCCCCGTGTCCCTGTTCCTCGACACTGACCTCGGCACCCGCCTCGCCCTGCTCGTCGCTGCCGACTCCACCATCTGCCACCTCAAGTGTACGGCCCTCGTCGCCTCCTCTCTTCCCTTGAGACCGCGTAAGCCTTGACTGATTCGTTTGTTGCCCTCCGCGCAGCGCAGGTGGCAGTGGAGCACGCCGCCGCCTTCCCCGACCTCGGCCCCGTCGCCGTCAAGTCCTTCCAGGTCCTAATTTATGACTCTGATCAGTTTTTTTTCAGGATTTTTTGTGTGAATGTAATGGGATCCTCGTGGTCGCTTAGATTTCGTGAAGTTTGGGGTGGAGTTGTTATTGTGCCAGGTATGCTTTAGCAGAGGTTTTGTCCAGTGTTTTGCTGGGTGATCAGGTGTTTTAGTCGGTGGGGTTTGTAGAAATGCTGCCAAGGAGTACAGTTATATTCCTCAAGGTCACATAAAGTCCACGTAATTCGTGTCGGACTGCCTTGGATTCTTTATTGATGTGTGATCAGCTGGATGCATAGTGGCCCTCTGATCCCTCGATATACCTTGCCATCAAAGGTGCCGTGGTTTTGGGTTATGGGCGGTTCTTCCACGTAATCTTATCGCTGCAGTGATGCTTTGTTTTCACCGCATTATGTGAATTTTGAAATGTACTGAGATGTCAACGCCTTGGAGTGCAATCTGAGGCGACTGCCAACAAATGTACTGCATGTCGCACACTCGCATCAACTGGCAATGCTGCATATGGACTGTGTGCATTACATCAATTGGTTTAATTATGACAAATCGTGATGATTTAACAGAGGCATAGCTGTTTATGCAAATTGTGTTTGGATGTTGGAAGGTCATGTTTCAACATATATGGTTCTTGAAATACCTAATGGAAATATAAGTTTAGGAAAAGATTTGGTTTCTTTCGATAACGCAGTAAATGGCCACCATATTTTCGGAAGGTAATTAAATTTCTATGAAACATGATTCTTGAAATATGCATATTTTGATTCTGATAATTGTGATTCATGACACTTATTTTTTCCTTACAGTTTTGTATCGAATTGCATGCGGTTTTGCTGGTTTGGATTTCCATATAATGTGGTCTTGAAACCTTGCAAAGGTTAGTGCAAGTTTCTAAAAGTGTTGTGATTTTCACCAGGTGCGGCGGAAGGGTGCAATGTATCACCTCTCTGATTCAATGATAGTGAAGAGTGCATTTGCCAGAGTCAAGGCTGGGTGCTTTCTGCATGTCAAGATGGCAGCAGCAGTGGAAGACACGCACTGCTGCAGAGACGCTCCAGCAATGGAGGATAGAGGAAGATCCAGCGAAGGTTGTCTTGGAGTTGATGTTGATGGGCATGCTAGGGAGTTGCCTGCAACAATACCAGAAATTGCAAATGATGTGCTTCCTGAAGGGCTGGAAGGTATTGAGTTAGCATTAACTGTGGCATATGAATTGTGTTGACTATCAAGGACTACCGCTTCCTAACTTTCCTATCGTTTGTGAATATTTTATGAATATGCGCGGTTTGTTAACTAAACTGTTCAGTTGAATTGGTCATTCAAGTTTGTGTATTTCTGAACTGAATCTTTGTGACATATCTCTTGATCAACCTAAAGTTATTTCTCACTCAGCGCAAGCTATAAGCTTCTCAAACATTTTAAGTCAATAAGTGGCTTTCTCATCTCATATGATTAAACATCTATTCAATGTATATGTAGATTTTAAGAAAATTATGTTGTTAGCAGTTGTCTTGACCATTGTTATTAAAGCGTCGCTTAAGTGGTAAGGCAGCCAGGGGAGGTTGCTTCACGGCCTCACCTTGCCGGAGATGTGTATGGCATCTGCCTTATGGGCAAGGCGTCGCCATGGAGTCACTTAGGCACCGTGTGTTATTGGGTGAGGCTAAGGTGGACGCCATAGGTGGGAGGTGAGCAGGGGACTTGGGGTAATAGAGAGCATAGTTATTGGATTCTCGGCAACCACCTCTGAATCCCGATCTAGATCACGCTATCTGATTCGGGGTTCGTCAGTGATCTGATTTGCTAGGGGAGAGGACAAGAGAAAGGGGAGGGAGAGCTAACTTTAGCCGCCGTCGTTGCTTCCCATCGTCACTATCGCCGCTGCCGTGGTTGTTGCTTGCAGCTGTCATGGTTGTCGTGGACGCTGCTCTCTGCTCGTCGTCACCACCATGGCCGCGAGATCTGTGCCTCAGCTCTCTCTCCCACTCACTCCACCGCTGCCAGCCACAACACGTTGTTGCTTCCGGCTACCCCATCACCTCCTAGTTGATGGCAGTGAAGTGGAAGAGGAGCAAGGAGGAGGCAGCGTCATGGGAGAGGAGCATGGAGGATGCAGCAGGTGGGAGGAGTTGGAAATTGGGATGACGCCCCAGGAGCATAGTTGTCCAGTCGGGCCATTAATCGCGACTAATTGACAAGTCGGTCTTGGAGCACGACTAGAGGACCTCGACTTGAATAGTTTCCTAGTTGAGCGACTTGGACGGCTAGTCTTCGACTAGCCGCGATTAATCGCGTGACTTGGCTGTCAGGCTAGCCGAGCCAATGTTGGGTTGGACCTTGACTTGGGCTTGGCCTGGCCCATTTAGAAGTGAGACTATGTCTAGACGAGGAGGCCAGCATTGAACACACGGGAGGCTGCAAGACAGAAAGGCAGAAACCCTAGCCGAGGCTTTGTTCTGGAATATCATGCTTATGTGTTCTGCTCTTTATTTCATGCAAATCAGTACATAAACATGTTCAAACTATTGCTAAAAGCATAGAATTTGCTCAACTTAGTGTGCTGTTGTTGTCTTGTTGAGACTAGCCGTGGACTAGTCGCGACTAGTCATCCAAGTCGACCCTACATTGACTCGACTCAACTTGACAACTTAATAACTATGCTCAGGAGGGGAGGACTTTACAGGAGGTAGCGTGGTGGGAACTTGGAGGCGGCTGCTGCTTTTTTTGTTTTTGTTTTTGTTTTTTGTTTGTTTGGAGGGAAAGAGGGGACTACTGCCTGGGAGCTTTAGGGAGTTAGGGCAGATTGAGCACTGAGCATTGTGAGGGAGAGGTATGGGCCTGGTCGGGCCGGCCCATTGTCTGGTATGCTCTTTTTTTTAATCTCTTTTTATGTTATTGAGCTAAGATCTTTTGTGGCTATTTGCTGGATTAGGATTTGTGTATGGCGTCACCCCGCTATGTGTCTTAGGCGCTTTGGCTGTAAAAAGGTGGTGAGTTGCCTCGCCTCGCCTTATAGCTTTAATAACCTTGGTCTTGACTCTTGAGCAGTGGCGTAGCCACTCGTGGGGCTGGGTGGGGCTGGAGCCCACCCCGCCCCTGTCAGCCTACTAGCTCAGTAATTAGTAAAAGAGTTCTGCGTCTTGCGTACGTAACACAGAGGGTAGAGACTACATACTTATATTGAATATAATTTAAATTTTAACTATTTTACAATATATCGATAGTCATAGTAGTTGATTTTGGATGTCTCTTTTTTAAGCCCCTCTCTTTGAAACTTTCTGGCTCCGCCACTGCTCTTGAGGCATGAGGTCGAAGCTGCAATTTTCCAAAGCTAATAATATGAATTTCCTTTTTGTATTTTACTTCTAATTATTGTAAAATCCAATCATTTCTATGATTTTCTGCAGGTGGTGAAGATGCTGCAATGTTGAATAATGTTCATGCACATGATGCAGTGCCAAATGACATGCTTCTGTCATCCTCATCACAGCTGAATACTGAAAGAAAGAAGAACGAAGCAGTAAGCCTGGCAAGCGATGTACAAACAAATTCAGTTCCATTTATTGACAAAGCAAAGGGCTACAAGCAAAGAATAAAACATGATAATCGAACAGAGGGGGCTTATGTTAATTCCACATATGTGGCAAACGTCGCTATATCTATAAATCAAAGCAATTTGTCCTGGGTTGGAGAGGCGCATGCAAGAAAGGAAGTTGTTCTGCATAGTGATGGAGATGATGATGTAGGTTTTGCTCCTGGCAGCAAGCAAATCGGGATAAAGGAGGAAATGTTGGAAGAGACTTATGCATTGGACAATCTTTCTCAAGAAAAGGGGCACAAAAGAGCTAGGAAGAGTGGTTCTTTTAACACATCAACTGCAGATCCTATTAGAGAAACTAATGAGTCTGAAACCAGAGGTGTGACTAAATCAGATAGGGTTCCACTGGAGACAAACACTAATTCTTGTGGGGAACTTTTAAACAAGTCTTTTCAGCAAGAAATCCACGGAAACGTACAAGAGGATTTCATCCAGCTAGAAAATGCGAGCATTGGTGGAAAGAATAAGAAAAGGAAAAAGCATCAATCAGTCGCTTCCAAGGAAGCCGTTTCTGCTCAAGAAACGACAAAACCATCAACTGGAGCAGTCGAGGTAAGGAAAGCCATAGGTGAAGTTCTGCTTCATAAAGACAACCAAGGGCCACAAGGTAATAATATCCATGGATTCTTTTGCACTACTATACTATCGTATCTACCCGAATTTGTTTGAAGGTTAAATCATGGTAAACTCCGTGGCATTCTTTGTGGTTGAATTCAATCATAAAGATTTTAAGGATATGCTTGATTTTACCAATCACGCCTTTTGGTGTGAAAATTTTGACTTTGATGCATGTCTTGGACGAAGAATGCAAAATTGGAGTCATGAAATACATGTATTTGTTGGTCTGAAACTCTCAGCATGTTCTAAAATTTCCACAAATATCCAAGAACTATACATCCACTTCTCTTTTCTCTGGCTAGCTATGCATTTGGGTTGTCTAGGTTTATCGCTCAATGCACATTTATTGATTTTCCTTCTTATTTTTATCACCCAGGTGATAGTGCATGTAATGTTGAATTGAATAGCAGAGACAAAACCATGATCAGACCATCTGGTATGCTTCTTTCATCATCACAACTCAATGGGAGCCAGGGAACCAAAGATGTTCAGTTGGTGAGTAATGCTCAGGCAACTACTGATCTAGTTGCTGACCTAGGGAATATTGAGCCTGTACATAAAGGATCTAGGAATCCTACCATTGGAGATACCGTTAATTCAACATCTGAAGTTGTAGCTGGTGAGGGAAAATCTACAAAAAGAAGCAATACCCCTTGGGATGGAGGGGAGAAGCACACCAGAGAGAAACGAGATATAGTCGATGATGGCGGTCATGATGAAGGTGTAGTTGAAACAAGCAACATGGAGAAAGCCAGAAAAGGCAAGAACATCTTGGAGAAGATACATACAGCTGGTAATACTTCTCAAGAGAAGAAGCGCAAGAAAGAAAAGAAAGTTAGTTCTGCTGACATAGCTTCGTTGGATAATGCTGCAGAAAAAGAACAATGCGGGTATGGAGAGAATGCAACCAAATCGGATCTGGTTTCTACTCAACGGGAGATTGTAGATGACCCTTTTGAACAACAGATCTCAAGTAATGTGCAGCAAGGTTATTCTAATGCAATAGAAAATCCAAGTGGTGATGGAAAACGTAAGAAGAAGAGAAGACACCGCTTGGAGACCATAAAGGGTACTGTTCCTACTCAAGATGTGACAAAATCATCTGAATTAATTACAAATGAAAGCTCAATACAAAACACAAATGCTGTTCCTCTAGATGCAAAGCAAACAACAGGAGGGACTATAGGAGAAGCAACAGTTAGTGACCGCAAGAAGCTTGATGAAAGCCTGGATATAGCAACAGCAAGTGTGATTGATGAGGTATTAGCAGATTTAAGATCCATGGACAGCTTAAGTAAGGATTCGGAAGGAGATCTGTTAACAGAGCAAACTCACCTAGGCAACAGTCGGAATGTACTAGGACTTCTTGGAAACACTGGGGATAAAGATGGTGTTAGTGCAGCATTACCTCTGAAATATCCAGCAGCAGTTCACTCTGATGCTTCCATGAGCTCACCTAGTCATAAGAAGCCTGAAGGTAATCAATCGAAAGTACTGTCAACGTTGCTTGGCTCATCTCGTTTTTCAGGTGGTTTACCTGAAGAAAATGCTAACACAGAACTAAGAGAATCTGATTCTTTGAGGTGTTCTGGCAAAACAAATGATCTTGAGGACATTTTAACTGGAAATATGGTAGTGCAAGCTGATGACAAAACCAAACCTGCTAAGCATCATAGAAAGAAGATTTCCTTAAAGCATGTTTCTACAGATGATGGTAAAGATATTCAGTCTTCGGGTGAGCAAATCAACCAGGTTACTACAAAGGACTTAAAGGTTGCAAATGCTACCAAATCAGATTTGGTTCAAGGAAGTTCTGTAATTGGCACTTCTGCGAGTACTGTTGGAAAAGTACAGCGGAAAAGCAAAAGGTCTTCCAAGACTCGGACTCCTAAAATACAAGAAGTTAATCATTCTACACATGGACGAGATAGTCACTTCACTAAGGACAGCCAGGACGAATATGTAATTGACATTGGTGGGTCCCATGATAATGAAAACGCAGGAGCTCCAACAAAATCACCTGTAATTCAGAAAGATGCCACAACTCTCAAATCTGCCAGCAGTAATGCTCGAAAGGGATGGAAGAAATCTTCCAAGACTGAACTTCAGAATCAGGATTCTGCTTTGGAACATGGTTCTGATGCAAATTTGATGAACTCCAAGGTTGAATGGGGAACAGTTTGTCCTAAAAGTTCTGCTGATGCTGTTGA
This sequence comes from Guadua angustifolia, assembly GCA_036346375.1. Classification (NCBI taxonomy): domain Eukaryota; kingdom Viridiplantae; phylum Streptophyta; class Magnoliopsida; order Poales; family Poaceae; genus Guadua; species Guadua angustifolia. The sequence continues at coordinate 33,963,225 of CM070506.1, read as the reverse complement.
ACCAAGTGACCATGTGGTGGTTCATCATGATAATGACAAAATCAGTTTCCTTGAACATTTTAGCCCCAGAGAGATGAATGACCCATCTGTTTCTGCAGAAAACAAAGAAAACAATGAAGATGAAACTATAAGGGAAGTTAAGGACAAAAAGAAGAGAAAAAGAAAACCAGATATGCAGTCTCAAAGTGCTGGTAGTATTGAACCAAATGATCCACTAGAATCTCATCTTCGTACTGACAAAACTAGCTTGACTGATCATTTTGGTACTGAGAATGTGGGTATGCCATCTGTTACATCAGAAAACATGAACAGACAAGATGGAAACATGAAGAAAGTTAAGGACAAAAAGAAGAGCAAAAGGAAATCAGATTTGGTCAAGCCTGTTTCTGAACAGGTTAATACTAATGGTGATAATCAAGACACTGATAATTGTACACAAGATTTGCTGTATTCTGTTGTGCAGAAAGCAAGAATGGAGCAGGACAGTGGAAAAGAGAACAGTGATCAAGTTACTCAGAATGACAGTCTGCTGCAACTGGAGACAGAAGATGCCACATGTGATAGCACACTTGAAAAGAAGCTCCTTCGAAGCAAGTTCAATGCTGATAGCCAGAATAATTTGCCTATCGATAAGGATCATGGACATATGAGCAAAGAACAAAGAAAGTCCACTTCTCAGATAAAGCACCATGCTAAGAGTAGAAACGATGATGGGTCTATCAATTTAAGGACAGGTTCAAATACTAAGGCTGTAAGTAACCTTGTTAAGAGCTTTTCCATGAGCCCACCAGCATCAGGTGACAGCACAGTGGGCATGCCGCAAAATGCTAACCGATATAGAGTAGTTGTTCGGAAAGTTCCAAGAAAAAGGTATGAACAGACCAGTGACAAATCCAAAAAAGATAATAGTAAGAGAGGCACCGGTGCAATTTTCAGTGATGCCATCAGTGAAGGCTCTGATGATGCATTGGACACCATGATTGAAAAGGCTGCCATGGAAACCTCATCGGATGGTTCATCCACATCTGCTGACTCAGGTGGGAACCTCAATGAAATAGTATTACCTGGAATAGGTACTAGTTTGCCAACATTCTGTTGGATCGCATTTGCACATGGTTATGCATTCATTTAATCCTTGAAATTTTTTTAAAAGCAGTCCATTTGTGTGTTTATCTCAAGGGTGGATACCCTGTTCTCAGACAAATTCATGAAGTTTTAAAAAAAGAGATAAAGGCTTGATATCCCGTTTAGAAAAATGGTCAGCCTACAGCTACCGGACAAGTTATATTCCTGTGTTCATTCAGAAGCTCTGGCATTGGTAAATTCCTTTTTTCAGTATTCTTTTTTGTGTATCTCCAGAATGTCATTAATATGCCTATTGCTGATTCTAGCGCTCTGTTGATAAAGGTTACAATGTTTTACTTAATTAAGGTCAGAGTGTCAGGAGCAATATACTCTTAGTTTTGAGTAGGCTTTTCCATGATGTCCTGTTTGCCTTGAGTTTGTAATTCAGTGTGATTGCTTATGAATTATTTTCTGACATTGCATCAGACAGGCTGGTCCACTTATGAAAATGATCTAATCGATGTGTCTTTGACAGGTATTTCGTCTGCAGCCCATGATGGAAGTGACGTGCCTGATGATGACAGTATCGTATCATTGTAAGTTCTCTAAAGTGAAAATAGTTCTTACCAGAAGCTATGTTTCCTTAGATCAGTTTACTGCAATGTTGACAAGTAGCTATAAATGTTGCATGTTAGACGTTATCTATAATGAATCCCCAAATTCTGATAATCACTTGATGTGTTATGTATATCTTGTGGGAGAGGATAATGGAGTGACACCAGATATAGCACTGTAGTTATAGAGTAGCTTTCTTCTAGAAGTCAAAACAACCACCCATTGAGAGATACAGTAACTTTTTTTTTTTGATAGAACAGCTTCACTAAAAAACATGAATGCTTTCTTCTGGTTTTTAGCTGAAGACTGCTGACACCTGAGCTGCTTTCCTCCCATTTGTTCAGATCACAGAAGAGTCGCAAAGAGGGGCTGCATATTGGGTCCATCCTCCGAGGCTCCAGTAGCTACAAGAAGGCGAGGCAGAAACAAACCGAGCAGCTGGATGACACTGAGGTACCCGATAGCCAGCCAGCGGACGGTCTTTGAGGCTGAACACAGTGCGTAAATGAAGAAGCACGGACGGTGCTTCAGCTTTCCATACTTTATCCATCTGATCCGACGAACGATCTTCACGCAAGCCCCAAAGTTTGGGCGTTGCATAGTTTAGCTCAACCTGTCCTGTCATCACCTATCATGTAAAAAGGAAAAATGCACCTGCCCAACTGTGATTTGCCAGGTTTTACCGTGGCTATTTTTTGACAATGGGTTGCTCGAGGATGAGTTGGTGAAGTTTGTGTCGGAACTTACCAGCTACCACCATGAGCTAGGGATCCTACCATTTTTTTTTTCTGGTCATGATATTCGGAACAAGAAATTTATAAGCATCTAGATTCTAGACAAAGTCTGGTCTCACTTCACAAAACAAAGGCGCTGCAAGAACGGCAAAATATCAGCGACAAGCAATGTTCATCACACCAAAATCCTGCAACAAAATCAATCACCACACATTTATCTGAACCGGGCAAAATACACAAATCATACAGGGGAGCGGTTAGTATTAGCTCATAGCTGCAGCATCTACACATTTTTACAAATGAAAAATTATGGGGAGAAGTTTTTCTTCTTCGCTAACGTGTTAGCTACACACCGCACTATCAAACTTATCACCAAATCTATCACGGAGTGCGAGCATGGCCTGTCATTTGCGCTTCTGGATCTTCATCTCTGATGTTTGCTGTCTTCCCCATGGACTTCTGGCTAAGCATTCGGGCAATGCCACTTCTCAGCCTTTGCGCTTGGGATCCATTGGCAGACTGGCTGCCGCCAATCGTCCTCTCGAGCTCTAACAGGAGTGCCTTTACTAGAATATCAAAACGGCGTTTGGCTGTCGGATATCTTGATATCGACTTTGTGATCCCTTGCAATCTTTGAAGGAGCAGAGTAGGAGCAAAAGATCTAGAAAATGTCAAAGATTCATCCATCAAAATAAAGAGTGCAGGGGAGTGAGTACCTTCGAGCAAATGCGTCTATTTCTGCTCTTTTTCGCTCATCCAATGATGGAACATGAGGAAGAGTGCCCTTGAGGCGATCGGGATCACCAATCAACATAACTCGCATTTTGAGATACTTTTCCTCTTCTTCTGTAAAATTCTGCGCTTTAATTTGTTCTTTTATGACCATAAGAGGGTCAAAGAACCAATCAAAGAGGGTACTTTTAGGCCTATTGTCAGATGTAATCTCGGAGTCATCACCTGCATATTTTCCAAAGAAAGTTAGGCTAAGGTCATAACACACCTTCTGGTGGAAGAAAAACATTTTTGGTGTGCACTTACTCAAGACTAGGCCATCAGAATTAGCTTTCGCAGACCGAAGGAGTGCATTAAGGATAACATATGCTGGTAAACCAACGTTGAGGACCCCACTGCCAACTTTGTTTGACTTTGTTTCTTCAATTTCTTTCATTGTTATGACTCCTTCATTAACCAAAGCCTCCCCCTGGACCTTGCATTCGGCAAATAGGCGTTCTAGCAACTGCGCATTGGCATATTTCAGTCATACTGCTCAGATTCCATAAATTCAAATATTAAAATGGTACAAAGCATTGTTAAACGAAGATTATAAGATGAATAGCCTATTCTAAGCATGCGCTATATAACTATTGGACTTTACAAAAAGTGAATCTGTGTTAAATAAGCAATAGAATTGCAATCTACCAATGTGATCTGCTAATTTTAGCAGGAAAAGATCACCTTGAATGGATTGAACTCATCGACGCTGTTCTTAAATGATGTAACACGTGATGGGGGTTTCTTCCCTTCTTGCTTCTCTTTGTTGAATGATGCTGGCCTAGATAGGCGGTCACCATGTGAAGAACCTTCATTTTCCCGATATTTAAACCTAGAGACTTCAAACATAAGTACCAGAAACCTTAAATTATTTAAGATATGAACCAAAGGCATGCAATATGATTTATGGCTATACCTTGGAAAGCAAGATCCTGGTGCCATGTCTAGTACATCATTTGTGTATTCATCAAAGATGGACACTGATGAGATAACATAACGAATTCCCATGATAAGGGATGATTCCTGGCATAGCAACAACAGTAAGCTCCATGATTTCAACTAGATATAAGTTAAATCAGCTAATATTTGCCACTAGATGACAATTTGCGCTAGAAATAATTACTTTTGATTACCATAAAAATACAAAGTGTCATCAATACTTGAAAAAGGAAATTTCGGCCATACCTGATAAGCCACAACTGCACCATATGCGCCTAAAGGAATACTGGAGAGGATGGAGGCCAGAAAAGCTCCGACTACAGCAAATGGCCAGAGAAGAATAGCAAGACCTGCGAATGGCACACAAGCTGTCTCCAGAAAAGGTCCTTCTCTCCCAATCAAATCCTGGATCAGCCGTTTCCATCCTTTGAAAAGCATCACAGGGAACTTGTAGATGGCAATTAGTGTGAACATTATTCCATCCAGTATGAGTCCACAAGCAGCAGACACTAACGCTCCAGGAATATGAAGCAGTCTGGGAGACAGATAATTGTATTCGTCATTTTATTATTCATCATTCTTCAAAGAAGAAGTATCAGGAAAGTGCCACCTAAATATAGTGCATTGCATCCGGGGATTATTTCACTCGAAAGGAACATCTGAACCTATGCTTTTTGCAAGTGTTATCTCAAGTCAAGCATAAGAGTGCTACTTGCGTATTAAGCCGAAGGATATACGCTAAAAGGAAGAATGGGGAAAGGTAACCCAGAAAAGTTTGAGATCTGGAGGTGTAAAGGTAAAAATACTAAACAAGAACAGGAAGCAGACCTTATCTCATATGGCTTTCCATCAGGTGGTAAATGAAAAATCAGGTCGTCCATAATTGAAAAATATGAGTGGAAAAGCAAGTCTTTCACATCCCTGACTACCGTACAGCTTCCAATGATAGTACTCCATGTTCCATCCTGCAGTTTGAGATAGTAGGCGGCATGTAAAAGAGGTTCTAACAAAGCAACATAGGGGTACAAACACAAATAACATTTATCATCAAAAGACAAAATCTACCACAAAGCAATGAACAAACGGCTTTTCTTTGCCTTCTCCAACTGCACTGAGTGTGGCCATTATTGGTGCTAGGAATCCATATACCAATCCAGCTAAGGCGCTTCCCAGGATGCCAACTATCAACCATAGTATTAAAACTGCGGTGGCAGCAATAAGAAGCAGGAGCTTTACTACAGGTCCCACCAGCTTAGTTCTGCCTTCAAGAAAAAGAGGAGACAGAATATGAGTACTTCGATGAGTAAATGAGGTTGCTAAGAATGGAATTGCAGAAGATGCACACGGTACCTGATAATGCAGTAGTATGTCCAAATCACATGCATGGGCCATAAGCCCAGAATTAGTGAAGATATTCCAATTGCCATAATAAGGAATGCCCAAGGGCATAGCAAGACACCTGATATATAAGAATGATTTAAAATGAGGATTGCACATCACATTTAAAGATAAAGAAGAATCGAAACAAAGATGAATACGCTGACATCTGAACATATATAGCTACGTGTTTGACAACAAAACAGCATTGTATTTTTAGAGTTTACATAGGAGTATGTATTAATTCTGTGCCACCCCATCATTTTTGCAAAACCACACTTGTTCCGTCTTTTGCTGCAACTTGCAATTCTGGTTGCAGTAAATGACTGACTTTACATTCATAAATACACCAATATCCAAGATACTGAACAGAAAGCTTCCAAAAGGGACAAGAAATCCACTAGGTCATAACTACACAGATCAAAAGGCTAAGTTGATAAATTATTCTACAGAAAAGGGGTACATTTCTGATATTGGGCTCCAACTGATGACAATTCTAAGCAAATCCCGCCACGAGATTTTGAACCCAATAAATCAATACAGTTAATTGAAAGCGTAACCTTGCAAAAAGAAAATGAAAGCGTACCGACCATCAGATCATCAGCTAACCGCTCCTTTTGCAAACCAATTATTCAAGCCATGGTAAATCAATTTGGTCCTATCAGAACTAGAACAAGAACAATATAGCAATTATTTAAACTGATCCTAATTAAATATTCCAAGAAATGAGAGGAGTCAGGCATCATCTATACAAGCAGAACCGAAACCATCAGACGCAACCGCACAAGGCAAGGAAATGTACAAGGGTTGCGCATGACATGGCCATCCCATTTACTTCCAGATCAGACTAAATCCATCGATTCAGTTCATCAAAAAAACGCCAAAAACGAACCAAGAGAGTTGAGCGGCATGCCTGTTACCTTTGATGATCCCCAGGAAGAGGAGGCCACAGAAGTAGGGCAGGAACTTGAGGAAGCTCCTGAGAGAGGCCCAGAACCCACTAGGTGGCTCCATTGGCAACCTCTTCGGGCTTCTCCGAACCGATTACCAAGAAGCCAAGACTCAAAACTTTCCTCCAAAACCCCAATTCAAAGAGTTTGAAGGGAAGCAATCCTTCCTCCAAGCCAAACTAGGCAAAACTGTCTGCAAGTTCACAGGCAACAACCCAAACACAAGAAAGGCCAGAATATCTTCTTCATTCAGATTCAAGAACAGGAAAACCATGAAGATGGACCCAAGCCCAGGCAAAGGGGGGCAACCTAGGGACTGCCAGCAGTGTGAGCAACAGGACAGGAGGAGTGGGGCCCCGCCGGCGACAGACAGGCTGTTCAGCTGGCAGCAGCTTGGAGGAGGTCAGGAGAGCCTTGGAGACTAGCGGCGTAGGGGAAGATGGAGGATTGCTTGGTGGTGGGCAGCATGGGTGAACCGAAACTCAATCCATTGGTGGAATGGAGATAATGGAACCGATTAACGGGATAAAAACCACCCAAGGAGGGCTAAGAATCTGATGCTAGGCAGACTGAGAGAGAGAGAGAGAGTGATGGAAGAAAGAAACTGGAGAGTGGAGACTGGAGTTCTGCAGATTCTTGCTTTTGGGTGAGGAAGAAGGGATGGGTAGGATTGCGTTGCGCCTTGTGCGCGTTCTTCTTGGCTTTTTCGCTTTGTTCAGTGGCAGCTTTCGAGCCTCCCCTCCTGCGGTGCGGTTGCCGTGGAGGAGTTTGCACGGTTCCGGCGGGCGATGGGAAAGAGGAAGCAACGGCTGTGCTATGCTGCCTGTAGCCACGCGGCGTGAGATCGACGGAAAAAAAAGAGGATTTAGTACCGACAGTTTACCTTAATAATGTTGACCAAATTCGCTCGCGACTGCCACGGATTGAGTGTGCCTTAGAAGGGTGGACGTGGCGCTGGATCAACACGGATTTATCGTATTTTGTATTTAAATCATGTTGGGTCGTAATGGTTCGTTGTGTTCGGTATACCGTGTCGTGTAAGTCTGACTCACTTTCGGTGAGTATAGATATGATTCATTTATGCTTCAAGCCTGTTTCATACCGTGCCAGTTCAGACTCGACTCATTTGCACTATTACAGCGAAAGGAAAGGAGACTGTGACACATGGAATTGAGGCAGTGGACACAAATATTATGAAAAAAGAACTAAAATTTATTTATTCTTGATAGTTACAGAGAGCGAGGGGATGTGCTGAACACCAGCAAGAGAAGGGGCAATAAGTGAGAAAGAGAGTGAAGGAGACAGGCGAGAGAGATTAAGATAGACGAGCGAGAGAGGAAAAGATTGAAACCCTATTTGGTAGAGTTCCAGATCTAGCTCCACCTCAAATCTGAAACTTGTAGGTTAAAATAAAGTGAATTAAGTTTATATTTTTAGTCTAAATGTAAACAACATGATCAACTTAAACACTCTTAATATACCCACAACACCAGCTTCATGAGTTCCTGAAGTTAGGAATACTCTGCTTCACCAACTCCATTGATTTTGGTGGAGCTGGAACTATGCCGAACACCCCCTGAGAGTGACGGGGTGAGAGAAAGAACTAAGAGAGATGGGCGAGAGAAAGTAATTTCTTGCATCGTCTCTCAATCTCTCAGCTCTCTCCCTTCTTGCCCGTCTCTCTCAGGTGTCGACGGCAGGGGTGATGTCCATACTGCTGAGTGCGTCCATGACGTTCATACTCTACTGATCGGTGACTTTCATGCTGAGATTGTTCCTCATACCCTGGACCATCAGGGTTAGCACGGCCCGTGCTACAGTGTCGTGTAGGGCAGTGCCGCTCATCGTGTTCGATTCTCGGACCCAGCACGGCCTGTACTATAGTATCGTATCGACACGGCACAAACCACTTCATGCTGGGCCAAACTTTGGATCGGGCCATGTCTGCCGTGACTCGAACTGGCACACAAAACCCGGCTTTGAGTGCCCACCCATACGTGTGTCGATAAGGTTCAGAAAAAAATAGTCTATCAGCAGAGTTACATGGATGAATAGGTTCATGGCGCTGGAATCCGGCTGGGGTTTCGGGTGCGTGTACTTAAAACACTTTTACGGTTAAGTTTTTTTTTACTTTAAAATGGACTCCTGACGCAGTATTGACCATTGGACCCTGTTACTGAGGAGACGCTTTGGTTCTTAGTTAAAAGGGTTAAAGTGTGCAAAACCAAATTACTTTTTTCACACGAAAAGGTATTTTTTTTGAAAAGACATATTTCTGTAACACCTTTCGAAAAATATAAGTAGACGTCATTTAATAAAACCACCGTATTCGGTCCACCTTGGACGATTCACCTGAAGAAGCTACTCTCTCAGTGTTCTACAGTGTCATCTAATCACCAGGATGCGTTGCTGACAGCGAGACTCGCACGGGTTAGCTAGGCTGCCAGAGAGCCTGTGTCAAAGTATGTTTTAAAAACTCTTTTTTCCCCCCTAAAGCAGTGTCCTCTAATGCATAAAAACATCTCATTAACCGGCATAGTTCGGTCACTGTACGTTTAAACCTGCAACTATACGCTCTGATACATTGTACCACAACCTATCCATCCATCTACCGAAAAGAAACTAAGGCACTAAAGCGTAAGAATCTTCCTACTTAATCCGGGGAAAGGGGTTCAGAGTTCGGATTACCCATCGGAAAAGCGCGATGCCTCACGTTCTTGCCGTGATCTCGCTGCACCTGCGGCGCTTTTTCATCGGAAAGAGAACTACTCTGAACCCAAATTTACACCCAAAGCCAATAAAAAATCTAAATTTCTACCTGAACATTTTCGTCTATTCCATTTCTAATGAATACGCAGATTCGAACCTAACATTTCAGTGATATAGAAATAACAAAAGGAAAATTTGAAAAAAAAAATAAGAGGGAAAACCAAACAAGAATCTCCGTGCCAAACTGCCGATGGTCATTACGGGGCGTTTGGTTTGAGACCAAATTTGCTAAATCAAATCTTATCAAAAATTGGCATGCCAAAAATTTGGTCATTAAATTAGTTGTCAACATTTGGCCAACAATTGGCAAGAAAATGAACTAAGGGTGCCAATGGAGAAGAGAATCTAGCCAAAATTTGGTTGCAAACCAAATGCTTGCCAAATTTGGTTAATACTACCAAGATTTGGTAAGACAAATATTGGTAATAATTGGAAGCAAACCAAACAGCCCCGTACATCCTCACCAGTGCCAATGGTGTGACCTCGGCGATCGAAGGCTGTTCACGCTCGGTAATTTTGGTTTCTTGAAGCAAAGAACTGAATTGTACACCAACACCGAACAATATTAAAATAAAAACCGAAGTATAAACAAAAAATCGATTTTTTCTGTTAAATCTGTTTTGTCTGGCTTTTAGTTTCATTAAAAAATACCCACCCCTAGTTCTCGCAACCGCAGAGAAGAAATATAAACCAATTAAAACTCAAAACTTCCGTGTGAGATGCTTTTATTGATGCTGTTTAAAAGTTATACAAATATTAAAATATTAATAAGGATATATAATAACCATTTACTTTTCGTTTAAGATTTTATGCAATTGGTGTTAGAAGAACCTACTGTACGTGTTATCACGAAAGAGAGAATGCCAGTGCGGTGCCGAAAGATTCCGTTCCCGGCCGGGACAGGACACCTGTGCGCTTGCTGTTCTGTATCTGGGGAAAAGACTAGAAGCGAGAAAAGAGGCGAACGCTCAGCTGTCCACTTTAGAGGCTCTTCGCCTTTTTTGTTTTTTCCGCACACGTGTCTGATCCGTGTCCAACCTCGTTTTCACGAACACTAAGGTTGTTGAACAACAGTAGTCCAGATACTACCGTCTTTAGACAAACCTAATAACTTGTGTTCGAACGTCTGAAATTTTCAGATGCATTATAATATTTTTTTTTCTATACGTACAACATTTCTTACCAACGCGTGTAATATTTTTTTTCGACAAACAGTAAAAAATCACAATAATAAATAGATGTTACAAGCGTAAAAAAAATATTGCATATATATATATACATATATATATATATATATATGTATGTCATCATTTTTTAGTCCCTAAATTTATTAATTTTTGCAAATCTGATTCCCTTCCTAACATAGTTGCAAAACTAACTCTTCCGGTTCCTACCGAGCTACGGTAGTTTGGTGAGAAATGTGCATGTCAATCCATTAAATATTCACTTTAATTAATTAATTAATTAATTCCTCAATTAATCTCTTGATTAACCCCTTAATTAATTACCTTGCTTAATGAAAAGGATTAGTTAAATGCTACCGATGTAACACTCTCGCTGCACGGTACCTCTGTTGTTGCTAGCGCCAGTGATCGAGGAGAGATATTTTTGCAACTACGTTCAAAATAGAATCAAATTTGCAAAAAAAATTATCAGGGAGCTTAAAAAAGTGATTGTTTCAAACAAAAAATTGTAGCCGAGATGTTCAGGCCATATCTTCCTCCAAATCTCTTGTCACCATGGATCGTGTTGAGAGCTTATATTCCTTTACAAACCCTGACTTTGCAAAGATACCGCCACTGCTCCTTACGTATAGGTTAGGCTTAGAGAAGAAAAAGGAGAAAACTGTTCATGGGATTTTTACCATTAAGACAGACACGACTAATAAGCATTACTTTTGTTGTTACACCCTGATATATCTTTTTATACGCAATAGCGTTCGGATCGAATTAAAGTTTTACAAGATACGGCACGAGCATGTGTAGCCTAAAGAACAAACCAGATAAATACCGTAGAGGTAACCAAAATAACGACATTGAAACAACTAAGATAAGAGAAAAAGGTTTAGTAAGCCAACCACCAATCCTTTAAGTATAAACTCAAAAGAGTACAAGCTATTGTTTCTCTCTCGTAACCTCTCGAACCTTTTGGTATCATCGGATCCTTACCATATGCAAGAATATAATGCTAAAGAATTACCTGGCCTTTAATACCCTTGTGCACTCTTTCTATGGATAAGGTGATATATGGCTTCTTGGTTGCTTAGGTTCTCTATGGCCACCTCATGGGTTTATATAGTTCCTTAATCCTCCTCTAAAGCAAGTAGGCATCCTAATCCAAAACAAAGTAGGAATTCTAATTCAATTAGTATACAACTAGCACATATTTTCAAATCCTAAAATAATAGATATATCACTGTACTTAACAATCTCCACCTTGACTCTTATTCATTGAAATCATCGTGCTCCTCTAAGACCTCACTCTAAGTAGGCTCCACACTTATTTTTTTTTCCTCCGACCTGTGGAAGTACCCTCACCACAAAAGCTCATACACATCAACACAATATGCGTGTTGGTGTTCGGGGTTTGTCACTCAAACCCTTTATCTAAGAGTCCTTTTGTGTAGTTTGGTTAACCACATCTCCTCGTGTTCCTACAATCTTTCATACCATAGGTTTGTACCGCCTTTGAGCTCCACCTACTTGTTGGCATTGTGTGGTTGATCCTACCACATCTTCCTTATTTGAACAGCTCACATGTTCACCTTTGTGCCTACTAGATTTTGCAACTATTTTTATAGTTCCGCACATAACTATAGTTAAGATTTGATTACCTACTGTTGATGACACCGTTTCCTTTTTCTAATTAGGATTTTGTTCATACCTCCTATTAATTGCTTGTCCTTTAGTTTTACTCTCAATCGGTATCCTACTTTACCTCCGCCTCGTATCGGTATCCTAATTTGTATCATACTTTTAATGATAACTTGCCCATTGCAAGTAACTCGTATGACTCCACTATGAAGTGATACCTCACCGTCTTTGATTTGAAGTGACTTCAAAGATATTAGAATCTTTTTTAAGCCAGAATATATCAAACTCCCGTCAATATGTGATGTGCTATATCATACATTTCCATTGTAATTGTTCTCATCTCAATAATTGCATACTCCTTGCGATCAGCAAGTGAATAGTCCTATGCACCAGAAGTAGAGATCCTTCATTAAATATCTTACTTACCGAACATATGTGGACACAACAACCTGAATCAGATATACATCATAAGAAGTACTTGATTGGTTGACTACAAGTTCGTCTGAATCATCTTTGCTACCGCTATTGAATATGCACTATTTATTTGTTTCAAACTTAGACAGTTCTTTATCACATTACCTTCCTTGTCATATAGATAGCTTATACATTTGTCCTTGCTTTTGCCCTTGTTCTTTCTATAACTCTTACTTTTGCCTAAAACACCACTTGCAACCAATACTTGATCACTTGTGGATGAATATTCCGATGGCCTTTTCAATTACTCCGCCTCCGATAGATACGTAGCTGCCTCATTGAAGTTGAGAATGTTTTTCCCGACTAGAATATCCACCATGAATTGCTTCTATAATGGTGGTAGAGATGATGCCAATATACCAAATTTATCGTTCTCCATAATTTTCTCATCCACACTAGTCAACTGTATGATAAGCTCATTCAAGACATTGAAATGGTCAACAAACTGTTTACATTCCTCTATGCACAACCTATACATTTGTCACTTTAGCACCCACCAGTTTCTCAATGACTTTGTCATATACAATTTTTTAAGTCTTTTTATAATTTCTTTGGTGAATTCTCCTTGATGACCGAGTATTTTACCTCATCAAAAGACATAAACAGATTGTATTAACAACCTTCCACTCCATCACATGCTAGTCTTGAAAATATGTCTTTTCTTATTTGTCCCCTTCAAGAGTAGCGATTAACTCTTGCTGGCCAAGGACATCGTTCACCACACATTTTCTCCACTTGATTCCTAATCGTTGACATCAATCTTGACTTTGTGCCACCTAACACTTTACCGACATTCTCACAAAATTGATTAATCTGACCTTGACTCTAATACCATTTGTTACACTCTGATACCCTTTCTTATACATAGTAGTCTCTGGGTCAGATCAGAGTTTTGTGAGATACGGCATGAGTGTGCACGGTCTCAAGAATGAAGAAGATGAATCTTATAGAGAATACCAAAATAACAATGTTGAAGCAACCACTGTAAGTTCAACCTTCATTAGTTATGGTTTTGGTGTTAATGACAAATTTAATCTTGTGTTAATGACAAATCCAATATTGAGTTTATCCCCTAATGCGATAGTGTTATTAATGACAATCTTATATCGAGACTAACATGTTTGTTTAGAATATCTTTGTTTAGTCTCATCGCATTGAAAAATGGAAAACCCAAGGTATGTATGCATATTTCACTCTAGTATTAGTTGCATACTTTGGAGTCAAGTTGAAATATGAATGTCCCCGTTATATTAACCACAAAATGTGCATTATGTTTCTTAATCCATATATTACATGGATGCACATATTTAGGGGGAGTTTGTAGTTTAACTTGAAAGTCTCTTTGTATTGATCAATTCGTTATTGACACATATAAGGATCAAGACAAAGAAAATAAATCTTTGAGTATATATATTCGAATTGCCTAGTTATAAGTATACTCATGGTAATATAGGATATACTCCAATACGATCAATTTGAATATGTGCATATCATCTCCAAGTCAATCATATTTATGCACATATACATGTGGGGTGTATTCTATAGTTGATGATCTAGAGTAATGATCATTTCTATACAATTTACATATAATGGATCATTACTTTCCATCAACATGAGTATATGAAAACTTGTGTAGTTAATATATACTCATATCAATTTAAATGATAATTTAAATTGAGTTCATTTGTCTTAATTAATTATTAACGAGCACTTCATCATGTGTTGATGGTGTTCCGTGATTAATTGAGGATAAATGAATAGTTCTTAAGTATAATAAAGCATGAGTTGTATTATTGTACTTAAGACACACTTAAATCATTTCTATTGATTTAGGGTTGTGCTCAATTGATCTAGAGGCATCCATTATGTGTTAATGGAGTGCAAGAGATAATTGAGACAACCATGCATCTTGGACTAACTATTTTATGAGCTGTGATTGAGTTAGGTCCAAAGATGGATGAGATGGTGAGAACGGGACAAGGACGGTATCATGAGTTGATGGGCGTCAAGAGTGAATCCCGAAGAGGAGTCGAGTGATGATCCCGGGGGAGTATCAAAGTGAAGATCATAAAGACCCCAAAGGGGATTGCTTGCGCGCGGCGGCGAAGGTATAATTAGATAGGCTAAGGACTTTGTAGTCTTTGTGTCTAAGGTTTTTATCGCCGTGCTATTAAGAGGGGTCGTTCCCTAGCTTGAGCTTCATCATGTGTTGGTGATCTCATTCCGCGTTCACTCGAGCTCAAACCACTTGGATTTGGTTTTTGCATGAGGGTTAACCATTTGGCATGTGTTGCGAATGGGTTAAACTTATGCTTGGTTGTATTTGGTTTTCGCATTATGCTTTGATTTGCATGTGTTGCAAATAGGATAAGCTAATGCGTTGGCTTTTGCGTGGAGTTCACTTTTGCATGTGTTGCATTAGTTGAAGCTTCACGTTTTGGTTTCGCAAAACAATCTTTCTAAAACTTGTGTTTGCTTGGAGCTAAGTTTTGTATGTGTTGCAAAAGGTGAGAGCTCAAGCATGATTTTATGGTTGTGTATTTGTATGGAGCTAGAGGCTTGCATGTGTTGCGAGTAAAGAGCTCATACGTGCAATTTGGTTTAGTTGATGTTTGGTTTTGGTGTGAAGTCGATTTGGTGTTGCATGGGACTAGAGAATTGCATGTGTTGCAATTAGAGAGTTCATGCACCTTGATTTGATGTTGCTTCGAGCTAGACTTTTGCATGTGTTGCAAAGAGTAGTGCTCAAGCATGAAATGTGTTTATTGTGTTGTTTGCAAGTTTGTTGTGCGAATAAACTGAGGTTTATGAGTCCGGAATTCCGAGAGCATGTGAATAGGGCTTGCAACAGGTGTTGGCAAGTTGACTGGGTCTCGTATTGACCTTCACATGGCTAGGGGGATTAATCTCATAAACTCGAGTTTGATTTGCTTAATACGTTATGCAAATAGTCTTTGAGTTGATTGCGAAATGCGTTTTTGCAATTTGGTTGAAATTCTTTGAGCATGAGCTAAGTTGGTGCAAATGTGTTTTGCACGTGTGTTTGATCATGTGTTGATCATCTAGAGGCTCAAAGAATAGTGTTCGGTTTTCGGAGAAATTGTTTTTGAGTTAAAATCTGAATTTCTCTGTCAGGCCGGCACTACCGCTCAGTGGGAGCGGTAGTACCGCGGTTGGCCGGTACTACCGCAGGTTTGCCGCCGATAGTTTTATTCCAGAGTGCAGTGTTTTCCGAAGTGCCGAGGCCGGCACTACTACTCATTGCGTGGGGGGCGGTAGTACATAAGTCGATACTACCGCGCCTCGAGGGCGGTAGTACACGATTGTTATCTGTTTAACCGTTGGGGCTCTGGCCGGTACTACCGGCCCTTAGAGGGCGGTAGTACCGCGTTTTCGCTGATTTTCGGGAATCTTGCCCCCAACGGCTAGTTTTGGCATTGAGGCTATAAAAGGAGGTCTTGGGGGTGTTGGGGCAGGTTGTTACTGTGTGTAGGAGTTGTGTGCATGTGTTGCTCTTCTCCATTTGCCTCTTGAGCTTAAGAGTGAGGCTAATTGCATGTGTTGCAATTAGTGAGTGGTTTGAGAGCCTCTTGTGCATGTGTTGCACTTGAGGGAGGCCTTGTGCATGTGTTGCACTTGGTGATCACCGGTTGCGCATTCGTTGTGCTCGGTGAGGTTCAAGCGAAGGAGCGGCTTGTTACTCTTGGAGGTTGCCGACTCCTAGACGGCGTAGGCGTCGTGCGCGGGAGCTCTCGAGGTGTGAGAGGCCCCGCCAAGTTTGTGAAGGTTCGGGTTGAGCCTACGCGCAAGCGTGAAAAACCACGACTAGTGGAAAGAGGCGGGTGCTCGAGCGGGAGCCGGTCCAAGTGTGGGCTAGCCTCAACGTGGACTAGGGGAGACCGGCAAGTCTCCGAACACCACGGAAAAACATCGGTTGTCCCTTGTCTCTTTACATTCAAGTATTTACCTTTTGCATATAATTGATTGCTTGAATGTATTAGAATTGCTTAGTATTAATTGATTGTTCAATTTAGCAATTCTAGTGTAGAGACTTAAATTTAGTTAGTGCACTAGTGAGCCTAGTTGATTTAGGCTTTAATTGTCAAAACCTATTTATCGCTTCCGCATATATCTTTGATTAGGTTTTGACTTAGGGGTGTGTTAGAGCGATCGATTTTAGTGAGCGATTAATTTCATAAAACGCCTATTCACCCCCCCTCTAGGCGCATCCTCGACCCTACAACCACGACAAGAAAGAAATATTTGGCGAAGTCGGACCGTAAATTCTGTAAGCACGACCTCAAAAGAGTACAAGGAATTGTTGCCTTTTCACAACCCATCGAATCTTTTAAGATTCTCGGATTCTTGCTCTATACAAAAATCTAATGTTAAAGAATGACCTAGTTTTCGATCTTCTCATGCATTTTTTTTGTTTTGGATGAGTAGGTTTTTAGTTTTTTGGTTATTTTGGTTCTCTATAATCGCTTCATAGGTTTATATATCCCTCTAATTTCTTCATCAAAGCAAATAAGAATCATAATCCAAAATAAAGTAGAAATCCTAACCCTATTAGAATTTATCTATCACACCTTTGTAAATTCTACCAGGATAAATACGAGCCAACTTACTTAACATTGGTGATGTATCAGTGATAGAAACCAGCCAGGGGGGAAAGATGCATCCAAGCGGTAGGTTCCGCCACGTTTCTGCTACGTTTCCACTGGAAAACGAGGCGGGTGTGTTTTACGTAACATGCGGGCGCGCCGTGTTCCGGCCGGCCAGTCCCGATGGGACGTCTCGCCGTCACAACTCACGAGAGGGGAGCTTCGCGTGAAAGCAAACATGCATTGCGCGGGATCGAGAGACCACGCGTCCAAGCCGCACGAAAGGAAGATCCAATCCATATGATGATACGAAGAAGCACTCTTGGCAAAGCCAGCCAAAACGATCAGTTCTTGTGGCGTCAGCGTCCCAACTCCCAAGTGATCGATGATGATCCATAGTGGCGTGTTGCTCTTTTTCTTTTCTTCTCGCTAGTGGGGAATGACCCAACGGCCGTCCTTTCCAGTGTGGGGGCAAGCAGGTCAACCCATGGCGTAATGAGTTCAGGGAGGAATGGGAGAGAGGCAGGTGCATCGTTACAGTAACTTGTAGTTTATATATACTTATATGCTAATAGAATACAATTGAATTTATATGTGATTTTGATAAAATCATTGGGGTCATTTGACCCCACTAATTGCATACTAGATCTGCCCCTAGAGACAGGGGGATGCACATTCTCACTAGGTTATGCATACATGCTACCCGTGTTCTTCAGGTTTGGCAAAAACGTTATAATGGTAGCCAAATTCATGGGGAGGATGGTGAATAGCCCAGATCGACGATGTCTATACTGGTAACACTCCATGAGTCTCCTACCTTTGATTCGATCTACAGCTTAAGTTGCGAGGAAATTTGGCAATCTGAATTCTGGGTGTCAAATTGTATGGCTGTAGTGTAGACTTCCGAAAAGACTTCACACGTCTCGTCAGTTTCTTTCTGTCTGTGTTTTGACTTCTCTTAGAATTCAGTTGTTTATGTGATTCTAGTACAGTTTTGTCAAATTATCCTCAGGTCTGACAGAATTTGGGAGATGTTGCCTATTTTCTGGTGATGCAGGCTACGCAAAGCAGAAAGAGATATGCACATACCCTCCCACATCTGTGCTGCTGCCGTCTGTAAAATGGGGAACAAGTCACAAACCAATTCGACACATCTTGTCACCTTCCACTACAAATGATAAATCTGGCACGAGGAACTGAAATTTTCCAGTGCAGCCATTTACTTTAGCATCATGCCATCATCGATACCAGCAGCACATTAACAATATAGTAGCCAGGGTTCATAAAACCGTTTCGAACATGTTTTCTGCTCACCTGGTGATACCGGTTTTCGCAAAAAACCGCTCGAAAACCGTGAAAAACCGAACGGTTTGCAAATTCAAACTATTTTGAATCTTAGTCAAACTTGCGCGAGAAAACCGTGGTTTTTAACAAAAAACCGCTCGGTTTTTACGAAAACCCGAGTGGTTTTTGAGATAAACCGTCCAAACTGAAACCGCTCGGTTTTGACGAAAAACCGCGAACAACGAGGGAGAAAACCGCCAAAACCGGGAAAATAGGGAAAATCACCAAAAAAATAGGGAAAAAT
This sequence comes from Guadua angustifolia, assembly GCA_036346375.1. Classification (NCBI taxonomy): domain Eukaryota; kingdom Viridiplantae; phylum Streptophyta; class Magnoliopsida; order Poales; family Poaceae; genus Guadua; species Guadua angustifolia. Next base: position 33,944,526 of record CM070506.1, on the reverse strand, counting down.
GAAAAAAAATCTTGTAAAATTTGTAAAAATACTAGGAAGGCTAAATTTTAGTAAAAATGTAATAAATATATAAATAAGGTATGTAAAGACAAGAAAAAACTCCAGAATGATCTCTCCTAAATTTGGAAAAAATTCGACATGACCTTTGCTATATTTTAGACATTTGAAAGTTGTAAATTAGGCATTTCACAATACTATGTCGATAAATAATCTTTTATTGCAATACTGCAATCACACAAGTGCAAAATAGGCATTTATATAACCACATAGCAAAATCATGCGCAATTTCAATAACAACCACATATCAATCAATAAGTGCAAAAATAGGCATTGAAATATCAATACCATTTACATTTAGATACCTTCCATTTGATGTTGTAAGGGCGGCATATTTTCATCGCCATTCCCACACAAATGCCATGTTGGACCTATATGGATGCTATGTTAGTATAATATCAAGTTGCAATGAAATGAAATATACAAATGAAACATTACCTTCGGGGCTACGGCTAGTATTGTTACGTGAACACTTAGTTGGCTGTGTTGTATTCCTCGGTGGACATCAAAGCCAATCCTCGTGTAGCTAGCAACTCCACCTTGTAATCGTGTCAGCTTTGCCCCGTCCATATGCTTGTCGTTTGCCATTATTGATACAACATGGCATAAAACTTAGGGTCATGCCACTCATAGACCCATTGCGTGGGAGGTTGTGCATGAGCATCAGGGATGGCGTAGTCATAGCTGCTATATAAGCTATAGCTCCCTTGCGTCTTAGCGACGACATAGGAACTATAGCTGTCCTGTGGTGCGCAGCTATCCTGTGGTGCTTGTGCGGCCTTTCCTTTTCCCTTCCCCTTAACAGTTGTTCTTTGTGATTGAGGAGCGCCATGATTTCTATCCTGTATCGCGTGAGTGAACTGCGACTCTCTTGTAAATTCGATGGGCTGAGGCTCTTCTGATTGGTGCGTGGTAGGTCTGGGGGTATTGTCGTCGCCACTGCCATCGGTGTCTGTCTTAGAGCTGCTATCATTGGACTCTTAGTATGTTGGGCTCCGACGATTTCCCTCCTCAGTAGAGTCATCACTCCTTACATAATGGGTTTCACCTATAGAGGATGCTCTCCTTTTGTTGTATCCCTTCGCAGGACTGATTGGTGCTTCCTTTTTCCTGTATGAGTGTCCCTGACTGTCTTGTCTGCCTATTTGGAGATGGTTGCAACCCCTGTGTCCTTTCTTAACTCAGTAGGATGAACCGGATCTGTGATAAGCTGTGATGGAAGAGATGTGTCACTCTCTGTATCCTCCTCATCAAGTAATGGTTCACCATTGGATCTTCTTTTCTCCATCCACTGTCGGATCGGGTTTGTATCGTCGCATATTGTTAGCTCCATAAGCCGCTGGAATGGATCATCTTCTTTTGAATGTTTTGGAATTTCTATAGCTTGAATTCAAAGCCGAAGATTGTAGTTAACATACACCAGCTTTGTAGCTTCTTGTATGACAGGCGATTGCGGATTTTTGTGTGGATGAATGCAAATGTACTCCAGTTGCGCTCACAACCGCTAGAAGACCCGCATTACAACACGAGGCGTACGGCAAACCGCTGAAGGGTGGGGTGCGTCCGATCCAAACACATCCCACCAATGTGCTGCAAATTAACGAATAAAATAGTTAGTACCAACGAGATTACCATTACATTTGAGATGGTGCAAGAAAAATACCAAGGGATGGGCTGGCTGGTCTGTAGCCAATTCGGCTTGTAGGCTAAAAGCCCACAGGCCGATCACTAATTTGTTTTTTGATTTTTTTCAATTTTGAACAATTCAAACGGCTCAAAAAGATATGTAAAATTTGTTTTTTATAAAATTTTCATATCAGAGGTCATAGAACAATTAATACTAATTTTAGATTTTTTTTGTTAAAATTTTCTAAATTTTTTGAAATTTTTGAATTTGAATTTGAACTCACGCGGTAACCGCGCAGTTTATCGCGAAAAGTTGAACCCTGATAGTAGCATTCGATCATTCTGTCGGGGACCCGGATTTCCAAATCCGACCCCTCTGAGTATAACCGTGCTAGTCTAGGAACAGTTAGCACACCCAGCGAACATAGTGATGATAACATAGTCATATCACAAAATAAACAACAGTAATTAAGCAAAAGGGAAATAACATTGTAAACACATTATTACAAGTAACAAGCCTTATGGCTTAAGTTGGTAAGTAGCAGCGAAAATTAAACAGTAGCAACAAAAAGAGCCAATCCATATACCCACAGGCAATTGACTGGGGAGCGCGCCCTAGTAGTCCGGATCGCCTTCATCGAATCCACAGGCAAAGAAATCATAATCACCTTCGGCTTCAGCAAGCTCCTCTGAGAAAATTTGATGTTGCAAGGGTGAGTACACACCGTACTCCACAAGTCTTGGAAATTTAATGCATAATAACTATATGCAAGGCTAACAATGGAAGGCATAATATGGTTCATTTGCATAAAACAGAATTTAACTTGAAATAACAATAGTAATTTCATAAAGCAGTATTTGACAAAATATAAACAAATAGTATTTGAATTTGATGAATAACAATTTCATAGGTTCCAACCACCCAATTGGCTCCAACCGCCAAACCAAAACCCGCGAGTTCCATCCACTCGCGGTTTTCCAAAACCATCATTTTTTATTTAAAACCAAAACCATAAAATATACAATGTGCTAGCGTACCTCGCCTGCTTATGACCGTGGGCACGGCTACTCAAGTAGTTTTAACTCTGCAGAGATTGTATACTTTACCCACAAGACATGATCGACTCTTGTTGCTTAACACACTTCCTTTGGAGTGTCGGCAGAGAGATCATGACAAGGCCTTTACAATGTACGACACCGCTACCAACTTCGCCCGCTAAGGTTTCACCGCTGTTAGGGCTAAATCCGCCTAGTACAGAAGCCCCCTCTTGCGCCTTGCAAGTGTCTACCCGACACCCACATTCAACCCAATGGCGAAGCTAATAACGATACGCACAAATTACTTAGCCAAGTCGTACCCATATATACTTGTGGTTGTACGGTAAAGCTCGGTCCAAGGTAACACACGCTTCGGTCCTTAATTGACTAGGGCGGAACCAACACTAAACAAGATCTCGTGCATCCCGCACCCACCAAACAACCATCCGCCCCGGTCTAAACCATTTTCATTTTATTTCAGGTAAATAATAACAGCAATACCAATTGCCATAAATTTCACAATTAACTTTGAACAACGATTGAAAGAATTTCCATAATGGCAAGGTACCGAGGCATTTAAGCAAGACTAAGCAATACTACCGTCCTATACCACATTATTAATTATAAAAAATTTTAGTACTTAATATTACCTAAGGTGTCAAGGTTGTCACAATTAATGTCAATAAGGGCATAACAAAATTGGAATTTAGCTAATCATTAAAATTGCATTTAAAGTACTTTACTCAAAATGATAGCATGCATAATTTAAAACAAAGTATAATTTTCATGAAATTTAGGATCAATATGTTCAAGGAAGACTTGCCTTCGACGCCTCCCGCTGGTGCTACTTCTTCCGGAGGATCCGCTTGTGCTTCAACTGTGTCGTCTACACGTAAAATGAGAATAAAATAAATAAAAATAAATTCAAATAAAATCCAAAAATCAAAAGAAAGGTACTGGCAGATAGAGTATGATTTTATACGAATTTAGAAATTTGAATCACTCGATTCGGAGTTCGGACGGAGGAGAACGGGGCTTTGGAAGTTTCTCGGGAGGGAAAAATCAGAAAAATCGCTAGGGTTGACACGTGTCGGGCTGTGATTGGCTGGATTCGGATTTTCTAGAAAATCAAGAAGATGAAAAGAAAATGCCTCTGACACGTGGGGACCACCCGTTAGTGGCTGGGTTCACGGTGAACCGAGTTCACCGAGGGCTCACGGGCGACGTGGCGGTGACGCAGGAGTTAGGGCATACGTGGCGGTGACGTGGTGCACACGTGGCTGGCACGCAGCGCCATGTGGCGGCTGACTCGGCGGGGAAAAACGTGGCCGCATCTGAACCACCGATGGCCGATCGGACGGCGGCGAGGCTACGTGGCTAAATCCCATGCGTCGGCGGGCGATCGAACGGTGGAGAAGCGAGGAGGCAGCGGCTTACCGACGAGACACGTGGCGCAGATCCGGGCGACCAGGTGCAAATCGAACAGCGACGGTTGACGGTGCGGCGGCGATGACGTGGAGAGATCTGAAGCTTTCGCCGCAGATCGGACGGTGGTGAGGTGAGGACGCGGCGGGGAGACGTGGAGCGATCTGGAGCATTGACGAGAGATCAGACGGCTAGGAACCAACGACAGAGCGTGACGGTGAGGAGCGGCGAGAACTCACCGGACTCGGGGAAGAAGAAGTGGCGCACGGCGGTGAAGCGGCAGATCGGATGAGGGACTCGACGATTCTGGAAGAGGCGGCGATGAACTTCGGCAGACCCAGAGCGGCGAGACGCCACGGAGAAGAAGAAAACGTGGCAGAGAAAAGCTCGGGCGGTGTAGAACTCCGGCGAGGGCTAGTGGCGCAACGACGGCGCCCCAGCCGGCGAGAAGTAGGGCAACCGAGGCGGCGGGAGGAGGCGAACCTCAGGACGGGGTCTACAGTGCCTTAAATAGTCTCGGGACTCGGGAAAAGCACGGAAAACAAGGGCGGCAGCAGGTAGGGTTCGCACGGCGGCGGCGGCGCGCGGGGCGACGTGGCGCGATCACGCCCGTTCACAGCGCGACGATCGGGCGGCTCCAAGCGCGTAACGAGGCACAACCGTTAGATCGGATCCGACGGCGGAGAAAAGTGCGCATTAGGGTTAGGGTTCGGCCGGCACGCGACGTGGCGAGCATCGGGGACGTCCGCGCGGCAGCGATCGGCGGCTCGTAGCGCGTGGTTGCACGGAGAGCTAATGACCGTTGGATTAAGATCCAATGGCTGGGGCTTTAGGGTTTCGGTTGGGATTGGACCGGAAGTGCAGAGCGGGCTGGAAAGGAATGGGTCGGGCGCGAATGAATAGAGATTTCGGCCCAAAGGGAAAAAAAGATTTAAATTCATTTCTGAATTTAGGAGAATGCCAGAAATTCAAATAAAATCCAATAAATTCAAATAAATAGCAAATAAATTCAGAAAAATCTCCAGAAATATAGAAAAATTCCATGAAGCACTAGGAACCCAATAAAAACAAGAAATCTTTAATTTGAAGTATGGATTAATCAAATTAAATCCTTTTTAAATTTTGAAAATTCAATTTAAGCTGGAATTAATTCGAATAAAATGCAACTGGTTCGGGTTTTGAAATTCAAGCACAAAGAACTCAAAAACTGGAATGTTACACATTCTCTAATATTAACCTTGCACCTGTGGAATTTCCACGCTCCAGAAATTCAGAATCTTTTTCTTGCGTCTGAAGTGTCATCATGGTTCCAATTCTTCTCGTGAAGACAAACAGACTCCTACTCCAGAACAAAGCTCTAGTTTCAAACCCAAAAGGATCTTCAAGAAAAAGGACCACAAAAATGCAGTCCCAGGATACATTGATACATATATCATTCCCATGCATTCCACAACACAGATACTTGTAGCACTGGAGCCTACACTATGCCACAGGCTGCATTCTCCGAATCAATTGAACCTACTAGCATGCATGACAGCCACACTCAAGACTTGCAAAGACTAGCTACAAATTGCAGAAACACACAATTAAGAAGTAGTAGTACTCTTAACTCACATGAGGGGGCTCTTTGCCCTTCCATGGAGTGGTACTCAGTACTGATCAACAACGGGGAATCACCGGTCAGAAGGAGCAGACTACATCACACCATGCGTTAGGTTCCCAACATAAATAAAAGCCTCTTTTAGGAAGCTTTTGAGACCTGGCCGGCTAATGGTGTGATTGATTTAATCTATCGGTTAGCGCGACGGCGAGGCGTGCCGGCCTACACCTGGATAAAAGGCTGATACTGGCTCTGCACGGCCTGGGCCGAAAGCGCGGCGCGGAGCTTCATGTCCTTGAGGGCAGGGTCCTCAAGAAGAAGCACCTTGTCCTTGTCCCTCACCCCAACCATGTGGAGGTGGTCGCTGTCCTCCCTCTCCTTGCCCCTGAACAGAAGCCTCTGCTCCCTGGGCTCCAGCCCTGTCACCATGGACAGAACCACCTTCAGCTCCCCTGCAGCAATAATTTTTTTTTTATATCAGCACATGTTAGATCTTGACCCAAATTATATTATACTTGTTTTATCTTTCTGTAACAACAGGCACATATTTTCTGAAGATTAACAAACACATTTTTCTGAGATTATGCTTGTGTACTAGCAAACAAAAATGTAGGAAGTTTCCATTCAGGTTCCTTCTGTGAAATCTGAATCATCGTGTGCTGGCAGTGCAGGTAGGCTGCCGAATTGCTGGTGATAACTGTGCAGACATGTCCATGTCATTGTTTGTATTTTCTATTACAAGAGCAACACCATGATTCAGTATTCTAGCTGTAGAGTTGCTGAGAAGGAGAAGGTGGCAAACTGGCTCTTGTCAATCGATCATTTTATTACTGAAGCAAATTAAGCAGGTGACCATGCTAATGAGCACATATATCTACCATCAGATTCAGGAGTTCGCAAAGGTCAATTGGGAGAAATGTTAGTAAAATGAGTGGATCTGGCAGTGTAAACAGGACCAGATGTGTGTCAAATTGCTCTGACTTGTTTAGTTCTTGTCGTTTGTTTTGTTTTTTGAGAAGTAGTTCCTGTCAAGTTTGCTCTTAACTTTCAGAAGTTAGCACACATGAGGGTCCAAAAGTCCAAACTGCAACTGAACAATGGAGGCTCGGTTTTTCAAGTGAACTCGGGGAAGGAACGAAAGGTAGTAACTAGTATGTAAGCGCCAACTATAACTGCCAATCGACACACATTACACTGCATCTAACATCTAGAACCAAGCAACTGAACTAGCATCTTTACAGATGAACTTGTCTAAAAAAAACTGCATTTTACTGGACCATCTCGATGTACAGAACATATGCAACAACTGAATTGCGTCAGAGTGCCAATGTGCATGCCACTCTCAGTCCTCAAGCCTTTATCGTGCTTGCAAAAAGAGCTTGAGGAATATTCATGTCTTCACCACAAAAAGATGTGTTTCCTGCTTAGGAGAGAAACCCCAAAAGGAATCATGGCCAAATCAACTTTCCCAGAACACATTCTGCCAATCACACGCGCACACATACCAAAAAGGAAGCAGAAAGCAGAAACTCAAATCCGAAACATACTAGTTTATCTCCATTCTCCAACCATCCGATTAACTTATTGTTATCTTTGTAAAGATGAGAGAAGTAGGTTGATCAGTAAACAAGCAACTAAAAACTTGTATCAACACTCACCAAAAGTGCAGGTAGCTCCAATGGACACATCATGCCAGGAGAACCCGGTGGCCACCCTCACGGTGATCACCTCCACGTCCCCCCTCCCCTCCCTCTTCTGCACCAGCATCCCCCCCGGCCTCACCTCCCACTCTATCTCCCCGCTGCCGCCGCGGACCACGCCGACATCGCCGTCACCGCTGCTACCGGTGCTGCCCTTGGAGGAGCTCCTCTTGAACAGCCTCTTGGAGTACCTCAGCTTGATCATTGTCACAAATGGCAACCTCGCTCGGATAACTTGGTTCTTGCAGCAATGGTGGGCAGCAGGGACAGTGGTGAGGCCAGTGGTGGGTGGTGTCGAGCAGGTGATATGGCCAATGGAAGCAGAGCTTGGTGTGTATATATAGTAGACGACTAGGGGCCAGGCAAGCAAAGGACAAAGCTTTAGAAGCGTGCGTTTGTTTTGTTAAAGGCGCCAACGAGGAGGGGGGCACCGCGATCTTCGCAACGTCCAAATTAAAGCGGCAATCTCACAAAAGAGAAACAAACCTGTAAATTGTACTTGCATAGAGCAATAGCCCGAGAGCTTCCACGAAGAAACCTGGCTGACATGTGGGGCCGGGTCCCATTTCACGCTCCAAAAACTCTAAACCTACCGGTAGCAATCAAGCAAAAAATGATGGCTACAACTTTTTTTCGATGAGATCTTTACTGTACACAACAATTAATATGAAATATTTATTGTTTTCAATTCAACGGCCGAATTGGTTAGAACTTGGCTATACTACACCACTAAGTATGCAAAAGTAGCAATCTTTTAAGGGTAAAATTTTAACTAAACAAGTTTATGCCAAAGGGTAAGTATGAACAAACTAGTAAATGTAATTCCTCACACAGCCTCTGCAGCCCTAACCTACGGTGAAATTTGTATGCGCTCGCCCAACCACACTGTCTGCAAGCCTCATCCTCAACTAGGGGTGGAAAAAAAAACTCGAAACTCGTAAGTTAAACGAGTGCGCAAACTTGGCTCGAACTCATTCCTTAATAAGTCGAGTTGAGTCATGATTTGAACTCGTTTATATAACGAGTTAAATGAGCCAACTCGCGAGTTAAATGAGCCAACTCACGAGTTTAACGAATTCTTCAAGTCAGCAAGTATAGCTACATATGTGTGACGCGGGGATGATAACACATAACATACCATATAGCCTCAACAGCAATCCTCCTCTCATATGGCAATGTCAAGTTTAACGAGCTAACTCACGAGTTTAATGAGTCGAGCCGAGCTGAGGTTTGAACTCGTTAAGATAACGAGTCGAGTCGAGTTGGCTCGTTATCTTAACGAGTTTGATCGAAGCTAGTCGAGTCAAGTCGAGTTAGCTCGTTATCCACCCTTATCCTCAACTATAGGGCAGCAGCGAGGCGATCAAAGTCAATAGATCGAAGCTCCACAATGTCAAGGATTATAGGATTGTGAATAATTTAAGTTCATATTTTAACTAGATCGTAGGACACAGTTGAATTTTGCCAATAGGTTATGCATATGCAACATGTTGAGTTTAGGGGTGATACGAATTCGTTTTCTACTCCATCTCAAATTTATTCATACACAGAGTCTGCTATGTACCACTATAAATATATCTCTGTATTCCATACAAAGAGTAAGAGTTTTATTGTAAATAACTCCTCATATAATGATATAACCTTCGTGTGTTTGTGGTTTTTTCTCGAAAAGATTTTCTACATTAAATCACCGCCTCCTATTCCTTTGATCCGATATTTTACCATATATTTTATAACAAGTAGTATTGACACATCAGATTTAAAACCAAACCACTGCCTTCGAGAGGAGGCGACTTTCAGGGATGGCACCAGCATAGCAACAACACCAAAGAGACAGCACAAGAAAAAAAAAATAGAGGCCGCGGCAGCAACAGCAGCAGCAGCAGATCCGTTCCATGGCGGCATGCGCGTGTTCGTCTGTTAGGGTAGCGATGCACCTCCGTATCGGAAGCTCCCGAGGCAGCGGCACGTACGAGGCCAGGAGCATTGACGTTGTAGCCTTGGCGTGGCTAGTACGGCGCAAGGAAAAAGAGAGAGCAAGATCCGTGACGTGCGCCCAGAACCGGAAGAGCAGAGCTACGTTCTGTGATGGTTGCACAAGCGAAACAGAGAAGAAAACAGGGAGATAAAGGAAAGATAAAGGAGGGGACTATCATTCATCGCTACATGCGCAAAAGAAATATATCAGAAGATTATTAGTCTCGATTTAGCAATTTTGACCAGTCTTAACTCTATTTTACCATTCGACTCTATACTGAGCATTGACCCGCTCTCACCTCATCGACTATTCTAGCATCAAAAGTTAACTAACACCATCATCTGCGGCGTCCGACGCCATGCCTAGTCGTCATTCTAAACAATCTCTATCAACAATCTTTACCCCATCTCAAATCTACTTTTACACGGAGTCCGCTATATACCACTATAAATATGTTCCTGTAGTCTATAGGAAGAGTAAGAGTTTTATTGTAAACATCTCCTTATATAGTAATATAGCCTTCGTGTATCTGTGTTTTTTTCAGAAAGAATTTTCCACGTTAATTTATTGTCTCCTATTTCTTTGATCCGGCATTTTTACCGTGTATTTTGTAACACAACACAATTTAATTTTCGCTTGAATAAAGTAGAAGTTAAGCTTAATATTGGCACAGGCAGCAGGGTGCGAGCTTGTGAGCGGTGTAGGGCGTGCGAGCGGTGGGGGCGACATACGAGAGGTATTGTACAGGAGGCAGCCGCGTAGAAAACGCATTGGTTCTTGGGTTAGTCTCTACTATATAAAGTGAGAGTTTTTTTCCACGTTATTTTATCAAAATTACTCACATTTGCCATTGCTTTTTAATTACCCACCTTTGTCCATGTCACTTCATCAAAATTACCCACCTTTGCCACTGCTATTTAATTACCCACCTTTACCTGCGTCACTTCATCAAAATTACCCACCTTTGCCTGCGTCACTTCATCAAAATTATCCACTTTTGTCACTGCTTTTTAATTACCCACATTTGCCACTGTTAGTGCTCTTTGCAAATAATTAAATTTTTATCGTAAATTGAGTTTTCGTTGTAACACACGGGCACATAGCTAGTTTAGGTTTAATCCAGAATTCTATAATACCCATGGAGAATACTCTAGAGTAAAAAGTCTATACCACCCGATGAAATTATCGGTTGATTTTATTTCTACTACCATCTCCTATGATCAGTAAGATATACAATAAAAATTCTATTTTTGATAGAATGGACCCATGATTACAAGAAACGAACAGTCATTAATAGATAGATTCTACTATCAAAGTTAATCACGACACATGCGGATCTAGGTCTACGTGTCAATACATGTCACTGCTCATGCGACTGATCTTCAGATGGGTCTGGCATTTTGGGTTGGGGCATTGTTGGGAAAAGTGGGTCAAATGGTTTGGGGTTGCATCACGGATATGGATAGAATAATACTCCCTCCGGTTACAAATAATTATCGTTTTAGATATAAGTGCAATTAAAATATTAAAACTTTAGCTATTAATTTATTTTTGAATATTTAAATTGGATACATAAAAATCATATATATAAATTTGTCTCTAAAAGTACTTTTATAATATTATAATAGAAATTAATGATTAAAAATATGTTTTGAAAACTAATCAATATCTAAAATAATAACTATTAGTGACCGGAGGAAGTAGCGTGCATGCCGTGGAAGCACGGAGGAGTTGGCGAAACAAGCAGAGGAGTAGGCTGGTTGGCTAGCTAGCTAGTCCTTTTCTCTAAGCAAGAGCCTGCAGGGCAAGAACACGATAATTAGGGCGGTCGGTTAGGCCACAAACCTACCGGGGTTATTGTAATGGCGGTTGGGCGCGAGTTTCCCGGCTTGTGTTTCGCGCCTGATCGATATAGAACCTTTGATTAACACGTACAGTGCAGGAGGGGGAGGATGATTGCGTGGTGATTGTGATAAGGTTAATTGTACGTGCAGTATGTGTGTTAATTATGAAGTGTTTGGTTAGAAATATTTCTGCTTTTAGGCGGCTCTAGTGGTGGTTAAGCCGGCATGTGGGGTTTGAGATGTTTTTTAGGGTTTTGGGCTTTCGAATTGTCCAAAACATATGAAACAGAATAAGTCTTTTTTGTGATACAGTTGTACTGTTTTAATCTTTGAATGGCAATCATACACGTATGGGTATTATATTTTCTGGCTTGCACTGAACACTATATATACACACACTATTCTGTACATGCGTGTAGAATAGCCTATTATACTCCCAGCCAGTTAAGACAGATCGATCGATCCGTATATCCCACTACTCAGCGCAATGGAACTGTCTTAGTTGGCTATCAACTACGTAGCAAACCAACTTGTAAATATATTTTCTTGTTTATACAAGAATCTTGTTTTCTTTGCTTTAGATATTACTTTTTATTGGCAGCTCCAATTCATGAACAGTTTTCATCAATAGCTTAGTAACAACGAAAGGAGAAGAATGATATAAGTCTCACCAATAAACGTCGATTGAATCAAATTTTACTATCAAATGAGCGTCAATTTACTAATGCACAGACTACACACATTGTTGAACCATCTGTATGATAGTAAATCTGTATATACGGATAGTAAAATATATAGTGGTGATAGATTTTACTATCCATATATATAGATTTTAGGGTGTGTTTGGTAAAACTCCAGCTCCACCAGATCTGTGGAGCTGGTGCTGTGAGTACATTAAAAGTATTTAGATGGATCATCTTGTTTACATTTTAGACAAAAAATATAAACTTAATTAACTTTATTTTAGTCTACAAGTTTTAGATCTTAGATGAAGTTAGGATCTGGAGCTCTACTAAACAGACCCTTACTATCATGCAAAGGATTCAGTAGCCTATGGGCGGGAGCGACGATGCAGGGTTGATACCATCGGAATCGGACAAAGGGAGTATATTGGTTATTTGGCTTTTTGTTTTTTGGAAGCTAAAAACCGAACCGGAACTCAAAAATCGAATAGCACTAAAATAAAAACCGAACCGTAAACCGAAAACTAAAAAAAATAATCAGTTAATTCGGTTTGATTTTTCAGTTTTGATTAGTTCTATTACAAGGTTTTGCCATCCAGAGAGCTTTAACAATCATGTGCATGAGATAGCATTTGATTCTAATGGCAAGAGGCTGCTTGTTACATTGGGTTTGGTTCGGGCCCCAATTTACCAGGTTTCCACAGTTATCAAAACTTCCATGCTAAGTTCATTTTGTAGTAGTTGATACCAATGTGACTATCTACAATTACCTTTCATGTTCAAGGCCATGAAAGCGGGCTAAGAACACTTTCTCACTGTGCATCTATCACCAGTGTGGATTGGCATCCCACACTGCCAACGTGCATACTAGTCTGCTGACACCCCTGTCCGAGTTGAAGAAAAACAGGTAGGCTACTCTAGCTTAAATTTAAGGTTTTCTACCACGTAATCAAGGAATCACAATAAATTATAGATTATAAAATTACCACTAGATGTGTAGACCTATAGCGGAAGTAGAGTCGATGTAGCTCATTGGTGCGGTTGTAGTCGTACTTGCCTCATGCCTCCTCTAACAGCTCTTTGTGATCGTTACAGGTCGTGGATCGTTCTAGTGTTGAAGCCTCACAGCAACGCCTCCAAGGTATCCACACTTATGAGGCATGGAAGCCATGCGTTAGTGCTAGTGTCGACTACGCATTTTTTGACGAATGAGGTGTGGCAGTTAAGGTTTCAAAATTATGAATTCCTATAGTATCGCTTAACCCTAAAGCCACCCCCCCTTTATATTGATGCCCATAATGGATCTCTACATTAAAGGCCCAATAGGAACTCAAAGCCCATCAAAATTCGAATAACCATCCGAATTAAGTCCCAAACGTGTGTCCCTATAAGTTCATGTATACTTGGACATAACTCGAGTAATCTTACTCGACCATTAATCGGTAGCAATCCCTCGCAGGACGTCCCGACTCCCGAGTGTATGCATGTATGTACACACATAAGCAAACAAGCTTCTCTATGTAAGTCAACTTAGATTTTCAATTAACAGTTAACCATGAAAACTTTTGTTTTCAGATTTTTATGTTGACGGGTGTCAAGCATCTCGTCACCATCTTTCTTGAGTTTTTCCTTCTTCTCTTTTAACGAATGACATGAAAAGCGTCTGTGTTTTCTCGACAAAAAAAGGGCATAAAAACACGAAGGAAGCGCGAGAGTATACATGGTTAGCAAAGTGTACTTCACTGTCCATTCAGGGATCAGGGGCTTTGGTGAGTACAGAGTGGATCGCGGAGATGCATGCATCATGCGACATGCTGCCTGGTTCAGTTAATCCCCGGCCGGTCAATCAGGGGTGAAACTGAAATCACCCCATCTTAAAAGCAAAAATTGTCCTTCACGGACCGATCATTGATCGTCTTAACTAGACGTCAAGCGCTCCCAATTATAGAACTAGCTAGCCGGCCGGCATCGATCCTCTAGAGGCGATTAATTAGCGCCAAGCTTATCATCATGCATTCGATCGTGACTAGCTTCCAAGGGCTTCACCAGCCATGCATGTGGTTAGTGGCACTCCTCCGCAGGACGAACGTGTGCAGGATACAGTCAAGAACAATGCTCTTTGTCCTGATGCCTCGATCGGAATCTCCATTATTCTCGAGCGAGCTAATTAAGCCTCCCTCTTGATGACACGGAAGCCCTGAAGCCACATGCAGGGTTGCTTGGGTTTGGATTCGCCGTCGTGTGTGGCGACGTTAATCTTGGCTGGTCATTTGGTCCTGATCGTTCCCATGCGACGTGTGGAGTTCAGGCTATTACACCATGTGAGACATGTCCAGCATGATACAAAGAGAAGCGTAAAAGAATGATCAGTGCATCAGGTTATTAGGTACACTTGATATTATATGAATGGAATCTTTGGTAGCTGCTGCAGTCAGGGTCATAAAAGAACCCTATAACTTTTAATCCTTTTTTTTTATCGATTATTATAGTTGAGCGGCATGGTCAGTAAGTTCGGAATGATGCTACTATGCTACAGCCAAAAAAAAAACGTGTTTCGGTGGCTGGTGCAGCGTAGTATAGTTTGCCGGTGTATTCTCTCGTTGTTATTAATAGGGGTGTAAACGGGTCGGGTTCGGGTGGGTAGTAGGTCATCCTATATTTTACCTTAATATTTTTTCTCCGGGTACGGTGTAGGGTCGAGGATGCGCCTAGAGGGGGGGTGAATAGGCGTTTTACGAAATTCGATCGCTCACTAAACAATTCGCTCTAATCACCCCTAAGTCAAAACCTAATCAAAGATATATGCGGAAGCGATAAACTAGATTTTGACAATTAAAGCCTAAATCAAACAGGCTCACTATGTGCACTATCTAAATTATATCTCTACACAAGAATTGCTAAATTGATCAACTAAATAATACTAGCAATTCTAATTCAAGCAATTGATAAATATTCAATAATGTAAAGTGCTTGAATATAAATGAGACAAGAGACAACCGATATTTTTCCGTGATGTTCGGAGACTTGCCGGTCTCCCCTAGTCCACGTTGAGGCAAGCCCACACTTGGACCGGCTCCCGCTCGAGCACCCGCCTCTTTCCACTAGTCGTGGTTTTTCACGCTCGCGCGTAGGCTCAACCCGAACCTTCACAAACTTCGCCGGGGCTTCTCACACCTCGAGAGCTCCCGCGCACGACGCCTACGCCGTCTAGGAGTCGGCAACCTCCAAGAGTAACAAGCCGCTCCTTCGTTTGAACCTCACCGAGCACAACGAATGCGCAACCGGTGATCACCAAGTACAACACATGCACAAGGCCTCCCTCAAGTGCAACACATGCACAAGAGGCTCTCAATCACTTCCTAATTGCAACACATGCAATTAGTCTCACTCTTAAGCTCAAGAGGCAAATGGAGAAGAGCAACACATGCACACAACTCCTACACACAAGAACAATACCAAAGAACTCTGAGCCCCAAGCCCCCAAGGGGTATTTATAGCCCCCACAAGAAAACTAGCCGCTTAGGGGCGAAATGGGCAAAACTCAAAGAATACGGTAATACCGCCTCTATGGGCAGTAGTACCTGCCAGAGCCCTAACGATCGGCTAATCGGACACTTTTAGTACTTACCAGCCCTCTGAGGGCCTAGTACTGACTCTCTGTACTACCGCTCTCCTCGCCGATAGTGCTTACCTCACCACCAAAATCACCAAGATCGAAAATACCTATCGGTGCCTTAGGCCCTAGAGTACTGCCCCATAGCGGTACTACCGCTCCCACACATGATAGTAGTGCCGCCAAAGACTCAACAAAGAAACGCCAAGATCGCCAAAAAGCTACCGCTAAACAAATGCCTAGTAGTACAGCCCTTCGGTACTACCGCTCGACATCTGCTAGAGTCTTAGCCACAGGAGAAAATCCAGATTTCAAACTCCAAATCCATTTCTCCAAAAACCAAACTTGTTCTTTGAGCCACAAAGATGATCAACACAAGATCATACACACGCAAAACACATTTGCACCAACTTAGCTCATGCTCAAAGAATTTCAACCACAATTGCAAAAACACATTTTGCAACCAACACAAAATCTATTTGCAAAACGATAAGCAAATCAAACTCGAGTTTATGAGATTAATCCCCTAGCCATGTGAAGGTCAACACAAGACCGGTCAACTTGCCAACACCGTTGCAAGCCCCACTCACATGCTCTCGAATTCGGACTCATAAACCTCGGTTTATTCGACAACTAACTTGCAAATAACGCAATAAACACATTTCATGCTTGAGCACTACTCTTTGCAACACATGCAAAAGTCTAGCTCCAAGCAACATCAAATCAAGATGCATGAACTCTCTAATTGCAACACATGCAATTCTCTAGTTCCATGCAACACCAAAACCAAACTTGAGCTCTCTCCTTTTGCAACACATGCAAAACTTAGCTCGAAGCAACCACACGGTTTTTAAGAAAGATTGTTTTGCGAAACCAAAACATGAAGCTTCAACTAATGCAACACATGCAAAAGTGAACTTCACGCAAAAGCCAACGCATTAGCTTATCACTTCTTGCAACACATGCAAATCAAAACATAATGCGAAAACCAAATGAAACCAAGCATAAGTTTAACCCATTTGCAACACATGCCAAATGGTTAACCCATATGCAAAAACCAAATCAAATAAGATTTGAGCTTGAGTGAACGCGGAATGAGATCACCAACACATGATGAAGCTCAAGCAAAGGGAACGACCCCTCTTAATAGCACGGCGATAAAACCTTAGACTTAAAGACTACAAGGTCCTTAGCCTATCTAGTTATACCTTCGCCGCCGCGCACAAGTAATCCCCTTTGGGGTCTTTATGATCATCGCTTTGATACTCCCCTGGGATCGTTACTCGACTCCTCTTCTTAACTTCGGGATCCTCTCTTGACGCCCATCAACTCATGATGCCGTCCTTGTCCCGTTCTCATCATCTCATTCATCTTTGGACCTAACTCAATCACAACTCATAAAATAGTTAGTCCAAGATGCACGGTTGTCTCAATTATCTCTTGCACTCCATTAACACATAATGGATGCCTCTAGATCAATTGAGCACAACCCTAAATCAATAGAAATGATTTAATTGTGTCTTAAGTATAATAATGCAACTCATGCTTCATTATACTTAAGAGCTATTCGTTTGTCCTTAATTAATCAAGGAACATCATCAACACATTATGAAATGTTCTTTAATAATTAACAAGACAAATGAACTCAATTTAAATTATCATTTAAATTGATATGAGTATATATTCACTACACAAGTTTTCATATACTCATGTTGATGAAAAGTAATGATCCATTATGTGTAAATTGTATGGAAATGATCATTACCCTAAGTCATCAACTATAGAATAAACTCCACATGTATATGTGCATAAGTATGATTGACTTGGATATAATATGCACATATTCAATTAGATTGTATTGGAGTATATCCTATATTATCATGAGTATACTTATAACTAGGCAATTCAAATATATACTCAAGGATTTAGTTTCTTTGTCTTGATCCTTATGTGTGTCAATAATGAATCGATCAATACAAAGAGACTTTCAAGTTAAACTACAAACTCCCCCTAAATATGTGCATCCATGTAATATATGGATTGAGAAACATAATGCATATTTTGTGGTAAATGTAATGGGGACATTCATACTTTAACTTGACTCCAAAGTATGCAACTAATATTAGAATGAATACACATACATACCTCGGGTTTTCCATTTTTCAATGCGATGAGACTAATCAAAGATATTCTAAACAAACATGTTAGTCTCGATATAAGATTGTCATTAATAACACTATCGCATTAGGGGATAAACTCAATATTGGATTTGTCATTAACACAAGATTAGATTTGTCATTAACACCAAAACCATAACTAATGAAGGTTGAACTTACATACGGGCACGGGTAGTAAAAATCGGGTAGGGTACGGGTAACGGGTAGCATTTTCTACGGACGGGTAGAAATCGGGTTCCGGGTAGTGTGCGGACGAGTATAATACAGACAACGGGTACTTCATCTGGTAGTGCACGAAATACCTAGAATCGAAATATGCAATGAAAATAATCCAACTATCACACTAGTACATCACATAATACAAAGTCCAATACATAAAGTGAAATTCACATACATAGTTCAACACATGGTTGAATTGGAGGAGAGGAACTTGGGGCAATCCCAAAGGAATAGGAGGTAATGACAATAGTTTTGAACAATGTGAAATCACAAGCATCTGTAGTCTAGGAAACCAGATCATGTGCTCCTCTTGTTTAGGTTGATAGCAAGTAGAAAATAATTGAGACATTTACCTTGTCAAAATTTTATAAATTTTTTTTGTGTGTGATCATGATCTCAAATTTTTATGAGAGATTACTAATTTCATCAGTATCATTATATAAAATTTTAAAAATTTTGTAACATAGTTTGGATAATTTTTCACTTCGTTCAAATTTGCCGATAAGCCTTTTAACAGGACAGTAGTACTGTTCGAATTTTTAAAACTTCATGACATTTTATAATCATCTGAAAATTTTATTACAATATTATAGATATGTCAAGACCATCCACAAAAAATTTCAAAATTTTATAACCTCGTTTGTTCTAATTTTCATTTTGTTCAAACTTGCCGGTCAGCGTTTCATCAGGATAGTATCAATGTTTGAATTTTTAAAAATTTCTCAGATTCGATAATCACCTGAAAATTTAATGAGAACATACATGATGTGTCAGGAACCTTCAAAAAAATTTTCAAAATTTTTCGACATCGTTTGATCTATTTTTTGGTCAATGCAATTTCGTCAAAATTTGGGAATTAGTAGTATCCGCTGGGTACCCGAATTGTGAAAATTATCCGAGTACCCGTACCAGACCCGTACCCGCCGGGTATTACCGATCCGTGCACCCTACCCGAACCCGAACCTAACCTACCCGGTACTACCCGTACCCATACCTGCATCCGGGTAGTGTAAAATAGTTTTCCATTAGGGTAATTTTGCATCCAGATGCACGGTCGTATTACCGACCCATTTACACCCCTAGTTATTAATGAAACTGGTCCAATTTTTTTGCACAACTGCGCATCTATAGATACATATACTTTTATTTGAAAAAAAATTGACCTTGTGTTCGTGTCGTACAACTCTATTTCTTATGATTTAAAATAGAGTTGTATTTCTTACACAAGCGTAACATTTGTAATATGACACACCAAATAAGCGGGGCTGGTTTTTCTTTTTTTCTCGAATTATTTTGGTAATTCCTAGCCTCTCAGAGAGAGCGTGGAAACTTCTTTCAGATAATCGAGGAAGAGCTCATGTCTTTTGGAGGTCTTTGTTCCAAAGATAAAAGGTGAAGATGTACTTATTTGGTTTTGTAATACCTTGCCCGTTAGTGTGATGATCTATGTGGACTTGTGGTGGTGGGATTTGTTCTACTTTGCTTGTTTAAAGTGAGTTGTAGTAACATGTAAGGTCAAAATCAAAAGGACAGGAAACAATGCCCCCCTCGCTCCCATCCCCCTCTTCCCCCTCGCTCGAGCCACCACCCACCCATAGATCCGATCCAAATCCAGCCCATTCCTCCAGCAAATCATCCAAATCACACACAGATCCAGCGTCTCCACTTGCCGATCCATCATCTCCATGGCAGAAAGCGACCCGAAATTCACATGAAGAGCAAGGTCAGGTGGTACCAGGTGAGGAAAGAGGTGCGGCGGTTTCTAGGGATGCCGATTTGGGGTTGCAGGTCAAAGCCTCGGCGCAGTGTTCAGATCGCTCAAAGAACCGGTCCTAGTGCAATCAATCAAGTCCGCCCAGGAAGCTAGGTCACGAAGGTGTTAAGGCTCAAGCGCAGATCTCGGAGACAGAGGAAATGAAGTCGGGGCAGAGAAGCATTCATCCTCAGCAAAGGGAAGGCATTGAAGACCGTGGTGCAGGGTCGCATTCATGGTCTAAATCCATTAGGAAGATTCTGCAGGCTAGAATACCAGCCTCTCAAAAGCAGAAAGGGATTCAAGAGGAGGGGTTTGGCGTGCGACTACCGTGCACGATTAAATACGGGCTCAAAGGGCAGCGGGAAGAAAGCTAGCAGTTTTTCAGCGAATCCCAAACCAATCCGGAAGAGGTAAATCAAAAACACTCCTCGCAGCTGCATAATCGGGGCACCTTGATACCCAGTGTGCCAAATGAAGACGCAGACGCATGGACTCCAGTCAAATCTCGGCATTGGTGGAGGAAAAGTAAGGCACATTCATCACCGGAAGGTAGTTTGGACCAATTGTGCCATCATCTCAGTGGGTCGGCATTCTTCAAGCAGAAACTGATGGGGAAATGCTTTAACTGCCTTTCACCAGATCATATTGCTGGGTTCTACAGAGCGCCGGTTAGATGCTGGCGTTGCCTCCGTTCTGGGCACAAGGCAATTGAATGCCCAAGAAGAAGAACTACTAGCCGCAGCACAAATACAGTTGGCCCAAGGCCAGCACCGCAAGAGCGATTGTCCCCTGGTTCCCTCCACCCCAATATTCCATCCTCAAACTCCAGAACTTACAGAGACGTCATTCGGGAGGGGCAGTCCATGGCAGCAAGGTACCCCAACGACCTCAGGGCTAGGCCTGCTAGGGCCTACTGTGCAATCTCTGCTACGGGGGCCATCAAGCGTAGACGCGACGAGCTCATTGACCGGGCGGCTGTGTGCTGTTCGACGGGAACAACCACGATGTGGAGACTTTCACGGTGGGTGATATGCTTCGGGACCGATTCAACCTCGGCCACGGTGATTTTCAACTCCTCAAGCACTTCCCCGAGCAGTTCCTGGTCATTTTCTTCAAGTCAGCAATCAGGAGGAGGGTGGTGAACTCGGTAGTGGTTTCTTACCGGGGCTGCGATTCAACTTTGCGGCCTGGTCCGAACAGCGATATGCCACAAACGTCAACTTTGAATTTCACGTGAAGGTCCGTGTAGAAGGTGTACCAGTGCACTATTGGAGTGAAGAAGTGGCGGCAAGGGCTTTGGGGAAGAGTTGCGCAATTCACTACGTGCAGGAGCGCACCAGACGCAGGGAGCGTACAAGGTCCTTCGACCTGTGGGCTTGGTGCTCTGACCCGTGTGAAATTCCGAAGGAGGTGTCCTTGACTGTCATGGAGCCAGACCGGGAGCTCCCTCCAACCAATGTGCCGCTCCCATAGGTGGTAATCCATTACGACGAGCCAACTGACTTGAAGCGTGGGTAAGTATTCAACCTCCACAATCATCTGGAGATTATTGAAGACCTCTCCTTCCTCCGGGGGCACGGTAGCTTCGGAGGACTCATGAACCGCAAGCAGTGCCGTGAGTTCGTTTGGTCCTACGGGGTGCCGGATGAGGTGGGACCGATCAGAGCAAGACAGAGGTAGAGACTCGGTCCACCGCCGTCGCTACGATGATCAAGATGATGATGACTACAACCACGACGACCACCATCGCAGAACACGCAAGCATCGCAGTTTGTCCAGCTGGGTTCGAGACTCAAGATGTAGGGGAGGTGTGGAAGACTGCCGTAGTGCCTCCTGGCGTGGCTTCGCTGGTTCAGCCTCACGAAGATACCGGCAAGGCACTCCAGAACCCCAACAGGTGCTGTGGCGCACGAATAAGACCACCCGGACGCCAAAGAAGATGGACCTGGAGCAAGACAGGAGGAGGGTGACCTTCGCCGAACCGCTAGTGTGTGAGTACAAGAAGCACCAGAAGGCTTTAGGGGATGCTCACACTAACCCGGAGAATAAGATGAAGGGAGGGACCTACATCAGGCGTGCACAGATGGGACTGCGGGTAAGTCAAGATAGTAAAACACTCGCTTACTCGCAAGTGATCCAACACGCTCTACCTTATACATCTCTTGTCGGTACACAAGCTGCATTATCTGAGGAAAATGTTTTTGATTTGCCTCGTTCGCCTGTTCAATACACTCAAATGGATATTACAGCACTAGAGACAATGCAAAGCACTCAGCCTGGTGTTCGGTCTTTCGACAACCAGGCTGAACTAACCTCCAGTTGGTGCATAGAACAAAGTCAGCTAGTAGAGTAGGATCTTCAGAATCGGCAAGTTGGTTTGCTTGTTCATTTTCAAAACTGGCAAACTGGATTGCCTATTCAACCGGGAGTTACCCATTTAGATGTTCTGGCAGCAGAACAACCTCAATGCATCCAGCCTAGTGACTCCCAGGTCGAACCAACTCCCGAGGGGCAAGAAAACACCAGCAGCCCAGTAGAGCATGATCTTCATGCACTACAAACCATAGCACCACAAACAACAATACCGAAAAATTTAGCGCCACATACCACAACGAAAGAAGCCATAATATCTGAAGATAATGCACCAAAAACTTTAACATCAGAAGCTTTACCAACAACAACACTAGGTGGATTAGTGCTAGAAGTTCTACCAGAAACACCAACACCTGTTGCTCCACAGACATCGACACACCCTGTTGCTCAGATTGCTCAAGTCCCTCAGCTGACAGATCATAGCATAACAAACAATCAATTGGGTCTAGAGGAATTCATACTGGCAGTCTCACACAACCCTGAAACTCCTATCATACAAACCCCCCCATGCCTCAATAACCGATAGCACTCCAATTCCGAAAACAAATGTACAACTTCTAAAGGATACACCAAAAGAGTTTAGCAGCAAAAGCTAAAGCAAGAACAGGGACCAACAAGGGAGCAATTAAATTAGCTCAAGAATTGCTAGCATCAAAACTTAAAGACCTTTCCCCACCGGAACAACAAAATCACTTGCATAATGATCACTCACATAATGATCTTTTTGAGCAGCTAGCCAGTTACTTTGAACAGCCAATAAGTAAGGAAAAGATGGAGGCGATCCTAGAGCTGGTGAACCAGGGCAAGATCAAGCTCAAAGGTGAGAAGAAAGCAGGCAAAGGGAACCTGGGATCAAGGGAGGGCGCGCGGCTGAGAGGCTGATCATGGGAGGCCACCAGAAGTGGAGTTTGCATTTTCCTCTCATGCAACAAGATGAGTTGGCGCAAACTCATGGCAGTCCAAAAATAGCTAGGGCTGCTCCTTTTAATTACAATGTTAGCTTAACTGATGCACCTTGTAATACAGTTGAACCAGCTGTTGTTGTTGTATGGGTCATTAGGCCTTGGTACCGGGGACTTAGACCCCTTAATCGGTTGATGTTAGGCGGTGGTCATTTGGTGCCATATGTTTTATGTACCCCAACTATTTGGCGCAGAGCTCTCTATGAAGTGGAGTTACTAGTTTCTAATGCCTGCAAATTGTAATATTCTTTCATGGAATGTTAGAGGTCTAAACAACCTAGCAAAAAAAGAGAGCACCAAGCAACTAATCCAGTCAACTGGAGCTACAATTGTTTGTCTCCAGGAGACAAAAATAGAAAATTAGACTACAAGTTTGCTAAATGAAACACTGGGAGCGAGACTGGCCAACCAGACAGTCTATACACCTTCCAATGGTGCCTCGGGCGGAATCCTACTGGCGGCCTTGGAAGATCTGTATGACCTCCAAAATCCCAGAACCACCCCCAATACGATCACTGCGACTTTGACATCACGATGTGATGAGGCAGCCTAGGACATTACCGGAGTATACGGACCGTAATCAGACGAGGAGAAAAGAAATTTTCTCATTGAGTTAGAAGATCTGCGTGAAATGGTTCTTCTGAGTTGGTTGATCTTAGGGGACTTCAATCTCATCAGACAAGCGAGGGAAAAGAATAGAGGTTCGACAAATAGAAGAATGATGTGACGCTTCAACCACACTATCAATAGACTGCAACTTTTCGAACTTGACCTTCAGGGCCGCCGATTCACATGGACAAATGAACAACAACAACCCACCATGACAAGAATAGACCGATTCCTGGCTACAACAGAATGGCACGAGGTATTCCCAAATGCGGATATGTGCGCTCTAGCAACTATGACATCAGACCATTGCCCCCTCCTCATGCATGGAGACGCAAGCTTTGAGTATTTCAGAGGTTTTCGTTTCGAGGCTTGCTGGACGTCGATGCCGGGGTTCCAGGAAACAATGGCACAATCCTGGAATCAGCCAGTCCACACATCGGATTCGATGCTACGGTTGTACGTCAAAATGAACAGAACAGCTAAGGCGCTAAAGAGTTGGAGGAGAAAAATTTTTGCGAGCATTACACTACAAACAGCCTTGATACAAGTCATGCTCACGATCCTAGAATGCTCACAAGAAAGACGCTCGTTATCTCAGTATGAAATAGAACTCCGGAAAACTCTCAAAGCCAAACTACTCGGCCTGGCGGCAATACAGAAATCAAGAGCGCGACAGCATTCAAGATTAACAAAAATCAGACTGGGGGATTCCAACACACGTTTTTTTCCACCTGATGGCCAGCTCAAGGCGACGAAGAAACTTGATTCGAGTGCTTCAAAGAGAAGACCGAGTAATGTTTGAACAGCAGGACAAACTAAAAGAAGCTTACGAATATTTCAAAAAGGTATTGGGCGGACACAGAGTAAGGGACAAAGCTCACCTTTGGGATTCCTTGGGCTACACTGCAAGTGACCTCAGCGACCTAGAGACTTTTATCACTGACACCGAAGTGACTAGCACCATTCAGGAACTGCCAACACAAAAATCACCAGGACCGGATGGCTATATCCGTCTGTTCTACAAAACATACCTCCACATCATCAAAACCGACCTAGTGGAAGCAATTAAGGACTTCTTCAATCTCCGTCATGAGAAGCTGTACAAGTTAAATGAAGCAAACATTATTCTGCTCCCGAAAACAGAGAATGCAGATAGATTCGAATGTTTCAGGCCAATTAGTCTTATTAACAGCTTCATGAAGATCATCACTAAAATCCTAGCAAACAGGCTTGCGCCCAAACTAGATGAATTGGTCTCAGTCTCACAGAACGCTTTCATAAAGAAAAGATGCATCCATGACAATTTTTTATATGTTCAAAGAGTTATCCGTCAATTACACAAAGACCAAACGCCGACTCTCTTCATCAAACTACATATTTCAAAAGCATTCGATTCGCTAAACTAGACATATCTTCTCGAGGTACTCCAGGCGCTAGGCTTTGGCCGCAAATGGCGAGAATGGGTGGCTGCAATTCTCAGAACCTCATCCTCACGGATCTTAATCAATGGTCAACCGACGGAGACAATAAGACATGTGCGTGGTGTGCGACAGGGAGATCCATTATCTCCCTTACTATTCATACTTGCAATTGACCCGCTACAAAATTTGCTTGAGTTAGCAGCGAATCGTGGTATCCTCAAACCTGTTCTACCAACAAATGCGAGACTAAGATGTTCACTTTACGCCGATGATGCGGGGATATTTTTAAATGCAGATGTAGTTGAGTTGACAGCCCTTAGCCGAATATTGGATATTTTTGGAAGATGCTCAGGCTTAAAAATCAACATCTCTAAAACAGAAATTTACCCTATCAGATGCCAAGATGACCTCTTGCAAGAGTTGTTGAATGTTTTCCCTGGGAAACTCTCAACCTTACCAGGGAGGTACCTTGGACTGCCATTACACATCAGGCAACTAAGAAGGATTGAAATTCAACCATTGATTGATAAAATAAGCAGTAGGCTGGCAGGGTGGTAAGGTAAACTACTTTCCATGGCCGAAAGGGAGACCCTTGTTAATACATCACAACCGATATATCATATGACGGTCTTTCCAGCTCAAAAGTGGCTTATTAGATGCATCGACAAAATAAGAAGAAGCTTTCTCTCGAGAGGAAAAGAGTCGGGAAACTGTAGTGGAGGGCACTGCTTGATCAAATGGCCAGTCACCTGTATGCCAAAAAACAAAGGGGGACTTGGTATCAAAGACCTGGAACGCTTCGCCAGAGCGCTTAGGCTTCGTTGGCTCTGGTTTAGATGGAAAAACAATGAAAGGGCCTGGACAGGGATGGATCTGCCATGCGATAAAACTGATATCACTCTCTTCAATGCCTCAACGGTGGTCACGGTAGGAAACGGTAAACTCGCAGACTTTTGGAGATCAAGTTGGGTAGAAGGACAAACACCAAAAAACATCGCACCACACCTTTTCCGAATAGCAAGAAGAAAGAACTTCTCTGTCCACCGGGCCTTAAAAATAACTACTGGATCCGTTTTTGCACCCCGGTGAACTCAAAAAATGAAATCAGGGAGTTTGTGGCACTATTTGAAGCAATACATCGAATCAACAGGGATGAAGAGAGGGAAGATCAGATAACCTGGCGTTGGACAGCTGATGGTCAATACTCAACAAGGAGCGCATACCTGGTGCAATTTCACGCGGTTTACTGCAAGATGAAGATCTACCCGATATGGAAGGCGAAAGATGAACCTAAATGTCGATTCTTTGCATGGACACTGCTTCACAACAAAATTTTAACAGCAGATAACATGCTCAAAAAGGGGTGGCCATGTAACGCAACCTGTAGTCTCTGCAACGTGTCACAGGAAACACCAAGTCATCTTTGTAAAGATTGCCCTTTCGCTAGACAGGTATGGAGTCTCCTCTTACGCTGGGGGAAATTGGAGCGATGCCAAAACCTGAGTCATAGTGGCTCGGTGTACAGGTGGTGGCGAAGGCTCAGAACCCGATTTGACAAAGAAAGACGAACAGACCTGGATGGTCTCTTTATCTACTTCTGGTGGAACTTATGGCTAGAGAGAAATCAACGCATTTTTCAAGGGAAGGTTAGATAGCCAGAACAGGTGGTCTCAGCGATCAAGGATGCGGTACTCACCCGTGATTTTGCTTTGCCATCTAAGCCTACGGATTAGTGACCTATTGGGGTGTTTTCTTGCCTTGTTTTTCGTTTTTCGTAGATCCTTAACGTGATGAGTGGTGTACTTGTAATAGTTGTCAGTGGTGGTAAATTGTGAAGTTTTTTCTCGGGTCTGATTTTTTTCTTAAAAAACAGGACCCACCCTCCTTTTCTACTTCCTCTTAATAAAATCTGCAGCAACGCTCTTGCTGCCCTTCAAAAAAAAAGTAACATGCAAGGTCTACTGGGTCTAAACGTAATATTTCCGGGTTAACCTTTTTACACGAAGTAAGGACGAAAGTATAAATAGAATGTTACGTGTGTGTAGATCTGTCCTATGAACGGACTGGACATTGAATGAATTTTAGGCCAATATATTACATGTTTATTCAAAATCCAAACTAAAGTAAATGAGAAGTTAATATATACTTAATTGTATCAAGGAAAAAAAACAACTGTCATACAAAGTAAGCGCACGCTCTCTCTCTCTCATGAAGCGAACTATATATGGCTCGTTAATACTCTCTTCTTTTATGAATAGATGATGTTTTAGAATTTTACACTTCAACCAAGATATATATAGAAATGATCAAATAGCTCTCGTCGTTAGCTCACTTGTTACTCTTGAATGGTATGTGCTACACTATTCTATAGTAATAAATAACATTAGGGATAATGAATAGTAGAGATATGCAAAAGAAAAAATAATTAAAAGTTATTTCAAATTTGTAGAATGATATGTATTTAGAAACAAAATTTAAGAGCTAGAATGATATATATCCAAGGATGAAATAAGTATAAAAAGACAATAACATGATAAGTAAAGAACAGACACATTCTCAAACACATATATAGATCAATAAATGACACATATCACACACCCACAGAATAAACAGAGATGGCAAGGATTTGGTTCAAGCCCGTAGGAACCGCAATTTAAGTAGCTCTCCATGAACCGTCTAATAAAAAAAAAGACTGTTTGAATCTTTCAAATATACTACTATTTTAACTGTACAAAAGAACTGTAGTAAATACTATAGTAAGATTCAAACCATCCACAGGCTTGATCAGACAGTCCAACCAATCATACTGGATTCTTTGTCCAAACGGTGGAGGATGTCCGATGTTTCACATCAGTTAGAGCCTTAGAGGTGGGCCCTAGGACAGCAGAACTTGCTAGGCCTGCACAAAAGCCCAAACACCCCCCAAACACCTGTCATCCAGGCAGACGACAGAACGAAACGACCAAACAGGGAGATCGAGGTCAAAAACGACGTGATTCGGAGCATACGCGCGCGTGGCGCGGCTTCCTTCCACGTCTCCTTCCTACAGGAACGGAATCCCAAGCCTGAGTCGACCACCATTCACCAGCACAGGATCAAAATATCCCCCTACCAATCCCCCCACGCTCTAGCCATCCATCCATCCAATCCCTCCTCCTCGCAAGAACTGCGCGGATCAAATTCTGCAGCAGCAGCAGCGAGCAATCCGCCATGGCCATGGTTGCTTCCACCTCCATCGCCTACCACAAGGTACGTAAGCAGCACACGGTCGGTTAGTCGCTGCAATGAGCTAGCTTATGTTGGATTTGCTTCTTTTTTGCCGTGCGCGTCGCGCAGCCGCGTTTCGCGGCGGTGTGCAGGAAGAAGGATCGTGGGGACAGGGAGCGGGAGAAGGAGCACAAGTACCCGTTCAAGGTCGTCGAGATCACGCCACCGCCGCGATGCCTCGGCGTCCGCTGCTTCCCCACGGTACGCATGCACGCTCGCTCGCAGGCGTCACGGATGCATCTCTGCTAACCTGTTCCTCCTGTGTGTTTTCTTCTGAATTCTGATGCTGCAACTGGCCAGTTGGTTCGTAAAACTCCCATCGATCTCTGGCATGTGGTGTGTAGCAAGTACTAGCACGGCGACTTGCAGTGTTGTGTCTGAAGATTCCGTAAGGCGAGCGATCGATCAATGGAGTGTAGCGCCATGCAAACTAGCTAAGCATGTTCTTGCAAAAGCAAATGATGCTCTAGCTGGTGTAGCCCATCCTAAACCTGCAATCCAAGAATGCACACGCTATCTAATAAGTGGTAATTAGGTGTCGAACAATTCTTCAGCAAATGAACGTGTTGGTCCGGATCACTTCAGAAGTTTGGTTGCAGTGTCACGGTTTGCTAGTTACCTATATTAAGTTTGCCCCTCAACGTCCTTGACAGCTTAATTTGCGGCATGCCGGATTGACAGCCAGCCTACTGCTCAAACTCTTTAACTGCTGTTCTTAGCGGTAGCAGGGGACCTGCTTCTAGCGCATTAAAACAAAACTCTGTTACAACTTACTCCAATAGGTTGCAAGCACCGTCACAACAGAAGAAGAATTTTTACAGTGTTAAACTATGATCCAAATTCGTCGTCATGTCCAAACTGGACATGTTCACTGAGCCGTGTCAAACGTGGCACTTGGCCAATACGGCCGACTCTGATTCGGTTTCTTTCTCCGTTCGGGAATATTTTTTTGTAGCCTATATATATGTACTCCTGTTGTCGCACGGTTTACGTACGTTGAAGTTCTTCGTACTTGTGATCTCACTCATACAATGAATTTCGTCATTGTGAGCCCATAGTTTTTCTAAGAATATTTTTTTAAATTTAAATCCATGTCTCTTTTTTTATCCTCTACTTTTTTCCATGAGTTTTATAACAAGTAGCGACATCTGGAGATGGCCATCGCGTGGCGTAAGACCGTGAATTCATCGCTTATCTAGCACTATAAACCTCTTTTTTACAAATTTAGTTTCCTCGCATGTACATTTGCAAAATTGGCCCCCTTAGGAGTGTGGCAGCTCCCTATCGTGGCTAGGAGTGTACGAAAGCTTGCCGGCGCCGCAACAGCGTGCTTACCCACACCCGCGTGTGCTCCTGCGTGCTCTAGCTTGTGCTCGCTCGCTCTCCCACCAGTGCCAGCTCGTGTACTCCCACGTTCTTCGGACGCTGCAGGACACATGTTGCCTAAGCACGGTTGGGTAGAGAGCTATTTTTGAAAAAATGTGTTTGAAAGCTAGATTTTTTTTAAAAAAAAAGACATTCAAAGAGCTAGATATATACAGTATTCTAAGACCGTCACCTGCAGAGGAGCTTTTTTTTTAAAAAAAATACGTTTGAAAGCTATTTTTTAAAAAAAACGATATCCAAGGAGCAAGACATACACAGTATTCTAAGACCGTCGCCTTCAGGGCAACATACAATGGCGTCCGCGCGGCATGCGAGCGGCAACTCAACTTGAGGGCTCGGTGACTGCGCGTCCACGGTCGCAGAGATCTAATTCGGGGATCGCACGTCCCAAGAAGCAACACCGGACGTCGAGCATCCAATGTGGGCTTATCTTGGAGTCCGTTTCGTACCAGCAACTAGTCTGCCGTTCGCTTTCAAAATCGCATCAACCTACATCATCGAAACCCGAGAAGAGCTAGAGTTCGTGCGAAGAAAAAAAAAACAGAGAGACGACTGCCAAGTGCCAACAACAGCCAGGTCTCTGCGTTAATAAGGGAGAAAAAAAAAGGCCCAGGCTATGGATGTAATATAATGTTTACTGCAGTTTATACTTCATTGACGGTATAGGAGTTCCTTTAATTTAACAGTTTTACGTGAGTAGTTTAACAAGGTCATATCATTTATTATCTTTGAAGTCGGCAGACCGATATACGTGATGATTACATGTGCAAGTTGCTCTCTAATGGGTATTGTTTGCTGAGTTTTGTTATTCCATGTGGAGCATGTCAGATTCCATGACATGAGTTATTTACTATTTATACAGTGCCACATGTAATGTTTTGGCTTATGCTAATTTTGATGATTGAACATTTGTTTTAGAATGTTAGTTATATAGACTCATATTTTGCTAGGGTTATGAATTATTAAAGACCCAGATTTGTTTATTAGCTTTGTTGATAGCTACATGTTTGGACTTACTTGTGATTTGTTCAATTTTGATTCATGAGTAGCGTTTGGATAAAACTATGTCTAGTTTTTCTTATCGAGAGTAGTCCAACGAACTTTTCGATCTCGAGGTGGACATTGTTGAAGTGTGATCCGAATTCATCATTGTGTCCAAGCCACACGTTTGTCGAGCTATGTCAAATGGCCGACACAACCAACATTGACTCAGTTTTCTTCTTCGTTTGGAACTCTTGTATCATAGTCTATACTAGAGATAGAGCTGCACACATATTTCTAGTGACAAATTTTTTTTTTCCGAGAAAAACGGAGAAAGGACCTAGACGTAAAGAGTACGGATCTGAATGTTACGTTTTTGGACCTGTCCGCTATCCTTAAAAATTAGAAAAGGACTTGTTCGCGATTTGAATTTAACGGGAGGTTCTTTTCATAAAATGGCGCACGAGGGACCCGAACACGAATTTAGAGGGAAAAATCTTCCTCTCACAAAAAATCATAAATGACCTATTCGTAATTTACAAAAGGACTAAATCGCGAGAAATTTTTTTGAGCCGAGCCGGCCGGCCGGCCGGCTCAAATCGTTGCCAGGGCGTGAATCCTTCTATGTTTAGGAAAGGTAAGTATATGTACCCTGTAGTCGCACGGTTTTGACGGGTAGACGTTCTCCATGATTGTAACCTCAACGTACTAACAATACTCCTGCTAGCTATATAGTTATCTTACTGCCGTAGGATTTTGTTACAGTGCTTCCTCTTTTAGCCTCTTTCCGGTCTGTGCAGAACTTAGCAATGATTCATGCCATGATGTCAGGGATCATTCGAACAATCCCACCACGAGTCCGCAAGAACTTTTGCAAACAATGCCAGCCTGCCTATCAGGGATCATTCCGTGCTGTAAGCAAGCATCGGGATCATTTGATTAAGTACCTTTACATCTGGCGATTCCGAGTTAATCATTCGAGACGAAGTACTTACTGATGAGAGTGCCAAGAGGAATAAAAATTTAGTACATATCTTCTCCTTCTTCTTCTTCTATCTTAATGGTCACTCACTGATATGTTGTTGTTCTTGTGCGATGCCTGTGCATCTATGTATGAACTGGGAAGCAGAACATCCACTGCGGGGAGAGCGTGACGATCGAAGGGCAGGCGTACACGGTGTCGGCGGTGACGCACCGGTACCAGCTGCGCAAGGGGCGGTACGAGCCCAGCGAGAAGCGCCTCGACGTGCTCTCCACGGGGAGATACATCCTCAACCTCTACCTCGAGAGCCTCCTCGACAAGTCATAAGCAAGCTAGCTACACGCAATCTGAAGCAGGCACCTGCATGCTACCTACCTTTCATTCCTCCTCAGTAGCTACATATATCTATCTATCTACACGTATATAAGTACTTTTGTGACGAGAGAGAGATCGATGTTTACAGATCTCTCTCGATTAATACTACTAGCTATCTGGTACTACCTTAATCTCTGATGAGAGATGTTTGTCGAACGTACAATTGTCTCATGGATCATGGACGTTGTTCTGAATTCAGACTACGACAGAAAGCGAAGCCTAAAGTTCAGTAAAGATAAGCTGTGCAGGCAGGCACTTGTTCGGTTGTTCCCTCCAGCCAGGAGTGTCTGCCAAAAAGCGTTGATGTTAGTGTATTCCAAAATATGCGATGATGTTAGACAGTATATGCGATGATGTTAGACAGTGTATGCGTGTTTCGCCGCTGTCCCATCATTGACACGTCTTATGTTTGTTTAACTTAATTTCTGGACTTGCATAGATGAAGTCATGGATCAAGATAAACCATACAGTGTAAAGATGGGTGTCATCTTGTATCTGCAGAGTCCATGTGAATGTGACTGAACAATACAAGAGCATGCAGGGACAAGAACAAAAGTCACAGATGCAGCCAGTGAAACCTGAGATGGATTTCTTGTTTGTTGCTGGTACTCGTCGGTTTTTTTTTTGTTACAGATGCAGCCAAGGAGATGAAGTGTGAATCCTGAGATGGATCATTTGTTGCTACTAGCTTTCTTTTGTTACAGATGCAGCCAGCGACGAAGCCTTGCGTTACGTGCTTCCCCCCGTTTGGGACATCCATCACAGCAGCGTCATCTCACGAACCCATCACTTTTCTAACCTTATATATAATTTTTTTTAGTAAATCTAGTGCTTTTATCTCCAATCACAACTTGCTGTGCTTTAAGAGGATGGTGCGGGAACGCTTTCGTAGTCGGAGATGAAACTATTTTTATAATTATCGTAAGGTGATCAAATTTTTGTAAAAAAATCACTACACGGCTTTCTCGCCTCGTGGCGGCAGAAACGTGGACCGAAAGGGACGCGCCCTTCGCCACGCCTTCCTGACGCGGCCGCGCGAAAGCCCCCACGCCGTCCGTACCCATCCGTTGCTCTCCTCAGGCTACCCACTCAACGTGCACCGCGTCCATGCGCCGCCCGCCCCACGGCCGGCCGTTCCAGACAACCACCGATCCATACGCCCGTTCCACGGAGAGGAGCTCCCTGACCCTTCCCGCTACGCGGCACCAAGGAAACCACACAGGCGAAGACTAACTTCACCGACAGGTGGCCCTATAGCGACGTAATTGAGAGTTGAGAGACCCTCTCTCAGGCCGCACTCTCAGGACCCTTTGATTCAGCTTCTGCTTAAACAAAAGTGAGTTATTTGCCCAACGAGAGGGTTCTTATAACTTATTCTATAATCAGAAGCTATTCTCTATATAGAATAAGAATTCGGCTGAAACTTGATTCTCACTGATTCTCGCCGATTTGATTCGGAATCTAAAAGTCACCATCGATCCGACCCAATTCTCCAATAATTAGAAATAGTTTCTCCTATAATCCAGAATCTGAACCACTTGCGGTGGTACAGGAGATTAGGGAAGTAAGAAAAGATAAGGCCAAGAATTCCAAGCTGTTAAAGTTTCCCATTTTAACCCCAGGAATTAACTTAAGGCGCACGGGTAATGTAATTAGCGGCCCATAAATAACAAGTGTCAGAACGGGAGGCCGATAAAAAGAAAATTCCCTCCCTGTCTCCTCCCCTCCGCCTCTCGCTCGCGCACTCGGCGCACCGCACGCCTGAGATCCGCGTCGGCTTCGCCGTCTCCACCACCGCCCTGCCGCCTCCGATCTCCACAGGTATTTATCGCCGTCCGCTCCTTCCGATTGCTCGTGGGTTGGTCCGGTTCTTAGTTTGATCTCGCTCGATTTGGTGGTGATTTGATTGGGTGCGCGCGCGTGTGTGGTGTAGGGCGGGCGGAGGAGGCAGAGGGAGATGGCGGCGGAGGACGGGGCGAGGTCGCCGACGAGGATGCTGGCGGAGGGGCACCTGCGTGTGGCCACCGGCGGGGGCGCGCCGGCCGACGGCGGGATCGCCGTCCGCCACCTCCCACACCACCACGCCGCTAAGAAAGGTGACTGCTTGATCTCTATTCCTATCTCTGTGTCTCTTTCCATGGTCTGCAGCGCTAAATTATGTTATGTTGCGACATGCTGTTTGGGAATTGGGAGAGGGGTGCTAGAAATAGAATCGTAGGGAGTGGGATTGTTTGGTTTCGCTGTTGGTTGGGGTATGGACTCTAGAGGGTGATTTGATGATGGTACGTAAGAGAGGTGAGGGATTTGGTTCGTCCTAGGGTTGCCTGTCGCTATGCATGATAATGGATTAGCTTGGCTATTGAAAGTACAGTGTTTATTAAGTATGGCGATGAGTTTGATGTGTGTGATGTTGTGTCAGTGCATTTCAAGTAATAGCGGAATGAGAATGTGTTTGTGCTGTTTAATCTTGTAGGCTTTGTGTTGTAGTTTAGGCGGGAAAAATAAATGGCGTTTGATTTTTGTTCCGTTTGATGCTAGTAGAGTCCTGATTTAATACATTGGTGACGGTTTCTGGTAGTTCGAGGCTGTCTTGTTCTTGTACGAAAGGGTTGAAAACCCTAATTTCATTAAAGAGAAAAATCCTTAGGGGTCCGACAAAGTTGAAACGTCCAAACGTAGACAACAAAATTACATGGCACTGCTTTTTTAATTGTGTTAGTTTATGCGATTGGTAACGCATTTGTTGGTTCTGATATAGTTGATGTGAGTACTGTCCTTGCTTTCTACGGTTGGCTGGTATTATTTGCTGCATGTTTGGAGGGGCTTATGCTTGAGTCTAATGCTGCCAAAAGCCTACATCGGTGACAGTTCCTGATAGTTTTTGGTTGTCCTATTTTTTTAGCATTTTTTAAGGAGCGAAATCTTTACAGGTTCGACAAAGTTGGAACATTCAAAAGTAGATAATCAGAAGGCATGGTACTGATTTTATTGGAAGTTAGTTCATATTGCCTGATTAATTCATGCAACCGGCAATACATTTGTCAGTTCCGATATAGTCTGATGCATGTATTGCCCTTTGTTCCATGATTGGCTGGTATTTATGGCTGCATGTTTCGAGGGGCTCAAGCTTGAGGTTAAAGTTGCCAAAAGCGTAAGATCCGATTCAGGGCCTTTTTATTTTCCTTTTCCCAAAATGGCTAGTGCCATATATTGAGAAGCTCAAGCTATATGCACCTAGTTTATAGGGTTTGGTGTTTTATACACAAGATCAACCCTCAAAATCTACAACAAGGGCTTAATAGAGGTGAGGTGCTGAAGTTTTGGGATGATGACCATGCAATTGTTATGAGTATGTATGAGTTGTTTCTCAAATAGTTATTAGTAGTTTAATTGATATGTTTATTTAGGGAATTATTACTGTGTATAATGAATTCATTTCTAGCAAGCCATGTCCATCCTTCCTTTTGTATGTGCTATGTGTGGTCATTTGTCACTTCCAGTCATTACACATCCCTACAACTATAAATGCTATTGCAAGTAAACATCTAAACTGATAGAAGCGTCGGTGATGAAAGCAACAAATTCGATCAAGTTATATTTTTATATAGATCAACAGCATCAAAAGTTGAACACTCGATAATTTATTTGAATATGTGAAAAAAATTGTTCACGGCCATGGACTGTTAAGCCATGTTGATTTTTATGGAGTTAGCACCATGTTATGCATTTTTCATGTGGTGCAAGGATGCCTTAACGGGAATTTTTCTTTACATTGATAATTAAATTCTCTTATGTTTGATGAATTCTCATGTTCCGCGGTGTTGGCATCCTTTGGCTTTGGTGATTTTCTTTTTTTTAATGATAATGTGTTCCTTAGTGAGGTTAGTTTATTGTGTTCGCTAAACATTCATTTTCTAAATTAAGGATAATAAATAAAGAATGGCACTTCAGTACTGTTTCATTAATAGGTGTTTTTCCCATGCTGAAACCATTTTTTCTATTCCCTCTTAGGGTGATTCCTCATGTTTAAACAAGGTTGTTTTGGTATGTGCAAAAGGAAACACCTCATGACTATATTAAATGTAATTAATCAAAATTACTTCTCAGTAGACAATATGTAGTTCGTTTCTGTTTATACTCCTGTGTAGATGTAATGATGGTTTCTCTTTGCAATATATTATGCTCTGTTAATAGCTCATACTGATATCGTTTTGATTTTGTGGTTTTCAGAAGGTGCTGGTGGGAAAATTGAACAAGACAACCTTGAAGATGCAGATTCCTTACCATCTCAAGAGTTGAACAAACTAGTTAACGGGAACAGTAAGGTTTGACCTGGCTACTCTCTATGAGATTGCCAATGTTTAGTTTAGTTGTTCATTGGTATGACATTCTAATCTAGCAATGCTTCACTGCAAATGCAGGTTCCTGCTACATTAGATGACTATAGAAAGCTTGTAGTTCCAGTAATTGAGGAGTATTTTAGTACAGGAGATGTGGAACTGGCAGCTTCTGAGCTAAGGAGTCTTGGTTCCGATCAGTTTCACCATTATTTTGCCAAGAAGCTCATATCCATGGCAATGGACCGTCATGACAAAGAAAAAGAAATGGCATCAGTTTTGTTGTCTGCCTTGTATGCTGATCTATTGAGCTCCTCCAAGATGAGTGAAGGGTTTATGATGCTTCTGGAGTCAGCTGAAGATCTAGCTGTTGATATACCAGATGCTATTGATGTCTTGGCTGTTTTCGTTGCACGTGCTGTTGTTGATGAAATATTGCCTCCTGTTTTTCTCACTCAAGCCAGAGCACTGCTTCCAGAATCTTCTAAAGGTATTGAAGTTCTGCAAGTTGCTGAGAAGAGCTACTTGTCAGCTCCCCACCATGCTGAGTTAGTTGAACGCAAGTGGGGCGGGAGCACTTACTTCACTGTAGAAGAGGCAAAAAAGAGGATCCAGGATATTCTGAGAGAGTATATTGAGAGTGGAGATGCAGATGAAGCTTTTAGATGCATAAGGGAGCTGGGCCTTCCATTCTTCCATCACGAGGTTGTGAAACGCGCTCTCATCCTTGGCATGGAAAATCTTTCATCGCAGCCATTAATCATAAAGTTGTTGAAGGAATCAACTGCGGGCTGCTTGATCAGTTCCAATCAAATGTCAAAGGGTTTTTCTCGGCTAGCTGAGAGTGTTGATGACCTAAGCCTTGATATTCCTTTTGCCAAAACTCTTTTTGACAAACTGGTTTCAAGAGCTATATCTGAAGGATGGCTTGATGCTTCATTCAGTAGATCTGCTATCCCTGATGAAGAGATGCGAAATGCAAGTGGTGAAAAGGTCAAGCGTTTTAAAGAAGAATCTGGGCATATAATTCAGGAGTATTTTCTCTCAGATGACATCCCGGAACTCATTAGAAGCCTTGAAGAGCTTTCAGCCCCAGAATATAACCCCATTTTCCTCAAGAAGCTTATTACACTTGCTATGGACAGGAAGAACAGGGAAAAAGAGATGGCTTCTGTACTCCTTTCTTCACTCAGCTTGGAATTATTTTCCACTGATGACATAATGAAGGGATTCATAATGCTTCTGCAGTCAGCAGAAGACACTGCCCTCGACATTGTGGATGCTCCCAGTGAGCTTGCCCTCTTCCTGGCCAGGGCAGTGATCGATGAAGTCTTGATTCCACTGAATTTGGATGAGATCAGTAGCAAGCTACGCCCTAACAGCAGTGGTAGTCAAACTATCCAGATGGCCCGCACCTTGCTTGCAGCTCGCCATTCTGGTGAGAGGATACTGCGCTGCTGGGGCGGCGGCACTGGCTGGGCAGTGGAAGATGCAAAGGACAAGATCGCAAAGCTCCTTGAGGAATACAACACTGGTGGCGACTTGGGGGAAGCCTGCCAATGCATCCGTGACCTTGGAATGCCCTTCTTCAACCATGAAGTGGTGAAGAAAGCGCTGGTTATGGCAATGGAGAAGCAGAATGAAGCTAGCATCTTGGCTCTGCTGCAGGAGTGCTTCAGTGAGGGGCTGATAACCATCAACCAGATCACAAAAGGTTTCGCTCGTGTCAAGGAAGGCCTCGATGATCTGATCCTCGACATCCCGAATGCGCAGGAGAAGTTTGGAGCATATGTGGAGCTCGCAACAGAACGCGGCTGGCTGCTGCCATCCTTCGCCTCCGTTCCTTGAGCTTCCCCAACCCGCCTAAACTTTGAAGAATTTTCTGTGTGTACATCTATACCCATGCTGTCTTTAGCACCATACCAGAATTTTCTTGTTCCTAGTCTACCTTAAGCTGTTATGTCATCGTATACCGGGGGATCATAGGCTGGCCGTGTTGGTACTTGTTGAATAGTGTTCTATTGGTTTGGTCTGGGAGGTAAGACTTGGAGAGTTAATAACACCATTTCGTTTCAGGTTATGAGTTACCATAAACAGTTAGGTCTTCAAGGCCAGTGGAATTTTGTAATTAGCTGCCCATGCATGGCTTTCAGCTTTTGAAGTACGGTCAATTTTCATGTGTTTGTTCGTCATTGCTGTTTAATTTCAGCGTTTCGGTATCATGTATCAATGCATCATAGTTTTTTTTCCCCATTCATTTTCGCCTTCTATGGATAGGATATTTCCAAAGCGCTGCTTACCTTTGATTACGTTGAAGTTGGTGTCACCATGCATCAGTGCGATTAATCAGTGCGAAATATTGCTCTCATATTCCTAAAAGAAGATATTGCTTTCCTATAGGACCATACAAGGTAGAGCGATATAGAGTTTATAAACTTTATGATCACGATTTTGTAGCCACAACTACGTAATGATCATATGATGCGCTTGCAGCGCGAATTAACGATATAATCAAATGTCAAGGGCGTCCGAAACAAAAACGTCTCCTCTTCCTTTGCATAGAGACCATGGAATCCTTGCTTGTTCTTTGGACACCGTAGTAGGAGAAACGTAACCGAGTACGTTCCAACCAAGCAGAGATCAAGCTGCGGCCAATAAATCCTAGTCGGACCGCCGTGAGGCAGCTTACTGGGCGCGCGTCCAGTAACAGTCCCGTCTGCGTCGTCACGGCGCTAGCTGCAATCGTCCTCCTGGTGGTGGTGGCAGCTTGCTCTCCGGCGGAAGCCGCCGCCGCTACCGGCCGTACGGTCTCTGCAAGGAAGGGTGGTCGGTGGCGGTCTCCTGCGTGGGCGCGGCGCTCGTGTGGGGCTGAGTGGCCGCGCAAGCGCAGAAGCGCGTCAGGATGGTCGCGCTCGGCGATGGGGTGGGGCTGTCCGACCGACGCTCTGGGGCGGTGGAACTAGACGTCGACATGAGGCTGGTCGGGCAGGGTGATCGGAGGCTGTTGCCGTGTTGGGTGAAGATGGTCGAGCTTACTGGGCGCTCGCCGGGGCCGGGGCAAAGAGCACGGGCACGTGGCACCTGCTTGAATGGTCCATCAAAATCTAGTCTAATAGCTTGCGTAGGCGCGACATCTCTTTTGCAGTTTATTCTTTTGCTCTCCGAAAAATCCGTGATTGGTTACAAGAAATGGAAACCGTATCATCCTTTGATCTCGCGGTCTTTTCCTATATATACCACGCGGGCTTCTGCCTGAGAGAGAAGAAGAACAGAAAAGCTAGGGTTTTGCCTCTTTCTCTCTGTTGTGCCACCACCGATAGGCTTCTCCATCCTGCTGCGTCGGAGTGCACTAGTCATCAGGAGAGCAGGTCTCCAAAACCCATCGTTCTTGAGATTCTGTACTGGAGAGGGCGAATAAGGTTTTTGGGAAACACTCGGTATAATTGCTCGCGATCTGCTTCCTCTCCGTTCGTGATCTGTCTCGTCTACTACATCGTCGCGACGGGGCCCTCTACTTCACTTCACGCCTCCAATTCTCTTCAAGAAGACCGGTACGTTTCGATGTTTGCACTATTTTCAATCTTATTGCTACTGCTTTTCAGTATATTAGAGGAATATATGTGTAGTTTTGTTACATGCATGTCTACAATATACTTGTGCTTAATGTGTAGGCTTCTCAATCAGTTTGTATTCATGAATTATCTACTGTTCAAATTATACTTAAAAGTGCTAATTTATCCAGCACCACAGAGGTCAGGCGGCCTTGTTCTGTACTCAACGCCTGGGTTGACACTGGCAGCACTTGACTGTGGCAGCCCAATCAGTAAGCTCGAATGTCGTCTCCATGCCCGCCATCATCCACACCAACACCTTGCCTCGCTGCAATCATAGACGATCGCACCAGCGCCCACATAGGAAAATGCAGTTGCAGCCACCCTATTCTCTAGCTTCCCCAATCTCAGACGGGAGAGGAGGAAGATGAAGAGAGGGAGGAGAGGGAGCCTGCGTGGGGAAGGAAGGGGTGCATGGACCTAAGGCAGAGGTGGGGTGGTCCTCGACAGCCTTCCTCTTGCAGAACCGCTCGCCGTAGACCTCCATGCGAATGCACCATCGTTGCTGGTGATGCACACACTTGTGGTGGTGGTGGTATACGTAGAGGAGGGGGCGAGCGCGGCTAGACAGCGACAGGCCAAAACCCTAGACACAACTGAGCCGCCCGAGCCCCGTGCACCACTACCATATACCATCGTTGTTGTCCACAGCCAGGCCAAGTACAGGCATCCCTAGCGATATCACCACCAGATCCATCCATCCCCATCAACAGGAGGTGACGAAGGCCCGGATCCGAGAGAGAGGAGGGTGAGAGACGGACAGAGGCGTGGCTGGCGGAGGTGTGGGTGGGGAGGACGTGGACGGCGGTGGCGCAGGCAAGCTAGGAGTGGGGAGGAGCTGATCATTTTTTAAGCCCCATTTGCTTTTTTATCCCCAAATGTGGTCGCCTTCGGAACATCCAATCGCGGAATGTACTTCCCGTGCGCAGGGAAGCAGCGAGAAACCCTGCTGTGGTAGACGAGCGCATGAGAAGATCTGCTATGGCTAATAAGCATAGGAGGTCTCTTTCTGTGGTAGGGGAGTGTGTAATGCATATTTTGCAATAAAAAAAGGTTATATTTGCAATTCCGTTCAAAAAGAGACCATATTTATAAAAAAATAAGGCAATAGCAGCTAAAAAGCGATCACTCCATGAGAGAGAGAGAGGAGAGGGAGGGAGCCGAGAGCGCAAGGCCGATTTGAGCGCTAGGATTGCGAGTTGGGTCAGGTGATCGGATCATCTGTCCCCCGCACGCTGATCCAACGACCGCCGAAGAGCGTGGCGCGCCCCCTCGCCTCGGGCTAGGGCATGTATATAACTGACACGTGTGATGTGCATGCCTCTTACTTATAAATTAGGGGGAAATGCATATGTGAGGAGTTAGTTGAGGTAGTTTTTTTTTTTTAAAAAAAAGAGAGGTTGTTTGTTATTTTTAAAAACTCCAAAAATACCATAGCATTTGAAATACTATGCTATAAAAATAACAGTTTTTGTTGTATCCAAACATCTCAAATCTTGTAATACTACGGTATTTTCTAAAATCTATAGCATCCTCTAAAAACTCCAAAAATCCTAATTACACCATTTCATTTTAGGTTATGAGATGCCATAAACAGTTGAGGTCTTGAAAGACAAGTGGAATTTTTGTAATTTGGTTGCCCACGGCCTTCAGCTTTTCACGTACGGTCTATTTGCATGTGTTTGATCATAGTTGCTCTTTGAATTTCAATTCTTCTGTATCATGTATCATAGGCTTTTTTCCCATTCACTTTCCGCTTTCTTTGGGTAGGATTTTGTCAAAGATGGTGACATGCGCTACGTGCCTTTGATTATGTTGCAGTTGGTGCCTGCGGATATGGCATAAATTGTTGGTATATCATTTGCTCTTTTCTTTGACGAAAGTGACACAAAAGTATACAAATCTCTTTTCTTTAGCTAGTGAAGTTAATCAGTGCCAAATATTGTTTTCTTGTGTTTTCATGTAGGACCATATAAGATAAAGATTAGATACTATGTACCCTCTAGCCACAGGAGAGTGATGGATTGTAATAGGTGCGGTTCGAATTTTTAACTTTAGCTTCGATATTCTTGTGAATATCTAGATTGGACATATAAAAATAAGGAAAAAGTCCATTTGGCCTTTCTCCGTGCAAATCACCCCCTACAGTATATCCACCCTGGTTTCGCTGACATGGCGTTTACATGGATAAGTTTACTAACATGGATGCCACATCACTAAACATATCAACTGCCATATCAGAAAACAAATGAAAAATCATTTTCTTCCTCCTCTCTCCTCTCACATTGTAACATTCCCTTTGTGCACACACTACCGCACCCATGGCCCTACATGCAATGCCTACCTACGTCGTGCCTTGGAGGACGTGCTCACACCGCCTCCTGGCTCAACAAGCTTACACATGCCCACGCGGTGCTCTGCCCTAAGCCGTGCCACCCCGTACGCGCCACGAGCTAGCCCTTCTTCTTCCTCCTTCTATTCTCCTCTCTATCTCACCCGCGAAGGAATCGAGCAATAATGTTGCACCATGGCCAGCTAAGCTCTATCTTGACCACCGAGCTCAAACATCCTTGGTGAGCTACTCCCAAAACTTTCCGCATCACATTGTGTTCCGACACCTCCTCCCTCGTATCCCCAAATTAGTTTAAGTTTTTTGCCAGCAATTGCTCATAATCGAAGTTCTTCTTCTCTAGCACCATCTAGCTTCGTTGTCGCTGTACATTGCCTTTGGTGAGACTCAGTCCGATTCCCTTCGCACATGAGCGTCCCCTCTCCCTCCTCTATATTTTGATGCGCTCAGATTTGGCTTTATCCATTGCCACATCGCCACCACAATGACCCAACCACATCCTGGCTTGTAAAATTGGATTGAGATGGAACGCACCATTCTACTGTTTGTCTTGTCCTTCATGGCGACCTAAGTAGCTACGGCAACGGAGTACAAGGAGGAAGCTTGGATGCGGTACAATTGGAGTTTGGACATAAAGGAGGCAGTCCAAGATCTAACTTGGTGGCGGTGGCCATAGCTAGCAAGTAGGGATGGCAGTTTTACCCATGGGTTTGGGTACCCGTGGGTACCCGACCCGATAAGAGTGGGTATGGGTAGCACTTTAGACCCATGGGTTTACGGGTTTGGGTACCCGATAAGCCCATAGGATGGGTGTGGGTGTCAATTTGTACCCATGGATACCCAATGGGTATCCTATGACATGTGGGCCCACTTTTTTAGAGGTATATTAGAAAAACAAACTCACGGACTACTTGGCTGAGTCGGCTCCTCCCTGATTCCCCTCGCCCCCATCACCTCCCTCCCCTTGCCCCATCGCCTGATTGCTCGGCCTCCCTCCCCTCGTCTTTGCCTCCCTCGACGGCGGACGCCTGCTCCTCTCCTCGCCGCTGACTCCTCCCATCGGTTCCCTACGGTTCGGCGCGGAAAGAAGATGTGAAGAGATAGAAGGAGAGGGGGAGGAGCATGCGACTGCCGTAGTGCCCCCCACCTCTCTTCGCCCTTCAAAGGTTCAAGCGCAGATCAGTGCCGTGGGTACCCATTGGGTATTGGGTACCCATTGGGTTTGGGTATGGATGCAGATCTCATGCAAAGCAATGGGTTTGGGTAGACGGGACTTTGTTTGGGTTTGGGTTTGGGTTTAAGGCAGTGGTACCCGGAGGTACCCACCCGATTGCCATCCCTACTAGCAAGAGAGTGAACATGAGACAAATAAAGAGAGGAAGAAGACTCAACTTGACTTGTGGGGTCCCTCTATTTTATTTGTTTTGTTGACTCAACTATACCAATGCAAGTGTCATATATGCCACCTTAGATACCATATCAGCCTAAACCGGAGGGTGCTCTACACGATTTAAGAGTTTTATGACATGAGGACTAATTTTCGGAGTTGAGGAGAGTAGAACGGACTTATTCCTAAAAATAATATTTGTGTATTTGACCTAACAATTACTTTCATAATATTATAATTTATTACTTTTCATTTCAATAACAACAAAAAGATCGATGCGATTAGCACGAGCGATTAGAAGATGAACAATCACCATCCCCCCTTGGCCCTTGCTGGAGAGAATCCGGTGGACTTGGGGAACCACTTTGCTGATGTGGCACCGACTGGCATCTATATATATGGGAGACCTCTTTTGTCTCTCCGCCCTCTCCAGTTCCCAGGAAACTTTATCCATCCCCAAATCCCAAGTCTGCAACATTGCGAAGATCAGATAAACCAGGCGATTTATCTTAGCTCCGTGTGATCGGATTGCACCTTGCAGAAATTCCATGTGATCCCAGCATCCTTGGCCTGCAATTTTTTTTTCAGATTTCTCTTTTTACCATCTGTTAGGGTCTTTTGTATGAATTTTTGGGTCCAGGGAGTTTTGGGGAATCTGATTAGATTTAGCGGGTCGTTGTTTGATCGTGTTAGTTCGATCTATGCGGGAAAGAAAGGATCTTTTGTTTATTCGTAGAGTCCTCTTTTTATTTCTTCAGTTCTGTGTTGGTGATTGCGTTGTGTGGAGTTTGGGGTTTTTGGTGATGTAACGGGACCTTAAGATGGTGGATGCCTAAAAGATGGGATTTTGTGATCTGGACCTTGCTTGGATTGTGGAATTGTTGCTTCTCACTTCATGATCATGGATCATCTCAATTTTTTTCTCGCTTAAGTCTGTAACTGTGTTAGTGTCGATTGATCTGCGATGATCATGAACGGTGATGCGGTTTTTTATCCATTTATCATGTCAGTATTTGTG
Organism: Guadua angustifolia; assembly: GCA_036346375.1. NCBI lineage: Eukaryota > Viridiplantae > Streptophyta > Magnoliopsida > Poales > Poaceae > Guadua > Guadua angustifolia. The sequence goes on along the minus strand of CM070506.1, from coordinate 33,899,751 downwards.
GGCTCTTTTTCCTTGACGAGTGTGTATAGGAGTTAAAACCTTTCCTTGCAGCTAGTACTGTGCTTTGGATTCTGCAGGTAGCAGTATAGTAGACCATTGTTTGATAAGCTTCTCTTAAAATGCTGGAATACTTTGATTGACCTGTGCGATCAAACTTGAGGAGTGATCTTGTTATGGCTAATCTCATCCTCAGAAATTGCTGAATTTAGTATAATATCTCACTCTACCATGCTATATGATCATGATGTGTTCCTATCTTTAACAAGAAAGTGTAACAAGAGTTACATAACCATATATATTCAGTTGATGTTTTGCGTTCTTGCAAATTACAGTGCATTTGAGTAATTACTTTCTCTATAGAAATGCATTTGGCCAGTTTATTTAGAATCCATGAGTTTCTACATGATTAACTAGAAATCATATTGGTACATTTGGCTACCCAGTGTGTGTAATTTTCCCTTTTCCTTGGCAGCCCTAATTCACTCCCAACTTTGATCCCAGAAGGGCACTGCTAGATCATGGAGTGCCCAATGGATGCCGCAGCAAGCAAAGCTGGGCTGGTTATACAGTTCCACAAGATAGTCAATGATGCCACCTCTCATTCTTTTTCATTACATCCGGCGGTGGAGCACTCAAAACGCCAATGCTATGAAAATAAATCAACAGAGCAATCCCCTAACAGTGAACCCGTCCATTCTTCTCCATGTGCTCTCATCCTGTGAGCTGGATCCTAAAGATCTTGCTACTTTGGAGGTACGACTACATTGTTATGCTTTCAGCATTTGAGTTTTGAACTGCTGATGATTATGATGATGACGTTGGAGAGATCCTCTGTTGTTTCAGGCTACATGTAAATTCTTCAGAAAGCCCGCGATGTTCCTTCCAGACTTTGCATTGTCTCTTCCAGAACTTGCAGCATTTGATATGTGCCAGAAAAGCTCCATGTTTAGGCCAATGAAACAAGAAGAGAAGGAGTTGTTGAAGCAGCGGTGTGGGGGCTCTTGGAAGCTTGTACTTAGGTACATTTTAGTTGGCGAGAATAATTATCGCCGAGAGAAATCCCAGGTTATTTCTGGACCAGGCCACAGCATTGTTGTCACAACAAAGGGGGAGGTATACTCATTTGGGGCTAACTGCTCAGGCCAGCTTGGCCTTGGGGATACGGAAGACCAGTTTAAGCCATGCCTTATCAGGTAATATATGTTAATTTGGCTGAAATAGAGCTAAGTGCCATGATCACAAACTGTGGCTGCCTTGTAGGTCCCTGAAAGGCATCAGAATCATACAAGCTGCAGTTGGATCAAGGCGAACAATGCTTGTGAGCGATACCGGAAGTGTCTACACATTTGGACAGGACATATTTGGGGGGTTGGAAATCTTTGGGACAGCTGATGTTAACTACGTTAGCAGTCCTAAGTTGGTGGAATCATTGAAGGGCATCTTTGTGGTGCAAACCTCTATAGGAGGCTACTTCTCTGCAGTTTTGTCCAGAGAGGGCCAGGTTTATACTCTCTCTTGGGGCCGTGCTGAGAGGCTTGGTCATAGCTCAGATCTTACTGATGTTGAGCCTCGTATTCTTTCTGGACCGCTTGAGGATGTTCTTGTCGCACAGATTGCTGCTGGCAATTGCTATCTCCTTATGTTGGCCTACAAGCCGACTGGAATGTAAGCACTTGCTTCTTTGCCCTTTATTCATGGCTGGTTTTGTTGCTACAATATCCAATAAGCATGTCCATTCACATAATTGAACAACCTTGCTTTGAAAGAATTCAGGGTCATGACCTTTTTGTGATCTGGATAATTACATTCTCTTGGGAGTAGAAATTTTGATCTTGCATGTTAAAATGCAGGTCAGTGTACTCTGTAGGCTGCGGTTTAGGAGGCAAGCTTGGGCATGGCAGCAAGGAAAACGTGGGTATTGCTCAGTTGATTGCACATTTTCAGGCATTCAACATAAAGCCGATGTCAATTTCAGCTGGCGCTTGGCATGCTGCCGTCCTTGGCTGCGATGGGCGTGTATTTACCTGGGGATGGGGTACCAATGGCTGTCTGGGACATGGAGATGATGAAGAATGCATGACCCTCCCCACAGCAGTGGAAAGCTTGAGCCATGTGAAGGCTGTGCATGTTTCAGCCGGCGAATACACCACCTTCGTCATCGCAGATAATGGGGATGTCTACTCCTTTGGATTCGGGGAATCCTTTAATCTAGGATTTCAGGTTTGATCATTCTCTCTAAGATGCTTTTGATCCTTGAACAAAATTTGGCATACTTATAGTTTAACATCCAACTATTGACTTTCTGAACTACTGAATAGTTTAACATCCAACTATTGACTTTCTGAACTACTGAATAGTTTAACATCCAACTATTGACTTTCTGAACTACTGAATTTATCGTTTCGTTGCTCTTGGTTTCAGGAGTTCGACATGATAAATGACTTTGTCCCAACCCCCAGGTTAGTCACTTCACTTACTGGGCTAAACGAAAAGGTCGTGCAGATTAGCTCAACTAACACCTGGGACTGGCTTAACGAAGATATGGGATTGTCCCATACAGTTGCCCTCACTGAATCCGGTAAGCTATTCGCCTTTGGGGGAGGTCTCAAGGGCCAGCTTGGCGTCAAGCTTGCTGAGGGCAAGGAAACAATGCCGACCCCGGTCCGTGTCGCCATTGATCCCCTCTAGTTCCTCCGGCATCTGCCTGCCTCGCCATTTACTTCCCATGGTAACTCGTGGGGGAATCGCATTCTGAACTTGCAGGGTGAAAAAAAGGACTGCCTTTTAGAATGTCAAGATTGTGGAACATTTTGTTCGCTTTAGAGTCTGGACTCTAGGTTTCGTGGTGATCTCTCTTTTGGACAGTGGACTGGTAATGCCGTAACTTCTGGTTGGTTTCATTCTTGATTCTACATTCTCTGTTAGTGCCAAAGGATCGGTTTATTATATCCCGTGCGTGGTAGTAATTAGTTAGAATAAAAAATTAAGTTCTTACCACTACTAGTAGTACTATGTAAATAGTCTTCTCAGTATAACAACCGGCTCGGGTCGAATTTTTTAAATAACCTATTATTTTATTAATATGACAAAAATAAATACCCTTTAAAAAAATTGCAAGAATAATACTCGCCAATTTATTTGACGATGGGTTTCTGTTAAATGAATTGACGAGAGGCTGACATGTCAACTCTTATCGCCAATTCATTTGGGAACATGACATATCTCCAATTAAATTGGTGACATGAGATTCCCTATCAGCATGTCGCCATTTCTTTTTGCAACATGTCTTGTTGCAACCATTCGGTGACAGAGTGCTATTTAGCCACAGCCTTGGTTTCGTTGACAGGTTAGTTTGGCTGATTTGCTGGCTGGTTCTATTGTCAATTGAAATGGTGACATGAGGTGCCTCTCTAGCATGTCACCATTTCATTTGACAACATATCTCTTATTACCAATTCATTTAGTGACAGAGCTTTTATCACTAAATCATTTGACGACAGAAAATTATTGCTTTTGTCACTAAATCATGTGACGACAGAAAATTATTTTTGTAATTTTCTAAGGGCATTTATTTTTGTCATATTAATAAGAAGGCGAGTTATTTTTTAAGAAAATTTGCTGAAACATTCACTATCCCAGTATTTTTGCTTCTTTTCTCGCAAAAGACCTGCTCGAAGATTCTAGAGAAAGTAACGCGGAAGGGGAATGGAGCGCCCTACAAAAAATTCTTAGATAAAATCGGCAGCGGGAGAAACCAAAAGGTTGCTTAGGCACAATACAATCATAATTAATTGATTGTGACTATGAAGGCCTGTATGACATATAATGTTTGTGATTTAATCATAATTAGGTCTACCGGGTCGGGGGTTAGATCTCTCTCCCTCTCTCTCTCTCATTCTCTAGCTGTGATTAAACGGTTTGATAAGCTGAACTTCGAACGACAATTCACAAAACATTCATTTAGAGTGTATTGTTTGATCAGCTTCATTTTCCCGTTCTGCAACAAAAGGTATTTAATATCAGGAATAACAGAACTATTCACTGGGACTGGTATTAATCATTGGCATGCTGTACAAGTGACCGCTAGCACTACTTATGTATTCCTTCCATGAAAGAACTGCAAATATTTCAATGCGCAAGTTGTAGAGTGTTTTTAATCTTTGCCAAACATTTCCTGTTCCCTTCATTTTATTCTTACCCCTATGCTATTCTCCAACTGTGTAACACACTGTCTTTCTCTCCTGCTTTAATGAATGGCAGAGCTCCTACCGCTATTTAAAAAAAGAAGAAGAAAGAACTGCGAATATAATTCTCTTCTCAAATCTGCATAACTAACAAAATCTGACTAAATCCAGCCTACAAATCAATAACTAGAACTCGCTCGGTGCAAACGTCTCAGTTATGTAGACTGAATGCCATCCGCAAACTTTCCTCGAATATTGCTGCCAAAGGTGTTCAAATTTCTAGCTTGGGGCAAAATTTTGACTTCGAATTTTACGTGTCATCGTGATCCATCTAGTTTGATCACCCAATTCTGCATTGAACGAGCTACACACACACAAAGTTGAATTGTTAAAAAAGAGGAAGGGCTTGACATTGTTATACGGCTCTATAAGATCATCTTGGTTTCCCCTCGATGTTGAGCTATCATTGTTGGCTTTTCCCCCGCAGCAATATTTGTGCTGGTTGTTGCAGTGGTTGTCTGCAACTATGCTTGCAAGAAATCACCTGCTGATATGGGGGATAGCTCTGGCACAGACGGGGTCAAGAAACCCCATGGCCACTAGTGACCGAGCAGGCAAGAATTCTGAATTCACATGGCTTCCTGATGTAGTGATGTGTATATATAGGGTAATGTACCAGTTAGATGGGTTGTTTAGGGCCCCTCCAGCAGAGCAGATTCGAACCAAGCCGCGAATTCTTGATCGACCTGCAGGAGAGAAGCAATGAGTTCGGCACTGCATTATAAAACTTGCAGACAGTGATGTAATTGAGTATACAGTTACATGCAGTTCTCTGACTAAAATGTTCCTCGCTTAAGAGGTGTTAATGGCAACTATCAATGAAAACACTGTCAAAGTAATATCAAGCGCGTTCAGATCGCTTACAAGTTCTCATCTCTGGAACTGTAAGTAGCTCGTGAATTTGATCTTGAACACTGTTCATAAGGCTCGTATGTGCAGAAATATGTATCAAATTCCTTCTTAGGTAGGAAAGCCATTTTGTTGTGCGGCTGTATCCTCAAACAGATTGTGTGCGCTGCATCCGATGAGAAGAATCTCTTTTGAAGCTTCAATGTTCGTGAAAAGCAGTTTGGTTGAAGGTCAGGCTCCTGGATGCTATCAAAACGACCCTGCTCACTGACACCCTTTGAGTAGTTAGTCTCTGACCTGCATGTCCTTGTCAGATCATCTGTCATGGATCTGTTCGATGTCAAGGTGCTCCGAGCATCAACCTCACACCCATGAACTGTTGGTTTAGAATCAACGCGTTGCATGATGCATGGTGACTGCTGTTGGCTAGAGTAGCCTTTGAGCGGTGTTTCTCTTGCTCCATGCCCCACATCTTCATCTTCATCGGTCACAGCTGAATCTGACAGCTCTTGCTTCCGGCCTGAGCAGCTGAGTAGGCTGAACGACTGTCTCTTCAACCTTGCATCTTTCCTCACTGCACGGGGTACAAGTTTGAATCTGATCTCCACGTTGCACCCGAGAACATGCTGTAACGCGCTTTCTATTAGGCTTTGCATTTTCTCTGCCCTTGATAGGTGATCCGGGTGTCTAAATCCAACTTCAGCTATAGCCAGCTCTGAGAATTTTTCACATGTAGTGTGTCATACTCAGCACGAACCTATGAGCAGGCTAAAATCAAGAACAGTAGATGTATGCGTGAATTACCTTCGGTAACATGGACTGATGATAGGAAACCTTCTTTCCTGAGGAAACTTTTGGCTGACCTTGATCGACACTTTCCAATGGCTCTCCTCCAGATCTTTTCAAGCTTAAGCCGCCCACAGTGTCTCTCAGAACAGTTGGACTTGTTGCTGTTGCAAGCATGACAGACGTTGGAGCTTGAGTTTACCTTGGAAACGCAGTCATCTGCACATTTGCATATCAAATGGTTATGATATTGTATTGAAATCAAAATTACACGTAATATCTTTGATAATGCTTACCTGTATATCCAGTTGCTGAATGCTCATGCATATCATTCGATTCTGCGACCAGGTTAGTTTCATTGGTGCCAAACTGCAAAAGCGCGACTGTAACCCAGGTAGACTGATTTCTTGACGTCCTCAGTTGTTTTTCAGTATCCGATAGTATTTTCAACGCATGCTTTAGTTTCTTTATTCCAACCTCTGCTACTGCATGATCATAGCATAAAGTCGTTTACGGGTAAAAACCTTAAGTGGAATAAAATGGTATGTGGATAACAACCGTTTGTTAGTTCAAGATGCGTACTTGTGATCAGAACAGGTCACACTATTGAGTGGTTCTACAATGCAGACTAAAGAAATGAGAGCATGCAACTTTCCCTTTATCATTGATTCAATGAACTTGCAGCAAGAAACAATAGCAGCGTGCTGATATGTGAAAGTAGAAAGAAACATGTCAGGAAAGGATACATACACGCATATCTACCCAAGAAACTTTTGCTGACTTCACTGACTGCGGATTGACATCGTCCTGAGAGAATGTCCATAACAAGGTTTGCCAACTGAGAGACCAGCTGCAGAGGATCAATTGCTGACCCCATGAGCTCTCGAGCTCGTCTTACGGTATTGGTAGTGTCTGATGACAATGCTAGATCAAGCAATTCAATCAACTCGTCATCAGATACTGATCCAACCTGCAAATAACAAAGGCAGAAACATGATAATACTGACTATATAATTTACTTAGAAGTTAGAACATCAAAGGTAACACTACTCACAAGTTCATGCACAAGAGAGATCGTGATCTTCTTCCCAAGCAAACTGAGCTGATCAAGCATTATTTCCGCATCTCTAAGAGAACCATTAGACTTTGCAGCAATGAAGTACAACCCATCACGGTCAAATTCCGTTCCTTCCTCTATGCAGATTCTCTCCAACCTGTTGACGACATCTGCAACCTTCATCTTGGGAAAATGGAACTTCTGGCAATGTGTGATGGAAGTGCGAGGCAGGCTATCTAGGTCAGAAGTAATCATAATGTACACAGCATGCCGGTATGGCGCGTCAAGACTCTTCAGTATCGCTGACCATGCATCCTCTTGCAAGAGATGGCATTCATCAACAATGAAGACCTTGAAGCGTGATGAGTACGGGGCAAGAGATGCACTCTTGAGAAGCGCCTTTACTCGACCCAAACGATCCATTTTCGCCGCATCGAGTTCTTTCACATCTCTGCTCCTCCCAGAGAAGAGAATGACACACTCTTTACAGAACCCGCATGGCCTTTTCTCCTCGAGAGAGAGGCAATTCAGAGCAGCTGCGAAAATCCGTGCAGTGGACGTCTTGCCTGTGCCCCGGGGGCCATGGAACAAGTACATTGGAGCAACCTTTCCTTCGCAAGAGGAGTACAAGAGAGACTGAGCAACCACGTTGAGGCCAATCAGCTCACTGAATGATCGAGGGCGAAATTTCTGGCTTAAACACCTCGGCGTCTCAGTGTATGGTACATTGTCCTCGAACGCTGCCTCAGCCTCCTCGGTGGATAAGAGAGGTTGCTCTGGACCATCAGAGTAAAGATCGCGGTACTTCGATGCTCCAGACCAGCAGTAACTTATCCCGCATCCACTGAAATTTGATCCAACAACATCGTTCGACCTCATTCGTGTTACTTCAGTTCTTCTCGACCCAACTGAGCGTGCCTCACTGGCTGTGGCTGACATACAGGGGCTTCCGATACGGCTCATTGCAGCAGAAGACATGTTCCTGGATTTAGAATAACCTGGCATTTTCACTTCTTCATCAGTCTTCTCCGGTATCGCGAGATCTGGTCGTTCATAAGAATTCACTTCCTCCTCCTCTTCCTTCCCTCTTCCATATTGTTTACCATATTGTTTGCCAATTGTCGAATAGAGCTATGATCAGAGTGATTAGAATCCACAGACTTGCGATGACCATCTTGGCGCACACGGTGAACTTGCTTGTTTCTTGGCGGGTTTAAGCCTCTGACCTTGACAAAAGAAGATTTCCTATAAGATGCAGTTCTTGCGTTTGGTGCGCGAAAACTCCGTTCTGACCCCATTGTAGCTTCAGCTTCCAAATCTCCATCTTCTTCAATCAACTGATGGGGTGCTGACCTGCTTAGCTCCAGTGTGACTCCATTGCTAGTCTCCCAGATCATGTTGTGAGAAGCAGATGCATACTTGCTCAAAGAGTTTGTTGCTGGATCCTCAGCGACCTCACTCGCTTGAGCTGCACTAAGGTTCTTGACAGTGGAACATCCACCGAGTGGCGCCTCATGTCCGTCATTTTGAGTATGAACCTTCCTGTTCCGACTTATCCAGCAATAGTATATGATACTATATTTCAATGTAGGTTCTTTCCTTGATTAGGACTAGTTCCATTTTAACCATGTAACAGGAACCTGCAGCAAATCAGATAAAAGAACCATAAGAATGCTAATGTTTCAGGTTATATTTTGATTTCTCCATGCAAAGCATACAAAGGAGGTTCCCAATTTGGCAAGTCAGATCCAAGATAAGTTAATCGTGGCTCAATACATCAAAAAAACAACTTCAAGAAGTAACATGGGGTAAATTCCTTTCATGGTCTTCAGATAAATCCAAGGAAGCCCACGCATTCGGCCCTACAAAAATTAAATCCGGGACCCCAAGATAGGGTGATCACCAAAACAATAAAGTTTGTCTACTGAAGACAATTTGTAACGTAATCTTGGAACATTTATATACACAAGAACAAGCACATAGCAAAGTGCGAAAACCCCTGGTTACAGACGTACAAATCTATGTGATAAAAATGGTTTCATTCTGCTGGCAAGCAAACACTGTTGGGGAAGTAGAATGGAATCAAAGAGTCAGCCATCACTTCTCCTTTTTTCACAGAAAAACGTAAAGCAAAACAGTACAAATAATCCCCACATTCTCTCCTTTTCTGACTAACGTGACCCCCAAAAAAATAAATAGCAAGTGTGGAGAAAAAAAGGGTCAAATCCTAGCCTGAGTTCGCCTCCAACTGTCTGTACTAAAAAAATTAGAATAGCTGTGCACAATTGCAAGCACCAGTCACCAACAAACTAACATGAGTGACACACAAAAAAAAATCCAAATGAATACTATACTAAATACTCCAGAATACCAAGTAGAGTCATTCTAGGGCCAAAGCTTGGCCCCATTTCATCTCCAACTGAAAGTAGCCTTTTTTGCATAGGGCATTATCCTTCTCCTTTCAAAAACACAAGATGCTGCATCGACAACATAGAACCCAAATGCAAAACAACAAGGAATCTTGCGCTCCCATGGCCGCATTGCAAGAACGTACCAGGAGATCCAGCACCAGATAGAACAAAGAAAGGCACAGCGAGAAGCTGAAGAAACCGAGTAACACTGAGGCACTCATCAGGACCAAGGAAACAGAGCAAGAAAGAGAGAACGCCTGCTCACCTCACCGCAGAGAAAGCCTCGGCGCACGGCGGAGAAGAAGAGATCACGGAGGAGGCGGCCGCACCCGCACGCCAAGAGAGAGAAGCCAGGGCTCGGGACAGGGCGATGTGAGCTCGCTCTGGTACAGTGTGTGCAGTATGGTGTGCTGCGAGTACGGTCAACTTTAGCTCAGCTCGCCTCGGCTAGAGAGTGGTGGTGAGTAGGTGACCCGGTGAGCCGTGAGCGGCAGCACTGCAGCATGCAGTGTGGTAACGTGCTCCAGTGGCAGGATAGTGAGAAAAGCGCAACTTGGGGGATTAAACAAATGCAATGGCCATGAGGGTGGCATCCATGGGTGTGAGACACATAATTATTTTTTAAAATAATATTTGAAAAATAAAAAATTACAAAAATAATATGCTAAAATTAAAAATTACAAATATTGAAACCGAACTATATTTGAAAATTTCGTAATCGACAATTCGGTTAACCGATAGTTTGGTTTCGGTTTCGCTTTTGGTTTTAACCGAATTAACCGAACTTGGCGATGATGATGGTCGTGTCGTTAGCAACTTTGTTGCTCGTAGCCACCGCTTGTAGCCTCCTCTTTGACACCGAATTTAAGGATAGTCCAATTGTTTGTTTCATACTAAAATGCTCCTTGTGCAATTATGGTTTCAGTGTTGAGGAAGGAGTCTCTAACTGCTATCTATGGCGATGGGAAGCATTTGAAGCTTTCAATATGTCTCTCGATTTGGTGGGTCTCTTTATCAAAGTTCGGTTAGTTCGGTTAATCAAGGTTAAAACCGAATTAACCTAAAAAGTTCGGTTATTTCATACACTTAATCGAATCAACAACCTAATAATTCGGTTTCGGTTTTTTCGACTTCGGTTCGCTTTTAACGGTTTAGGTTTTGCGCTTCCTATTTATTTGCCCAGCCCTATCTGTAGCCATTTCAAATGGTGATAGACTCTCTGTCGCTATTTGGAATGACTACAGGGGTATATTGTAATTTTTAATTTTGGCATATTATTTTTATAATTTTTATTTTTAAATATTATTTTAAAAAATAATTCGTGAGACACAAGTCATCACTTTTCTGACGCCCCATATTTTTTTTTTCAAAACTAGTCCACATATGTATATAATTTGTAAAAATAATTCTCTTTCTAGATCTGAGAAGCATCAACAGTCACGCTTGTGTACCACAACAAGAAATACTGAGCTAGAGTAGCGGGGTCAAGGGCCACCGCGGTAGGTCTTGTTGCTCTGCCATATTGCCATCCTGTCCAGCTATCCTTTTGCGGCAGCAACACTATCGAGCAGAATAACCGTTGTTGCCTTATCGTAGCGCATGTGGTGCTCGGCACCCCTGCCGCTGTATATGGATCTGCCAGCGGGTTCTGTGGTTCTGTGGTTGGAAAGGGTGCTATTTTAGCAATTGCGTTTGCAGGAGGCTAATTTGCAAAAAGAAAAAAAAAGATGCAAGGGGGCTAGAAAAGCTAAGGGTTCATGGGACATTGGGCTGTAGGGTCAGTGTCTCGATCAAGCCGAGGTGACGGTGTAAGACTGTCTCCAACCGTTTCCCTTCCTGAATCCTTCCCACTCAAAGGATTCCTTCCTTTTCATTCCTTCACAAAGAAAGCATCGCAATGCATTCCTTTCCCCCATTCCCTTCCCTTCCCAAAAGTACCTAACTTTCCTCATCCTCTCTCATCCCATACAGCAATTCTATATAATGAGGGGTTCTAGTCTTCATGGTGCTCACTCAAACTCCATTGCCAATATCAGGAACTCACCCATTGAGCGCAACCATGAGTTCTTTCAATCCATTGAGTCGTGACTACCTTTCGCCGTCGAGTGATGATTTACGAGGTCCTCCTTCTCATGGGCGCAAAGCGAGAGGAGGAGGAGGCGGAATCCGTAATCCGTAGAAGGGGTCGGTTCGGGACATGCGATTACTGAACAGAGGTCACCGTGAAGGAGCGGCTAGGCTCTATGTTTGACATTTCATGACTCCTCTCAGTATGGGCAACGATTGTTCAAAGGAGGTACTAAAACCCAACATCTCACGAAAATGGATGATGCATAGGTCATGTCTTTTGTTCTTTGAATTTGTATGATATTGTGTTATGCGGGTTTAGGATGAGCCGATCCTGTTTACACAAGATAGCAAGCCGTGGAGGGCCACGACGATTGGTTCATGCAAACAAGGGATGCCACCGGGAAGCTCGGCCTGGACCCTCTGCAGAAGATGACGGCCGCTATCCGGCAGCTAGCGTACGGTGTCCCTGCTGACGGTGTGGACGAGTACCTGCGGATTGGGGAAAGTACTGCGCTCCTAGCTCTGAAGAAGTTTGTACGGGCGGTGGTGGAGGTGTTCGGCGACGAAAGACTCCGTCACGAACGCAGTGACACTGCTAGACTCCTACAAGTTGGGGAGCAGAGAGGTTTCCACGGATGCTTGGTAGCATCGATTGTATGCACTGGACTTGGAGGAACGCCTAAGGCATGGCGGGGAGCTTCACGGGCATACCCGAAGCCTTCCATAGTCTCCGAGGCGGTGGCCGTCGACCTATGGATATGGCACGCCTTCTTTGGGATGCCTGGTAGCTTGAACGATATTAATGTGCTACATCGTTCTAATATATTTTCCAGGGATAACGATGCTTCAAATCCGGAGGTGACGTACTACGTCAACGGAAACCAGTACAACATGGGATACTACCTCGCCGACGGGATATATCCTGAGTGGGCCTCCTTCGTGAAGGCCATTGCTGCCCCGATGGGAAACAAGAGGATCCACTTCTCCACAATGCAAGCCGCAGCGAGGAAGGATGTCGAGAGAGCTTTTGGAGTGCTGCAAGCCAGGTTTGCTATTGTACGAGGTCCCGGTCGTTGCTGGGATCAGACGACGCTTTGGTACATTATGACTGCATGCATCGTTTTACATAACATGATTATCGAGGACGAGAGGGACGGTCCAGCTCAGGAGGAGTCCTTCGACTATATGGGTACCCCGGCCGTGACAGGGACATCACCCGCAGGGTCGGTCTTGCACTGCATCGAAGCAACTCAAAGACGGAGAGACCGCGAACTGCACCATCGGTTGCAGTCGGACCTTGTCGAACACCTCTGGGCACGCCACGGCCAGTAGTACTATCGTCTAAGCGTGATGTCGTTGCTTGTTCCTGATCGTGTTATGCATCCTTTTATGTGAGCTTGTCATGTATTGTTCTGAGCCCTCTTGTGTGAGTGTCATGTAAGCATGCCAGGTTTAATAATAAATTCAGCGTGACATCAGGCTGACCTTGTGTCATGACATTTCAAACCGCAATTAGATAAGTTCCAAACGTGATCCAAAAAGGGCCGAGCAAACACAACATCTCATGAGTTAGCACAACATGTCATAACTTAACACAACATGTCATCAAACAAAGTCTCATAACATAACTGCTCATAACAAAAGGTCCATACCCAAAATAACATCATCCATGAATCAACAAGGCACCACATTTTGTAGCGAAGTCCATGCACATAACCATCATAATGACCGAGTTACTGAAACACACACGAGATAAGCAATCAATCTAGCAAGGTCGGTCTGACCTCTTCAATATGTCGCCCGGCGCTTTTTATATATCAAGAGCCGCACCGCGGCTTGGTCAAATCAATGTTTATAATCCTCTCTTCCTCCGCCATCTCCATCAAGTGTACTTGTCGACGCTTCACATCCACCATTTCGTTTTTGGCTTGGCTGATCTTGTCGAACTGCTCAGTATAGGCGCCCACCGAGGACGCACTGCTGGTACTAGCCCTCTTCCTCGCCGCCTTGGCTGTATCCCGGCCGACGGGTCTTGTGGACTCGTCACATGAACCAACAGGGTCGAGCTGGTCGGTCATGTTGTTCGACCCCCCTGGTGCACCACCTGGAGGTCCGTCCCGCATTGTCCTTTGCCTCTTGTTGCCCATGTGCGCAGCCCACTTTGGGTGATCGGCTAGGATCACCCAGCAGTGCTGAAATGCGAAGGCCTTCCCCTCAACGTCCTGGTACATCCTCGCCGCATGGGCCATCTGTCCATGCAATTGAGAAGGACATGTGTACAACAGTGCATTAGTACATTGTAGTTCGAAAGCCGTAAAAAGTAATGAAGTGTGTACAGTGCTTACCCTGTCACGCTCGGTGGTGCCACTCTGGTTCAACCCGTCAATCTGATTGAGAAACCCACAGTACTTGCTGACCGACTCATTGATCAACGCCCAGTGGTTCACCATAGCCTTTGTGGAGCGTTCTGTGCCATGATTCGTGGTATGCGTCTTGAAATAGTCCGCAATCCGATTCCAGTAGGTTTCAGTTGATTGGTCTTTGCCCACAATGGGGTCCTGGCTCACATTCAACCAAGCGCTGACTAGGACCTCATCCTCGTCAGCAGTCCATTTCGTCCTGTCGGTCTTGGACACATGTTTGTCCCCCTTCTTCCTTGAGGACGGCCTAGCTCGCGGGGGGACACTGCCATCTTCAGCTGGTCGTGGGGGGGCACTGCCGTCATCATTGATGTTTAGCGCAGGAATTGATGGAGAAGGCCAACTGATCTGATCGGACTCATCCCGCATGTAGTCCGCGAAGAAAGGATCCATAACCTCTTCCCTGCGATGCTTCGAAGCAAAATAGGTCACAATCAGGACAGGATCAATTATGACTCAATGTGCTGATATTGAAGTTCAAATTACTCAAGAATGACAATGTAATGGACCCATAACTGATTCCCAGATATGGTTAGAAACCAAAAAGTTACATTAACGAAATTCATTGCAATGCCTCGGTGTCCGAAAAAGAAGATGAAACATAGCCGCCCACGTCATGAAAAAAAAATTTGTACATCATACCAATCACACCATTATCGATGATCGGCAACAGACTTTGGATCCTCCTTGCGATCGACATAACATATCTCAAAACATTGTTAAATCACCAACTCTTTGTTTATGCCAACACTTCTATGAGTAAGGGTCCTTTAAAGCTTGCGGCGTTAAAATCATCAAGAACGGCCTCTCGCTACCATCAAGATTTATCTCTTAACAAAGTTAAAGAACCAACTAATTCATTATGCCAACATGGGCCATCGGTGAGTAGTCACGCAGCTCAACTACCACCGTCAAGATAAGCTCCCAGAGCACAGATTTCATCAGTTGACAACCCGGCAACTCATGAAAATACTCAAGAATGATACAACTATTGAATACTGGGTAGGCAATGCTGTCAGGAAGATGCAGGTAAGTGAAGAAAACATACTCGACGCAAACATTTATACTGCAGCCTGACAAAACTAGCAGGTAATTGAACAAAAGTGAGTACTCAGTACTGGAAATCTTCCCTGTAATGGTCACAAACCAACAGATTACCTGGAGATTGTTGACTGGCAATAGGTACCTCATAAGATTGAATACCTGGTGACTGACTTGGTTGTTACCAGAACTGCAATATTTTGGTTGCTAACTCAACAAGCTCCAGTTGCTCACGACCTAGTGACTGAACAAATTCACGGCCTGGTGACTGACTATATGCAGGTAATCTGACTACCTCAACTGGAGTTGCTAACTCAACTAGTTGTGAATTTGTCGACATTCGGTGATCGATTATATCCCAGGTACTCACGACCTGGTGACTGAACAAATTCAGTTGCTAACTCAACAAACTCCAGTTGCTAACTCAACAAATTCAGTTGCTAACTCAACAAATTTCAGTTCTAACTCACGACACGGTAATGAACCTATATCCGGTAATCAACCTATAGGAGAATGACGACACGGTAATTTACAAATTCGATTGCTAACTCACGACACGGTAACAAGAACAATATCGCTTGCTAACTCAACAAATTCCATATCCTGTAATCAACTCAAGAACAATGTATCCTGTAATGAACCTATAGGAGAAAGAATACCCAAATCGGTCATTTTCGCAGCGAGATTAGAAGAACTCGCTTCAAAGATAAGAAAACCTTGCCCCTGCACCTATCAATTTGGCAGAGAGCTATGAAAAAACCTTGCATTTCATCGATTATAAAAGGAGACGCAATTTCATAATTGAAAACGTAGGCCCGTAAATCACGTAACCGCACGAAGACAATCGCACAAGATCACATCGAAAAATCGGTTCAAACTAATCAATGTAACTAGTAGCCTAGCAAACCAAGTAATTTCGTACTACAAGGATGTTAAGTTTAATGCCCTCATCTAATCAGTGAAGCAATTCACTGATTATGACAGGTTGCTACCCGAACTCTTCAATTTTAGTTGCTACCTCAAATTCTTCCATATCCTAGCTAATCAACCTGAAGAACAATGTACCGCAGGTAATGAACCTGATGAAAAATGAAACCCCAACTGTTCAATTTCAGTGCAATACTAGATGAACCTGCATTTCAGCCTAATAAAAAGCCTTGCCCCTAGACCTATCTAATTGGCAGGAGAGCATTAACAAAACCTCAGATTTCATCGATTATGACAAAGCGACCAAGATTTCGCCAAAAAACCAAGCAATTCACCGATTAGTCGCCAAAAAACCTAGCTTATGACCGCATCGCCAAATTTCTTGAAGGGTTTGCAGAGAGCAAAAAAAGAGAATTGAGTAAGCCACGACCTATCCAATTCTCTCATACTATCCACGATTAAACCCTAACAAAGAGTCACAAGACCAAAGACATGTAAAGCCCAAAAACTTGAAGCTAGGATAATTGGTTGACTGCCAAGATCACATCCAAAACTCAATTGGAAACTAAGCAACACATCAACTAGCCTAAGAACAAGTAGTTCGATTGCATTTCAAGAAACGTCATAGAACCGGACACGAACACATTGAAATTCATAAAAGTACATTGCACATCCGAGTTCAGAGGATAGAATAGATCATCTAAATACCAAAAGTCCTTAAGACCGGACTCATTCCCCCAGCACTGAAGGTTCGACACATTAATCGACTTTCGACATATCAAGACAAAACACTAGATAGTCCTCCACTAAGTACTACACGAGCGAAGATGCCATGACCGATCGGACTCGAAAGACCGCCGCTATCGCCACCGGACTCGGTCGTCCACATCGACTCAACAAGGTCGGGTAATAAACCCCGAACCGTGGTGGAGGTGCAGATCGGAATCATCGGCGACGTGAACCTCCTTAGTGTCCTCACTCGACCCGACATCCTCGATGCTTTGGTGTCCAACGAGATTTGAATCAAGCTCTCCGCTATTGCCTCCACCTCTAGAAGCGCCTTGTTCAAGTCGTTGCAGCAAGTGCCATCGCCCTTCTCAAGTTTTCTCCCACAACCTTTCGCAGATCCTCGGCCTTGTCCTCTATCGATCTCGCATCTTCGAGATGACTTTATGCGTAGCTGCGTTCCTCCATCTAAAAACCGAATAACACACAACCACCATGCTTCAATCTACATGTTGAACTCACCACCACAACAGACAACCACCATGCTTCTACCATCTCATAGTTCGAAATGAGCATCCATACAATGCCATGACAAAAACAATTAAGTCAATTGATTCTCACTATCGCTGTGTTCTAATTTAGTCGACACCAAAAAAATACAAAAACCAGGGATGCCATCATCCGTCGGTTACCGCGCATGCTAACTAGAATTAATCGATGCTAGGTGCTCTACAATTAATCAGTGTTCTTTCATCGCTAATGTCAATAACCGAAGGTCATGAACCACAATGAACAAGAAGCAATGCGCCAGGATCTTCTCCGCCTTGAATGTTCTACTTTTCATTGCAACCAAGTCTCAACGAAATGTATATGCCCGAATGTCCACATCCGCTCCAACCAATTCCCCCAATTTCTAGTTCCGATTCCAACCAAATCCCCAATTTCTATTTCCGATTCCAACCAAATCCACCCCAAATTTCTAGTACGATTCGAAGCAAATCCCCCCAATCCATTATTTTCCCCATGCTCTACCACTTCGCGAAATGCATATCTACTCCAGATCTACGGTGGTCCAAGGGTTTACCTCAGCCAGCGCAGACCGAACTCGTGCACCTCCGCTCCGGTCGCCGCGCCGGATCTGCTAGGTCGCCGGAAATGTCGCACTCCGCCTCTTCCACTCGCAGCTTCCCTCTCCACGCGGGAGACGGAGTTCGTTGGTCTCCCCAGAGGCGCGAGACGACGAAGGGAATGCACAGCGCGCCCGGCCGCGAGGGGTACCTCTCTCCTATCCGGAGGGATTCGCTTCCGGGACGGGCCGCCGTTGCAGCCGCTGATTCCCTTCCCTCGCCTGCCCTTTCCCATGCGCTCGGGAACGGGACGCACGACGGGAAGCCCTTGGAGACAGTCTAAGGTGGTGTTGCAGGAAGGCGAGAGGGAAAGGCTGATAGGTGCGGCACCTAAGATCACATGATTCCAAACCCCTCCAATGTATTTCTAAATCAGCTCCATAATTAGCAGCTTGTACACACAGTTACTCATAGTATATATAGCATCATCATCCATACACAAATTTAAGTAAATGAGTACATTGATAATATTTAAGTAGTTTTACAAACTGGGCCTTGAGAGTCCATTAATTTCTAAAATTTAGGATTATTATGAGATTTTCTTACCCTTAAAACGAAGGAGGTACTTTGAATATCACCGGTTATTTTTAGATATATAGATGCGAGGAGTGTCCCATTGATGTCCACTCAAATTTCGTACATTTGGCGTTGGTCACTGGTTATCCGATGATGCGGAACATAGCGGAGGCCAATATGGACCAGGGTCACTCCTCCAATTTTGTAAGTCTTTAGAGGAAATAATGGATATTAGGCCTAGCAAGTGTTTGAGCATGTAAATGGCCATCCCTTATGAAATTGATTCAGTAATAAATATTGCCCCAACCAAATTTGTGCTCAAGCTTCGCCATGGGCTATCTAAAGCCCTAGGATTATGCCATTGCCGCCAATAGGATGCGTGAGATTGAAAAATGTTAGGAGATGATCAATAACGCGCGACGCATAAAGAAATATGATCAGCTGTGAGTGAACATGGATGGTATTAGATGTCAGTAACATTGTCAAAAGGCTCGTAGTCATGGTTAAAGGTCAACAAAATGCTAGTTTTGTTTTCGATAATATCCTGGATCATGTGTTGATACATCCCATGGAGGTGCAATGCAACGAACCAAGGAGGGACTTGTGAGTTGTCTGCACATGTTCATCGTTTTTTCTTTTAAGTAATTCTATATTTTGAAATCATTGTGATCTATAGGACGAGTTTAATAAAACAAGATCCATATATGTTTTGAATTAATTTGTATTGTTAAAATTGCCCGATACTAGTAACTATAGAGAGGCTAGCTCGTAATTCTCCACTGCTAGCTGATAACAACTAGCAACTTTTTAGATGGCGGTAACTTACAACTCTTTTTAGATCAAGAGGACATCAACAAGATGCCCCAGTTCTATATATTGAAACTGTAAGAGTTCAGATGGTATCCATACATCACCGCGATTTACCACCGGCATCAACTGAAAACATAAAGATCACATAACCTAACAGACTTTTCTCAAAATCACAAGCACCAGCACTCGCTGCCATGAGCTACTGGGAACAAAACCTTTCCAAACAATACAAAAAGAACATCTCAGTTATCCTCCAAAGCATTAAAGAAAACAGAAACAATGACCATGCAACCCCCAGATCTAGACATCCAGACTTGCCAAACAACTCCCAGAAAACATCTCTTTTGCGATTCTTTAATCTCCAGCCTGCCACCACCATCATCTGGTCATCGACGTTCATTTCCTGCCGAAATTCTGTTTTCCAAAGGTAAAAGGCGCTAAAATGATCATCTCCAGATTCCTGCAGAATTGTGTTATCTTGCATTCCATCGCATCCACGAACAAAGGACTCCAACTCTTTAACAGGACTAGAACTTTCCTCCAAATAGTTTTCACACTTATCCAATCCTCGAAAACAAAAACCATGTTATTCCTTAATTTCCAAATACTCCAAAGAGTTATGCACAAATCAAATTAAGGGCACCATGTTTAGAGTTACTCAACCAAAAGCGGGCAATAGACTCATAATTATAGCCAATTCTTATACTGAAGAAATCTGAGATAACACCTTAAACATTAGAAGCAACCACACAATCGAAAAAAATGTGGGCAATCGACTCAATCTCGTCACAAAGAATAGCAGGAACTACCTTTATCCATACCTCTTTTTCCGCAAATTATCTTTAGTCATAAGCTTGTTATGAGACGTAAGTCGAGAAAAAAAATGAACCCTGAGGAACAACCACTTCCAGATAGCGGAATAAAACCGAATGACCCCTAAAATTGATAATAGCGTAAAATATACGCCATTACTAGAGTAATCGCCAGATCGAGAATCATCCTCATCGAAAAATGTGATACTTTTAGCCACCTCCACTAATTCAAACCATCTAATCATCAACTCGCCGTAAAAGGTTCGCCTAAAAGTACATCTCACATTCACGCCGTCCCAAATGTCGCAAACCTGCACAAACCTTTCTCATTAACCAACATATACAGATCCCAAAACTGAATAGCCAAGCAAGATCCCCCAAACCAGATATCCTCCCAGAATCTAATTTTCTTCCCATTTCCAACCATCCACCTATAACCAAATTTAGTAGCTTGCAACGCCCAAAGAACCCCTTTCCAAAACACGGAAACATTACTAGAATGACACGCAAAGACATTCGGGTTCTCAGTCCTATACTTAAATTTAACCAACTCAGCCCACTGTTTGTTCTCAACACCATACAACCTTCTAATCCAAGAAGCAAGTAGACATATATTTAGATCTCTGGTATTCGGAATTCCAAGCCCACCATACTCTTTACACATAGAAACCAAATGACAATTAGCAAGATAAAGTTTACTATGACCATCATAGTCATTCCAGAGACAATTAGCCAAATGAGAATTTAACAAATTGATCGCCCACTTGGGGAACTTACAACTCTTACACACATCAAGAATTGAAACATAGTGACACGTCGGATCGAGTTGCTAGCCGTCATCAACCACAGCTGCTAACTGCCTGCTGCAAACTCAAGAGTTGCTAGTAACTATAGTTGCTAGGTGCCACACCGCAGTGATAATTAAACTTGCATTTTTATGGTTCACAGATCTCAGTTGCTAGTTATCATCAACCATAGTCGCTAGCTGTCTGCAATCATAGTTGCTAGTGACTATTGTAGTAAGTAACATCCAGAGGTAGCAACTAATGTAGAGTTTGCTAGTAACTAATGTAGAGCCACTACTTGCACAAATCGTCACTACTACAGACTGCCTCATCCGCGACCCCCCATCACTGCCGGGTAGATGCGAGCCGGCAGTGATAATATTATCACTGCCGGTTCCAAATTCAACCGGCAGTGATAATACTATCACTGCCGGTTCTAACTTCAATCGGCAGTGATATGAATAGTATAAATTTCCCGCAGGAATGGAGGCAATATCATTGCCGGTTTTATAGAGAACCGGCAGTGATAAGAAGATATCACTACCGGTTTATATGTACAACCGGTAGTGATAACACTATTGCCGGTTCGCCTATAAACCGACAGTGATAACACCATTTTCACTGCCGGTTTTACTCTAGACCGACAGTGATATTATCGTTTCCCCATAATTAGTTCGATACAGAACATAAGAAACATTGTAATTTATCTCGCAGAACATATGAAAGCATAATTATGTTAAAAAAGAACATATGAAAGCAAATTTGTAATTTGCGGATATATATTAATTAAAATACGTAACATTTACAAAACATAATTAGGTATATCGTCTATTATTACATATTTAGTCCTAATTATAATAGGCCAATGGCGCCAAGCCCTATATCCAAAATTCGCCGTCGCTGCGTCTCCTCCTCCTCCTCACCGGAGCTGCCGCTTGAAGACTGACCAGAGTTGCGGCGGTGCTCGTCCTCCTTCTCCTCCGAATCCGATTCGGTGGCGGAGTTGGTCTTACCCCAACGCCGCAGTTTCTCTCCACCGTCGCTGTCGTCGTCGTCGCCCTCCTCCTCCTTCTCCTCCTTTGCCTCCTCTTCCTCCTCCTCCGCTTCCACCTCCTCCTTCTCCTCCTCCTCCTTCTCCTCCTTCTCTAGCGACGGAGCGGGGCTTTGACCAACACGTGCTCGCTTCTTGGGGGGTGCCATTTTTGCAACAATAGTGGATTGTGTGGGGGTGCCATTCTTGAAACAATAGTGGCATTATATAGAGGCAGAATGGGAAGGGCAACAGTTGGCAGAGGAATGTGAAGCAAGCGCTTGGCGCGCAGCGTAATCGTGCACGACGGTTGGGTTGGCGTTGGCATGAAGTTTGAAGGGTGGGGCGTATCACTTTGCCGGTTTATATTACTAACCGGCGGTGATAATCGACTATCACTTTGCCGTTAATACCTATAACCTAGTGATATATTATCGGTTTAAGTTACAACGGCGGTGATATTTAAAGTTTACTGCCGGTTCGTATATTCAACCGGCAGTGATATGTATTTTCCCGCGCTATGACCTTATCACTGCCGGTTCGGCGCAGAACCGGCAGTGATAAGGCATTTTCCCGCGTAATATGACCTGATCACTGCCGGTTCTTCGCAGAGCCGGCAGTGATAAGCTATTTATATAGCAATCTTCACCTGACCGACGATTTCCTACGAAGCGAAGAGAGGAGCGCTTTGCTCGGGTGTATTTTTCCGGAGAGGTGTCATTAAATTTTGTGTCAAGATTTTGTTCATATTTTTCATCGAATCGACATCTTCTCCGGTCGAAAGTAACAAAGAGGAGCTGTATTATCTTGGCGAAGTTCTCTTTGAAAAATTGTATTAAGATTTTTCGAGGTTCTTGACTTGATGTATGTTATATTTGTCGTAAAATTTTACTTTACGGAGTGCTATAGATGTTGATAATTGCCGATTGTATGCAGTGTGAACAGTTTATGCCTGATCTTGCTCAAATTAAGATCTAGCTAAATTATTGAATAAATTATAATTCATATTGTAGTGGATGACATCACGTAATCGATACTGCAAGCTGCATTTGTTCGCACATGGCATTACCATCAAGGTGGTGATGGCAAGGCTTGGCCATGCGCCTCCTCGCGGTTCTCTGCTCGCCGTCCAATCACGGCTGGATTCGCCAGGTCGAAGTAGACAAGTAGTCCGACAATATCGCAAAATGGAGGTAGAGATTCTGGCGAGGACGGAAAAACAAACTTGGAGAAAACGCATGGCTTCTCGCGTGGCGCAAGAGCTTGATTATGTTCGCTCGGACGATGAGGCCGATAACGACGACGATGATGATGAGCCGCACTCTCCACACGCAGACTGCCGCCTACAAAAGTGCAACTCCTCCACGGCACCGCTTAGGAGAAGTCCAACTCCTCCAACGGCACCAGCAGAAAAGTCCAACTCCTCCACCGCACCATCCGAAAAAGTCCAACTCCTCCTCAAGCACCAACCAGAAAAGTCCAACTCCTCACCAAGCACATAAGAAGAATCGAACATCGGCACCATCTCGAAGTCCGCGATCGCCTTGTACCAAATCTCGGTCATCTCAGGAAGGCAAGACACCGAAGAAATTACCGGCCGATATGACTGAAGAAGAACGCAAAGAGCAAACGAAGGCCGAGGTAACATCTCACTTCCAAAAGGTGCCATCACCCGAGAAGACTAAAGTCGATGCTAATGCGCAGGAGTTTTTCTTGAGTATGGCAAAAGCCAAAGAGACAGGGCGGGCTTCTGAACCTTCGGAAATGTCGGACTACGAGCGCATCTCCAGAAAGCAAAACTTGAAGATGGCTAGTGCTGAGGCGTCGATGTCGCAAGCTCAAAAAGATGTTGCTGAACAACGTCGTAATTACGAGCTAGGTCTAACCTGAAAGTACTTTTTGGGGCAACCGCTAGCTCCCCCAGAAGATTTAGAGAACCTAACAACAAAATGCGCGTCCATCAGTATTACATGCAGAAGTGCCAAGCGGGTATGTGGGCGGTCCTAGTGAAATACAAAGATTTGGATTTTCACAATGGGGATGGTATGTTCTGGTTAGAGTTCTGCAAATTGTATATGTTGTACCGGCCAGATGCTCTGGACGCGTCACTGGTCAGACTGTGGACTTTGTAAGTCTCTATTTATATTATTGTATATTCTTCTACCGTTCAACTGTATGTCTAACTTCTTTTTGCAGAATGGAGATACATATGTGTAGAAGAAATAAGGATGAAGCTTTAGGATTTCTCGATCTGGGGCTTGTCAACGAGACACTCGTCCGTGATAACCCAAAGTTTACTGAAGAATATATATCTAAGACTTTCTTCAAGCTGAAAAACAAAACCTCTGTACTTTTACCCTATAACTTTCAGTACGTATTACCCTACTTCTAATATTGTTTTACTATTTTTGCGTGACACGGTGTGGGACTAATAGGCTATGTTAACATATATGTCTAGTTATCACTTTGGGTCCTCCTCGTCATCGAGTTAGAAGCTAGCGTGGTTTTTGTCTTGGACTCGATGAGAAAAGAACTTGATGAGTATGAACATAATTTTTGGAAGATCATGAACAGTAAACTCGATCGCTATGCTATTGCTCTAGTAATATTTTATTCTATTGTATTTAAGGTTAATTACTATTTAAAATCATTCACAGTAGCATTCACACGGTATTGCAAGAAAGGTGGTCCGTGATCTTCCTTCAGAAAACTTTCAAAATAATAATGAGACTTTCCATGCATGAGACAGACCAGGAAATAGTTTATAAGATACTACGATGTACAAATTTACATGCAATTGTCACGAAGATTGTCGGCTATAACGAAGCCATGGTATATAATTACACATTCATGCCTACTTTTCTTTCATTTAACATCTATCATCATTAATTAAATTTCTTTTCTTCAATAACAAATAGCTCCAAGATGAGAACCAATCGATTCTCGCCAAAAGAAATTTTAGCAATTCAAGAGCATATCATTGGATTCATTGACTTAACAAAGTCATCGATCCAAAGGGCGAGTTCCACGACGACAGCCTCGATCCAAAGTGAACGAGATGTACTCACACTACATTTGTGAACAGACTATTGTAAAAACTAAATATTGTGATGCTTTAATATATTTTAATTATGATCTAACGACGCTTTATATACTATATATTTGAAGGCAACATATCATGTGCACACAGACCTTCCCGTGTACACATCGTGCACACCAACTAATAAAAGTCACGAAAACTCTGAAAAAATTTGTAGATGTACTTCATAGATTACTCTACCTATGTATAAAATTGCAGGTTCAAATTCAATGCAAGTCCTAATATGCATTGAATTTGAACCTGCAATTTTATACATAGGTAGAGTAATCTACGAAGTACATCTACAAATTTTTTCATTCGTTGTCATGCCGGTTCGTTTAGGAACCGGCAGTGATATACACGTATCATCGTCGGTTCTTCGTATAAGCGGCGAGATATACATATATCATCGCCGGATTCTATTTTGAACCGGCAGAGATAGTCGATATCATCTTGGATTCTTAGTGTAAACCGCGAGATAGTCGAATATCATCGCCGATTGTATAACTAACCGGCAGTGATATCTATTATCACTTGCGGTTCCTAAGCCGATAGTGATAACCCGAGTATCATCGCCGACCAATCATCGCCGCGCCCATAACCGCAAGAATGGCGTGACGAACCGGCAAGTGATGACCTATTCGTAGTAGTCGTCCATAATTATTATCGAGTAATAAGAGATATGCTAGCATGCAAGTAATATATAGAGTTAATATATATATAAACTAATTTATAAGGAACTTAATTTACTGTTATATTGTTGAAATATATCGAAATATATATCTCTCGTTTGAGCAGTCATCTTGTTTTGTTCCGTTCGTCGTATGAAACACAACGATTCGAACAGAATGCAAATAGGTAGGATGCTTGGTTGATTAGATATAATCTTTTAAAGGGGGAAGCAATGAACATGTACAAACCCTCCAACTAATAGCTATATATCCGCCTTAATTAACTCTGTACAGCTCTTCACATGACCCCGGCTCATGCAGAGGAAGCGAGACGGAAATAGGTGGGAAAGAACCAAACGGAGAAGGAAAGTTTAGATGGAAACGCTCGCGCACGCTGCATGCGCTCGTTCTTCGATTTATCCCGTGCTAATCCAAAGCTTCAAAGAACAACATGACCTGATGAGTAGCAACAATCCTTGGGGAGACAACAGCGGCCTAGAACATGGTAGCATCCAACATAGGGCGATCTAAACTCTCTCTCTCTCTCTCTCTCTCTCCTCTCCTTCGATGCACTCGAATTAGAACCGGAGAAGTCACCTCTATATATCAAGCATCGATTTTCCTCAATTTTGCAACGTAAAATTAAACGGCTCCCGCTTCTCCCGAGCTGTTCTAAACTTCTGAAGCCACCGTTCGGAGCCCACTTGTTTGTTTGACCTTGGATTCAGATGGTGCCCAGCTGACTGACTTGGCATGTGTTGATGATCAATTCAAACCTGCTAAGCATCGTATCTCTGATGCCATGCGGGTTTGATTCGTAACGGGATTGCTGATTATTCAAATTACCGGTGGCATCTTCAAGCTAAAGTTCTGCCAGGAGCTCTCCATGCCAAGCCATCGCTCGCCTAAGGACCGGGAGGGCGTGTTACCATAGTCACAAAGTACCCGGTGCCAGGTCGACGGGGTCGAGGAACCGGGTCGCGGTACATGGGTCGACACTTAAAAAAAATGTAGTACGAAGAGGATATACCTCTTTGGAACGAGAACCCAAGATTTGATACGTGACCCCGAGATCTATGGGTCGATGATCCGGGTCGACGTTTCAACTTGGGAATAAAGCTATTTTGTAATTGCGTTCAAAAGAGATTAGATTTGCACCAAAATAATTTTGCAAATTGTGCTGCTTAGAGCATCTCCAACAGTTCCCAAAACTTATTCTCAAAACCATTTTTTAGGCACAAATGAAAAAATTACCGCTCCAACAGTTACCCTATTAGATGACAACCATTTTTGTCATGCTAGAGTGAAAATGGATGGAAACACGTCCATCAGACCTAGAGGAAATCCTCTCTACTAACTTTTGAAGTTCATGCAAATCACCTTTAGCCACCTCTAGATGGCCCTTCAGTGACAGTCATGCTCGTTGACTAGAGAATGTGAATATTGATTATTACCATGGCCAACAAATTCAGAACTTGTAATTGTTCTTTCAGCATTTTCAATAGTGATTTCTGATGAGTCCAAATGATGTTCATTTTCTTGAAGCACAATAGTCTGGGCTCGGCCACAATGTTTCTGGGACCAAGTCAAAATATTTTTTGGAGAAAAAATGGGAACTGTTGGAGTATATACTTTTTTTTAGGCCCAAAAACTTTTGGGAAGCTCCTAATCCAGGGTTATTGAGAGTCAAATTATTGGAAACTGTTGGAGATGCTCTTAGAAGTTTCGGTGATATTTATATGCATCCTACAAAGCCCATTAGCACACGACGGTGGCCCAGTAAAGATGGCCCAAAAGGCCATGTAGCCCAAGTGCCCAACCACCCATTCCATCGAACGAATCCGTGCGTTCACTCCCCATCAAACACAGAGCACCACACCACCCCGCCGCCTCCGCAGTCTGCACACTCCGTCGCCCACCTAAAACCCTAGCCACCGCCGAGTGGGTAAGGAAGCCGCCACGGCCGCCGCCACGAAGCGCAACCCTTGCGTCACAAGCTCCCGCCGGAAGTGCCGCAAGGCGCACTTCACGGCCCCCTCCTCCGTCCGTCGCGTGCTCATGTCCGCGGCGCTGTTGTCGGAGCTCCGCCACAAGTACAACGTGCGCTCCGTCACGGTCTGCAAGGACGACGAGGTCCAGGTGGTGTGCGACACCTACAAGTGTCGGAGCTGCCAGAGATAGGTAGGGTGTTGCTCCTTGGTCTCCTATTCCCCTCCCGTTCTTCTTCTCCTCTTCCTCTCTTCCTCATCGTCCCGTCTTGAATCCTGCCGCGATGGGGCGGCAACCCATCGAGAGTTGGGACATCGGCCCGTGTCGACCCCGACCCTCGATCGGGGACGGCGACCCCGGGACGTGGAACGCGGCTTCGACCCCGATTCATGTTACTATGCGTGTTACTCAATAAAAAATAACAAAAAATTAATGATATAGTTTTTATGCAGTCAATCTAGATAATTTTCAACATACTAGTGGTCAAACTTTATGACACAGATTCTAGGGTCAAATAAAAAAATAGAGGAAGTACTCATATTGCGCCATAGGAAATCAGATACTAGTAAGTTTGTATGTACTGGATCAACTTACCATAGCATTTTGTATGGCAAAAGCTTAGTCGTCGAGACATCCCTCCAAAGTCTAAACCAAGGAAAAACCTTCGATCGGCACACATTTTGGTTGGTTTGAAGCCTAACATGAGAATCCTTTTTCCTGGCGTAGCCTGTTGAATAATTAGACAATTTCAGGATTAAGTTCCGAATATAGATCATGAACAGTATTACAGAAACTAGCATGCATATCTCTAACACACTAGACATCACGAACAACACGATCATCTTGATAGACATAATTAACCACGAAATTAGAACAGATCGAACGTACTGAGTAGAAGGAGATGCAGACGACGTAGCTGATGCAGTTGCGGTGTTGACGTGGACGACGTTGATAATGGCGCATCGCAGGAGCCGCTGGCGATGACGTCCAGCAGCAGGAATAGGAAGACGAGCTGTGGTGAAGATCTTGAGCAGTCGCGCAGAGTGCTTCCCAAAAACCTTATTCGCCCTCTCCCGGTGCAGGATCTCGAAGACGAAGGGTTCCGGAGACCTGCTCTCCCGATCGCAGATGCACGTCGGCGCTCGGGATGGAGAAGGCTACAACTGCGGCGCAGCAGCGAGAGATGGCAAAACCCTAACTCAAGGTATTCTATGTATTCTTCTCCACGGGTGGCAGGGCATAGTATATATAGGGATAGTCGTGACAGAACGTGACTCGAAGACGTGCCACGATCGGAGTCTGTTACGGAGTTCTTATCTCATACCGCAACCGCGACTCGGAGTCTGTTACGGAGTTCTTATATATAGGAATAGGAAGACGAGCCGTGGTGAAGATCTTGAGCAGTCGCGCAGAGTGCTTCCCAAAAACCTTATTCGCTCTCTCCCGGTGCAGGATCTCGAAGACGAAGGGTTCCGGAGACCTGCTCTCCCGATCGCAGATGCACGTCGGTGCTCGGGATGAAGAAGGCTACAACGGCGGCGCAGCAGCGAGAGATGGCAAAACCCTAACTCAAGGTATTCTATGTATTCTTCTCCACGGGTGGCAGGGCGCAGTATATATAGGGATAGTCGTGACAGAACATGACTCAAAGACGTGCCACGATCGGAGTCTGTTACGGAGTTCTTATCTCATACCGCAACCGCGACAATAAGGAGGTTGCGTCTGCGCAAGGCCCTGGAACAGATTTCGATGGACCATTCACGCAGGTGCCGCACGCCCGCGCCCTCCGCCCCGCCCTGTGCCGGCCCAGCGAGGCGAGGCGAGGCGAGCGCGTGTATTTTTCCTCCCTCTCTCCCACATAGTTCTACCATGGTGGATCACACTCCACTATATAAACTAGTGTTCACCACTTTAGGTTAGTAATGTGGTACTATTGTTAGTGCACATGCCTCCTCATGAGGTGGGTTTTTGAGATTTTCTAGAAATTATTTGTCTCAATTAAATAGGCTTGGCCCAAATAATCCAACATAGGCAACAGTAGTTAAAGTTACGCTGCAGTAGAGAATGTAGATGGCACGATGCTGCCATGCGTGGAGGAGTTGCCCCTTGTTGCTTCTTGCACGAGTGGTGTCTGTTGGCCAAGAGCCCAAGACGCACACTCAGCGGAAAATTTGCTGATACCTCAGAAAAATTGACCGTCATTTGGTTTAAAGCCAAAATTTAGGTTATTTTTAGTTCGAAGCTAACTTTGCTATGCTTAATATTAAATGTGCAATAGATTTTAAGCAAATATTTAGTTCGTTGCTACAACTGTGGCTTACTATACTTTATTAGCCTCATGTACCACACGTTATAGGCTCGATTTTTTGTCTACACTTGTGACGCTGAATTTTGTTGCTATAAAAAATAAGCCAAGCCATACTTGTCTAATATTAGTCATAGTAAACTTGGCTTTAAAAATAAATAAGTAATCCAGCCCCTCAACATGCATGCCGCCCCTAACGTATTGCAACGGCGGCCAGCGAGCACCTATAAGCCAGCGGCGCCGCCAGCGATATCCATTGCAAGCGTAGGACAACCGGTGCGGTTGATGTTCGCAGACTTGCAAGGCCCGACGATCACCAGCACCGGCCGGCGACTCAGCACTGCTCGCTCGCAGCGGCCAGCGGCTCGACTCTCGGCTGAGAATAAGGCCGGTCACTCGTACCTTATTTCTTTAGGACTTGGAGGGGCCGGCCGGGGGCGTGCCATATGAATTTCTACATAAATTTTAACAGGACTAGTATTCTTACTTTCTTTCTGAGTAGAATTCGGCTTTATTTACACAACTAGAGAGCCTGTAAACCTAAGAAGTGGCCACGGCGAATCCAAGCAAAGAACCAAACCCAAATAAAAGAAGGCCATCCAAATTACACGCACCATCAGCGACGAGAAAGGGTTGAGTTCGTGTCGATTTGGAGCCGCATCAAGCATGGCCACCCTGGAACCATGCATGCAAGAACAAGATCGATGCAACATAAAATAGACTAAAAAAATGCTTCGTGTACTCGAACTCGGCTGGCTTACTGGCCCTGCATGCTTGTCTCGTACAAGTGGCGGAGGACGGAATAAACTTAAGGTATGACGAGTTTGAAAACGTGAGATTCAACCTCTAATGCAACATTTGAGTTCCTAGCTGCTGCAACCGGACAAAAAAGAAACACTCAGCACCATCATATCACCAAAACTTACGAAAACAGAAATAGAAAATGATTTGATACCGACTTTGTCCTGTAAATAAACTCTAGATTACGTTGTGTACCTGTCGTTTGGGCGTTGGCCTTGCCCTTTCCCTTTCAATCTATTTTTACTTAATTACTTCACTCTTGTTTTTTAACTGCTCAACCATTTACTAATCAATTGAGTGGGAAAACAACTAAATAAAATAATAAACAAGCAATAGGGTAAATCGTAAACAACTGCGCCATGTGAATGTGGCATGTGCTGATGTGCTAATACTAATCAGAATAACTTAATGGCCAAATACAGCACGGTGGGCGCCTGGCCGCCATACTTAGGCCACTTACGTAGGGTGCATGAGAGACACGCTGTTGCTCAGTGCCTACTAGATCAGCGGATCGCCAATGACGACTCGACGTCGGCGCCCTTGGTTGACTTCGATTCGGCGGCAGCGGTTGTCTCGCCGTCTCGCGTCTCGCCGCTGCGGCAAAGTTTGAATAGCGGAATCGCGGATGCGTCAGACAATACAAGCACCGTGCTAGATCTTTGAGATCGGTCTCGACTCTCAACAACGGACGCGCGGGATGGCGGCGGCCACCGAGGATAAAAACGATTAAATCATCGGATTTTTCACCGCGGAATCGAGATATGGCGAGCGCCACACCTCGCCATACCGGGGGATCCGCCCCTGTCTCGTACGTTGTAGTTTGTCGTCCTTGTTCCCTGATCTCTGCCGCTTTGGTGGTTCCCATAAAACAATCGCTGCTAGGACATGTTGCCTCTCAATCCTCGCGAGGTTGGTGAGATAATAAAAGTGCTTTTGTTCATGGAGCACTAATGGTGTGATGGATTGATTGGGTTTGGTGCCTTTGCAAATTGTTCTGGATCGCAGTGTACTGTTGTCCATAGGGCTGGATATCGAGTCAACTCGACTCAACTCGACTCGACTCGTTAAACTAGTTAAAATAACGAGCCAACTCGACTCAACTCGTTTTCTTAACAAGCTGAAAACTCAACTTGGCTCGACTCGTTAAAAACTCGAGTTAGCTTGTTAAGCTTGTTACGATGCTTGTCGATGGAGGAGAGGAGCACGTGGCGGCGAAGGTGTGGGAAGCAAGGGCGAGGGTGGAGACGCAACTAAACTGGGAATTAGGGAATTACGGATGTGAAATGAGAAAAAGAATCAGATCTGAAGGTTGAAAGAATGGGTTAGGGTTACAGATTTATAGTGTTTTTTTCTGACTCTTTAAGCTCGTTAGCTCGCTCGTTTAACTCATTACCTTAATGAGTTCAAAACCCGACTCAACTCGATTCGTTAAGGAACGAGTTTGAGTCAAATTGAATCAAATTTTCGAGTACTCATTAAGCTCGTGAATTTCGAGTTTTTTTCTCACCCCTAGTTGTCCGGCCTGTGCTACTCCGAGGAAGACAAGAGCGTGACTGTCGATCGATCTAGCTCGTTAAATAATTGCACGCTGCAAGGATGGAGATTCCACGTTATTCGGGCTGGATTGGACGATCGATCATTCAAATTCGCCGGCAAAAATGGAAGGCCATTCAGTGTGTAAGTCGCTCGCGTCAGTTGGCGCAAGTTGGGCCCAAGTGTTGGTGCAACGCCCAGCCCGTTAAGACGCAGTTGGCGTAAGTGCGGAGCCCACGACGCAGCCGGCGGCGGCGTCCCGCCGAGACCACCAGAGTGGAGGCGGACTCCGCCTCCGAGCCAGCGGAGCGCCGCCGGCAGCATGCCGCCGACATCCGCTCGGCTCTCAAACGTACGTGCGCTCGCCTCGCCCTGTCCCACCGCCACCACCGTCCACCGTTCCTTCCTCGCCATCGACGTTTCTGTGAACCGCCGTGTCCTGATGATTCATGCTGTGAATTTTTTATGGATAGATCCGACGGTGCGGTTCCTGAGGGAGCGGATGGAGAAGGCCGGGTGCCCCGTCTGGCCGGCTGGCGGTGGTTGATCCAGGCGGCAACCTGCTGCTCTGCCGGGGGCTACGCTAGCCGGGAGGGGGTATGCTGCTCTTTTCTTCCCTCTTTTCTCTCTCTTTTACTTCGAAAGAATGGTGTGCTTAATGATTGGGCACTGATAGCGGTTTATGTTGGCAATTCGCATTGCCGCTATTGTTGGAGCTAGTCCAGAAGTAGTAGCAAGTCAGTGCGAAGCAGGACGTGCTATGAATGGTGATCTGAAATTGGTAAAAGATAGCACTTTAGTTGTTTGGAAATATGCTTAGCACAGGATTAGCTATGGTGGCGTTTGATTGCTCAAGATTTGGCCATGATGGTAGAGAGATGAGAAGATAATCGCCTTCCCCGATTCTATGGATCAGAGAGAATTGCTAGCCTGATTTTCTATGGTGCAATGGAGCCAAGAAACTCACCGGAGAGTGGGAGGGACAACTAAACTTGTGAATTTTCTTCATCAATTCAATGTAGAGAGTACCCATATTGTTCAGATTCAACTGTGTTATGTAAGTGGATGGAGTTGACTTTGAATATTCATGTTAATTTCACATTTGCACCTCAATTGGCAACATTTACACCAAGGGTGGACAGAGCTGCTTCCTGTTTTCTTGTTCTTCATACATGTTGATAGGATTTTAGTATGAATTCATAAAAGCCTACTTACATTGTCATGCTATATTTGTAAGTTGTTAGCACATTGGGTCACTGCAACTTCGGTATATGGGCAGATAACATTATTGTGTAATGTATGATTTTAACTTATACTAGCAAACATTAGCCAAATCCTTGAATGGTCCTGAGAATGGCCTCCTTTTTCTCAATAGTATCTTAATAGCTAAACCGGTGCAATTATCACACATATTATATTTTTCTCTTCAATGTTTTCTTTGATTGGCCTTACATCCTTGATATTGGTTCTATTTCAAGTAAAATACTACAGAGAAGACTGCCCTAACTTTCCAATTGTTTATGTTCAGGTAAAAATTTGCTGTAACCACATTCAGTTTCAACATGAGATAAATCGAGCCCTAATTCATGAATTAATACATGCTTATGATGACTGCGTTGGCAAGACCGGAAGAACTGCGTTCACCATGCTTGCTCTGCGGTAACAAAGTACTGATCATGTAAACTGGAGTTATTGGTATGTTATCGTGACACAGAAACTCATGCTAAGTTATGACTTGTGAGTCATATTGATAGTTGACTTGTGGTCCGTTTCCTATTCATAGATTCGAGCTAACAACCTTAGTGGTGATTGCCATTACAAGCGTGAATTGTTGTGTGGCTTCGTGAAGGGGCCATGAACAAGTAAGTCTTTTTTTTAAGTGAAAGCAAGTAAACATTTTTACTGTCTTGCTATTGTGTTGATACCTCATGGTTTTGGTTCTTTGCTACGCGAAACCTTATTCTTATCTAGTGTTCTTTTTATGTTCCGTACATGCACATCATTGCATATAACTATCCAGATCAATAGAGCTTGTGTTGGCAAGAAAATAGTTGGTTACTAACTTACAATAGTCAAATTTAGGGAGCCATTAATGGTATTAGCTATTGATATTTATTTTTAGCTTCCAGTGGTTCCCTGAGTACTAGTAGCTAATGAGCGCGCTTTTCCAGTTAAAAATTTAGCTAACTGAATTTTTGTCTGTTGTGACATTTTCTACATTTCTGAAGGAATTTCATGCAAGGCCTACAACAAAGTGACTATTGTTTTAATTCTACAAATCCAAATAATTTTTCATCTTGAATTCGAAATTATAAATATAAGAATACATAATTTTAGTCTCTTAAATTTGTAAGATAAGAATAGGTAATCTATAAAAGAAACAGTGCATCGCCCAATCTAAAAACCGAATAACAATATATATGTAAGTATATACATACCTAATCGACTAAAACGCGAGAACGTGAAGTCATTCAACCCAAACCCTAAAACAAGCCTGTTTTTTGTATTAAGTCTTTATTTGATTTACTAACTGTCTTCTTTTTGCCTATATTAAAGTTTGTTATTTTCTATATTTTCCATTAAACGACGTGTAGAACTCGACGCCATTAACTCTATCGTCGATATCGTCAACTATGACCACGACTCCGTCATAAACAAGTAAGCAAGGCAAGCACCCCCTTTGATTATATTGATCCAAATATTTAATTTTTCTTTGTTTTACTAAATCAATTTATGCATGCATATATTTTCTATAAATTCGCAATATTGTGGTACTAGTAGATATACCTGTTGTCTTATAAAACTTTCTTAATAAGTATTGACATTTGAACTTTGGTAACCCTAGAATAAGGTTAGACAATACATAATGTCAATATGGGTATACGATTTAATAATCATGCTTAGCCATGTTTTAGATTTGGGATGAACAAATTAGATAAACTAATCATTGGAGATATTAAGACATGATGATGGTTGTTGATATTTTTGTTAAAAACTCAAAATAAAACTATGATTTAGATGCGAGCAATTATAGCAATAGTTGGAGGTGCAAGGGACTTGCACGTAGCGTAGGGAGAAGATTATCGCCCGTGTCAGATTAAGAATCGAACGTAATGCACGTTATATCCAAGAATTTCTGTACAAACAAAGTGCTGGTATGGGGTAGCCGTAAACCAATTAAGTTATCTAGTTTAACTTTGCACATTGGTAGGCTGTAGTACTACGGGTTTTCAGTGACTGATTGCTCGAAGGGATGTCCACACCAAGGTGATTATAAAACAAATGTTTACTGATATAACGGTATACACCATGCTATGGATATATATAACCATTTATTATACAGTGACTGTACAAATATTGTCATTGAGCTGATACAAAGTTAACCTAGGTAATATAAGGTTTTTGTCATGAATATTCTGGCCACACGCCAAAGGTGCATAAAATATGCGATAAAAAGAAAAGGTCATGATTTGTGGGTAAAGCTGTACACCTTTGCAGAATGAAAACCTAATCAATTAGCCGTGCCCGAGGTTATGGGAATTTTGGTGAACTAACACAGGTTAGATATTTTACTATTTTTAAAATACTTGGTTTTATTTGATTTGCCACGAGTTGGCAAAAACCATGTTGTGTCATGTTATGGCAGAAATTGGATAATTCATTGCTCGTGAATAACTGTGAGTATTACTTATGCTTTACTTATTTCTTATCGGTCGAACTTGCTCTTACAAATTCCGTTTGAGAAACCACAACTTGACTTACAAATTCAATTTCGCTTTATACAAAAATTAACCGTAGAAGCCTTCTTTGATATAACCTGCATTATTGCATTTTGCAAATACCACTTTAATTCTTATTGAGTACGAAAGTACTCAATCTTGCTTAATATGTTGTTTTAGGCGGAAGAGAAACCGAAGCTCTGAAGATTTCTTTTCATCATAGGATGCGGGAACTTCAATAAAGCAATCTTTCTAGGGATTATGCCTTGTCAGTTATATGAGGGTTGGATGTGCATGCTACATGACTTTTGCTTCTTTTGCTACTCTATACTCTGAATTATATACAGTGTATACATAGCTTCCGCTTTAATAATACGATGTATGGTTGTGATTATAATTGTTGTAAATGTGTGTACTAGCCATCGATCATAGAACTAGTATTGTATGCATATGAGATTCTCATTTTTGTATTTTATGCAAAAATGAAGGTTGTTACAGTAACAAAGTCTAATGAGCTCCTAGAAAAAGGTGGTGCCATGGCTAATTATTCACTGGGAAAATGTGGTTGAAGGTGCTATCTGGTTTGTTTCCTTCCGTCCCCCTTCCTCCCTTTTTGAAATTCTAGTCAGGGTTGTTTTACCAAGAACAATATCTGCATAGTTTTTAAGTTTCGACTCAACAATACTTTGAAGGAATTTCTGTTCTATTCACAAATTTCACATCATATGGTGTTAATCAGGTACCAAACTACCATCTAAATCTGCATGGATTGCTATCGATAGCCAAAATAGCGCTGCACCAAAACAAAATGGTTGCCAACTAATGTAAGTGTCAAGATATTACCAAATTTGTCTCATTTGAAAACTCTCTTGCTAATTCGCTATATGGTAGATTCATGTTAGTCCAAGTGATTACATGACTGCCTTATTTGGCCAACAACATGGTATAATAAGGTTAGCCCAGGCACAGCGAGCAAGAGAGGATCTAGCGATGCATGATTGCATGATCTTGACTCATGAGTATCTTAGATGTCCATGCAGCCCAGGTACAGCATGCTCAAGCTAAGCAGCTGATATCTCAAGATGCTGATACGGCTAATGGCGACAGTATCATATTATATATGCTCGACAATCTTGATCGCTATCTGGTTACTTTTGCAAAAAATCAGGGCACTAAAGTATTCATGGGCACAAATACTATTACGCCTGTTTCAGCTAAAGACAATTTGAGCATGGCTAATACAAGTAGAATATATGAAGCTATCGACCATAGCTACCCAATGATGTTACATTCATCGGTGGCATGGAGATCTTGACGACAACTAAAAAGGCAAAGAAAACATATCCCAAAATGTTTGCTCTGCCAGAAAAGAACAGCATCAAGGCATTGTCCATCCTGACTATCACTGCCAAGCTAGCTACTTTCACAAACTCAGGGTACTTAAAGCAGCAGCTGCAGGCAATAGCCTTGCGTCCTTTTCAGCTTAAAAATAGCCCTGAGGACAACCAATCTCAAGAGGCCACTACAAGCTAGTAATAGCAAAACAATCAACCAATGGCACTGCAAAATTTTCTAGTATTCTGCAGGTGCATAGCATAACACACACTAGCATGTGAATCTCGAGCACATCCAAGCTAGTGCCTGCACCAAGAGGCCATGAGGCTACTGAAGAAGCTAGAACGCAGTGCTAATTAAACAAAAACCATGCTTAGCTACACCTTTTCTGAATTCAAAACCACATCCTTCACCTCACTATGGACTAGTACTACTACACTCGTTAATCTCGGCTTCGGTATTCGCGTTCGTGCCGGGGCTTTATTAGTTAAATGCCATGTGGTTCGCTCGGTAGAAGTGGAGCTCACATGAGAGACGCCATTAAACTAGTTCATCAGCTCTCGGCCCCAAAAAGCTAAGGCAAGCCGCGAGCTTAAATAAAACTCAAGAGCTCCAGAAACTATAGATTCTTCCCATGGGATGCATCGCGCTCCGAAGACCAAGGCCGGGGAGGGGGACAGGACGGAGGTATTAAAACTCAAAGCTTTGTACCGGGAGCCAAATCTTCTGTGCTTTGACTTGCTAGCTGCCTTGCTCAAATGTCCTTGACTACTTGATCTTTGCTCTATATATACGTGTACACACACACTCACACACACACACACACACAAACACACACTCACACAGATGCAAGAGGTAGGCGAGAACTAGCACAGGTGAGGAGGCAGCATGAGGTTACTTGGGATTGTGAGGCTGGTTGCTTTGCTGTTCATGGCGGTCGTCAGTTCATCATTTCATCAGCAACAAAGTGTTGGTGAGTCATCTGTATAACTAGCTTGAGTAGCTTCGTTCATCTTTACTGATAGCTCTTTACTCCTAGTGTGAGCTATTTAGTAACGATCACTGAGTTCTGAAACCGTTCTCCTTTCTCTCGCTGTGGACTGAGAAGGTGCCATCAGGCTGCATGACAGAAGGCAGCACGCGGAGCAATGGGCGGAGGAGAGGAAGCAGATGAGGTTTTTCATGACCATGGACTACTCTGGTGTGCGGCGGCGCATGCCGAAGCACAACTGATTCTGATAGCCCTTAGATAGCATCAGAAATCCTGGAACTTTCGATTCTCCGATCTCCAGGCTCCGGCAGCAACGAGCACTATTGGAGCCTAGCATGGTGACAGGAGAGGTTGATCCATCGCGTGCTTCTTCTTCTATTTCTATGTCTAGTATGTATATTTATGTGTCCAGCGTGCAGATATGCGCACGCAAATTTTGTCCCCCTGACCAAAAGTTATTACTAGGATATACGCAGCTATAGTACTACTACTAATGCTTAGTTTACGTTACATTTTTGTAAGAAGGTGTTCAGGTCTTGTAGTTTCGGTTGGTATAAAGTATCTGCTTCTTCTGTAAGTGAAATAGCAGTAGCTAGCCTCAGATTTCAGACTTGGAAATGCTTATGTACTGAATATGTCGACCGTAATGGAAGGAAGTACACTGAGGAGCATTTGCTGTATGCTGCCTCTTCCGCAGTTCGATCAGTTTATTTTTCATCCACTTTTCTCATGACGGATCCTGTTCGCTCATGTTATTTGATCGACTGTTCAAACCCATTTTAATGAATTCATGTTTCACGAACAAATCAAGGCTTATGATTCTCAGTTTTGCCAGATAATATTGTTGGACTGTTTCAGAAGATGGCATCTAGGCAGATGTGATGCCTGCCATGAAAGCTGTTGCACTAACCGTTCATATGGCTAGTGTTCTCGCATATTCACTTGATTTGAATTCTGTGCGTTGTTTGGCATTCTGTGTGAAGTTTGAACGGAATGAGCGTGTGTGCACGTGCTGTTCTATCAAAATATCAAAAATCATTAGTGGAGATGCAGTCAAGCAAATATTTTTGGGCATATCTTGATTGTCTCAATCCCAGCCGTACGTTCCGTTTCTGATTAAACGACTCGATCTTGTACTCTCAGAAGGCCAGCTTAGTTGGACCTATTGTCTTCGCCCTTAGTTATCACTACATCACCTTTCAAAACTTATCCTGAAAATGTTATTTCATCTCAGGACACTTGCAGCCCATACCCCAACCGCACCCTTAGTTATCGCTATCATGATAAAGTGGTTATTTCATCTCGACGACTCACCGCCACGATAGCGACGACAACATGCTTTGTGCGAGCATCTCACAATGGGAGGCCACCTGATCTTGGTTAAATCAGTCCTCACATCAATTCCAATCTATTTATTGACCACACTAAATGTGCCAAAGATATTTATTGCGGACATTGACAAGATACGAAGGAAATTCCTATGGGCAGGTAGCTAGCGCAGCTTTGCATGGTGGGAATTGCAAGGTACGATGGACAATTGTTTGCCGACCGTTTAGATATGGAGGCCTAGGTGTTCTGGAGTTGGAAAGGCTTCACAGGCACTCCAGCTCCGATGGCTCTGCCTCAAGCATACGAACCCTGATAGGCCATGGAATGAATTGCCAACGCCATGCGACTAGACCGACCAGCAGCTCTTCATGGCCGCCACGAAAGTCGCCATTGGAAACAGACAAAGAGCCAGTTTCTAGAACTCCAGGTGGTTGCACGGTCAAGCACTATCTCAATTTGCGTCATGCCTTTACAAACACTCCAAGAGAAAGCAAGATTGGTTGCTAATGCCCTACAGAGCAATAACTGGATGTGAGACATTCTCCACCATCTAAACCCTCAGTTGCTAACAGAATACATCTGTCTGTGATCCAAAGTACAATCAATGCCGCTTAGCCCGGACATGGAGGATGTCTTCATATGGACGCAAACCTCTGACGGTGCTTACTCAACTTCCTCGGCATATAACATCCAATTCAATGGGTGCACTCAGAAATATTTCCCAACAACGATCTGGACCGCATGGGCACCATTACGCTCTAAGATCTTTCTTTGGCTAGCATAGCAGAATCGGCTATGGACAGCACAGCGATTGCAACTTAGGGGATGACCAAACAATACTTCTGCCAAATGTGCAATCGAAATCTAGAAATGGTCTTCCACCTTTTTGTTGACCGCCCTCAAGTTCGGCTTCTCGGGTCGTCCATCGCACAATGGGTCCGCATTCCGACGCTCCATCCGGACCGATGAGAGCCG
This sequence comes from Guadua angustifolia, assembly GCA_036346375.1. NCBI lineage: Eukaryota > Viridiplantae > Streptophyta > Magnoliopsida > Poales > Poaceae > Guadua > Guadua angustifolia. The sequence continues at coordinate 33,859,413 of CM070506.1, read as the reverse complement.
GTGACGTACCTCGAGCAATGGAATCTACACCGCATTAACTGCCAACCGAGCCTTCGAAAAGGCGTAAAAACATTGATTATCCTGCCTTACTGGGAATGGTGGAGAGAGCAAAACAATAGAGTCTTCTAAAAAAATCGGGCATCCCACGACCAAATCTTGCAGTCGGTCAAAGATGAGGCTGCCAACTGGACCCTAGCCGGGGCTTCGTAGCTTAGGAGACTTCTTTACCGTCAGCCTTAAATTTTATGTGTTTTCTTTCGTCTTTTCCCATTTCCCCTCTGGGTCCGCACCCTATGCAGCCTTCTTTCGGGTGTACCCTCCTGCATCATGTTTTCTTTCTTCTTCCAAACTTTGTATTCGGCCTCTTCTTTTTTAATCTAATATAATCACATCTCTTGCTGTTTTCAAAAAAATTATTTTGGCAGCACAAAAACACTGACCATTCAGTACTCCACAGTTACTTTATCTTCCATTTTTTTTCTTTCTTTCTTTCTGGATGCTCACTCGTCGACAGATGCAAGGCACTATAACGGTAGCAAATTTTACAAACCTCTGAATGAGCAGAAGAGTTGAACGCCTAGAATTTCAGGAGGATATATATCACCCATATCAGATAACCTGATGGAAGCACAGGAAAGGAGGAGACACACGTACCTAACGCTCCTACTTTACTGAATCTACCGCGAAATCACCGAGCGTTGCTGCTCTGATTCACACCGGTCTCGCTTTGCAGTTTGCCGTACTACTAAACCAAAAGGCTCCGTCGATCAAAAGCAAGGATCACATGGATCCATCTAGGGCTCAGCAGAACTACTACACGAGTCCAGCAGAACGGTGATTAAGCTTTTGACCACCAGTTTCACCCAGCTTTGACCCCCCGGCACGGATGGTCAGAAACGTTGCCTTTTCAGAACTGTTCAGACGTATAGCAGTACGGCATGGTGGTTAGCTTTTGCAAGTGATGGGCGTACACATGCAGGAAGGAAGGCAGATCCACGTAGTCGAACTGTGTACGTGCTCTGTACGTACGCTTCTTACGTACAGTACAGTTGCCAGGTGAAGTGCGGTAATACACCGGTTCAGACAATTTTGTCTTACGAGGAGAGGGCACGAATAGGCCAGAGCATCGGCTTCGATCGTTGTACCTTTATTACCTCTTAATCTCACAGATTTTTTTCGGCGATCTTTCAGACGTCCGGTTACCCTTTAGTCCCGTAAATTTTTTCGGTGATCTTCAAGACGTTGGTATGGCCGTCCCCTTTATTTTTCTCCCGCATAAGCTGTATTAATCCAAAGCAACTTATTTTTGTCAGCGTCTTCGCCACTTCGCCTGTAACGTAAAGCAGGCAGCCAGGCAGGAGTAGTAGAGTAGTGGACTACACACCAATGAAGCAGCTGGGGCAATCACTGGGTGCCGGGCTACTGTGATAGGCGGGGCGAGAAAGCGAAAAAGCTCGGGACAAATGATTGATCGCACTGAAATATTCTGTGAGACGTTGCTAGCCTAGCCTAGCCTAGCTACGGATCGAGCAAGCAGAAAGACATGCCAGCCGCGAGACCATTCGCCGCTCCGCGTAAAACTTCACCGGAGCTCGGATTTTACAGTACAGAAGGCTTTCTTCACCCGAGGAGTCCGTACAGCGCGCGCGGTTAGAAAAACCTTAACGGCCGCGTCGGTGGAACGTACGTACGGGGCGCTGTTGCGGTGTCACGCGTGCCGGTGGATTGCCCGAGGGAGGACGGACGTCGGACGTGTGACTTGGGTTGGTGCCGAGTCTGTGCAGTGTGCACTGTCTGGCCTTGCATATTTTTTTTTATTTTTGGTCCCGGTAGATGCCTGCCGTGTGGTACCTCAAGCGCGGTGGAAGAAAAGTTAAGTGGTATTGATTTGCTAGGGTTAAGAAGTACGGTAGGAATATGTAGCGTTTGTCAGTACGGTAGGAATTAGATTTATAATTTTATCTAGAAGGAGAAAGTAAAAATAAGAAAAATGTGAAAGTGGTTGAATAACAGATGTCGCGTGCGTGAGGTAGCGAGGTATGTCTCGGGCTAGTGGTGGGCAATTTTTACCTAAACCGAACCGAAAAAAATCGGATTTTTCGGTTAATTATTCGGTTATATTTTGGCACTATTTGATTTGTGGTGTGCAGTTTGGTTTTGTAAGTTCAGAAACCGAATAAACCGTATAATCGAATCACATATAACACACGTGAGCAATACAGAAGCGACTAGGGAGTCTGTTAGGTAAGGATACCAATTATATTAATTTCTTGCCTAAGTACTCCTATAATAAGACCTTAACAATAAATAATTCGGAAGCGATAAACTAAAATTTTGACAATTAAGATTAAATCAACTAGGCTCACTAAGTGCACTAACTAATTATTTCTCTACTCAAGAATAAGCAATCTTAAAGATGATTAAACAATTTAATTCTAGAAATGTAAATTGCAACAATATAAATAAAGAATTGCAAGTAAGCACAAAGAGACACACCGATATTTTACTGTGGTATTCAGAAACTTACCGGTTTCCCCTAATCCACGTTGAGATAAGTCTAAACTACTTTGGATTGGCTTCACGAATTGAGCACCCTCCAACCTTCACAACTTTACCGGACCCTCTCACAAACTTCTTTAAAAAGATCACCACGTACAATGCCTCGCACACCATCTAGATGTTGGCAAACACCAAGAGTAACAAGCCAAACCTTCTAGCTTGAACTCCATCAAATACGATACATGTACAATGGTTATCTCTTAAGTGCAACACATGCACTAAGATCCTCCTCAAGTGCAACACATGCACAAGAGACTCTCAATTCTCGTCTAATTGCAACACATACAATTAGAACTCACTCTTAGCTTGAAAACCAAATTAGAGAGTGCAACATATGCACAACCCCTCTAAAATATCTCACAAATATAGCAAGCTTAAATGCCAACCCCAAAACTCTTTTTATAGCCTCCCTAAAGAAAACTAGCCGTTTGGGAGCATTTCGTGTAAAACTCAGAAAACAAGTATTACCACCCAACTGGGGCCAGTAATACTAGCCTCGACCTCAACGGTCAAGTAATGACTTAAAACTAGTCGTTGTACAGTACCTCTGATGTACCACCCAACTAGAAGCGATACTACCACTCGAACGGTAACACCGGCCTTTACCCGCGGTAGTACCGGCCGCAAACTCCAAAAAACACCTTCTCTGGAATAAACATATCGGCCTTTTATGCAGTAGTACTGACTCTGTGGTACTACCAACCAACAGAGAGCAGTAGTACCGGACCTTCGGTGCTAACGGCTTCACAACTACGGTACTATCGGATTTCTAGATAAAATTAGATTTCACGTATAAATCTTTTCTTTTTAAAATCAAACATCAAATAAGGATTCTTTAAGCCATGTGATGACCAACACATGATCAAATCAATTTATAAAATATATTTGCAAACCTTATTCACATTCTCCAAAGAATCATATTAAAACTTCAATTTATTTGCAAAACACATTTGCAAATAAATCAAGAACCTATGAGATCGAGTCGATTTACAAACATCTTTGCAAATCCTATTCACATGCTCCAAGATAAGATTCAATTAAACCATATTTTGCAAACACAAGGTATAAACCTATCTTAGCTTTGTGATGATTAACACATGATCAAGTCACAAGCTAAGATTTTGATACATGCATGAACTCTCTATTTGCAACACATGCAAATATCTAGCTCCAAGCAAACAACAACCATTAAAATCAAGTTACATGAGCTCTCTTCTTTTGCAACACATGCAAAACTTAACTCCATGTATAAACCACTTAGATCAAATTGCATGAGTTATCTCCTTTTTGCAACACATGCAAATCCATACCTTCGTACAAAATCCATCTGTTGTTACTGCTGCTCACTTTGCGTCCAGATCTGGCCGCGATCTTGCCCCTTCTCTCCATGGAGGCTACGGCAACGGGATATTTGGGCATGGCCATCGCCGTGGCGCGCATCCTCGTGCTGGCAGGGGGCCAACACCACGGGCAACGCGCTCTTGGTGCTGCGGCGCAACCTATGGGACCCCGATGACGTGCTCCAGAGCTAGAACCCCACCCTCGTCAACCCTTGCACCTGGTTCCACATCACCTGCGACCGCGAAAACCGCATCACCCGCTTGCGAGCTCCTCCTCCTTCGTGTTCCCTCTCTCAATCTCACCCTTTACACCGCGGATTAAGTTGGGGCCGTAGCTTGTGGATGGGGAATTGGATCGTGGAGCCGTGTCTTTGGACGGGCAAGCAATTTTGTTGCGGTTGTGTTGATTCCTAGCTAAATTTGGTGGTGAAACTAGTGCCAGATGCTGCTTTTTACTCGAGGATTAGGCACGGTGGCTTGGCTTAGGGTTCCGGGCTGGATTTGATCAGCAAGTTAGTACGGAACCGATGAGTTTGTAAAGATAGTGTGTGATTTATTATTTTTACTCAAAGGTTAGTGCAATTTAGATTATTGGTTGCGAGGAATACTGGAAAGGTTCTTGCGTAAATCAAAACAAAAGTCTGAAATTCGGTTTACCGAAGAACCGAATTTGTTCGGTTAGTCGGTTCGGTTTAAAGGTTTAAACCAACAATTCCGGTTACCACGTTTTTAAAACCAAACAAAAAAACCGAAATAACTGAATGCTCGCCCCTAGCTCGGGCTCGGCTACAGATTCGGGGTGAGCCGTGCCCCTCGACACGAGGATCGATGGCGCTTCGCCAACGCCGATGTCCACTCCTTCCTCTGTCGACTTCCCAGAAAGGCGGCGAGATAAGAAGATGACTTCAGAGGAGGAAGGCTGCGCGGAGTTGAACAAGACGAAGTCAAGCTTAAGTCAGAACGGCCAAACCGAGACAGGTCCGCAAGGCTAATGCACGCCAGATATTATGGACCGGATCAACCAGGAAATCGTAATTGGATAGTTGAAAAGTACTAGTAAAGAAAGGGCATGTATATAACACATAGAAGAGAAGGATACAGGCAGGCGGCGACTATAGGCGTGAGGGTGTTTTTCTTCCTGTGTTCTGGCGGCGATACTCTGGCGGCGAGTTGGTGGCGATAACCCTGGCGGCGGTGATTCTTGTATCTTCCATCTATAGTTTATACCATACCATTTCGTTGTGAGTTTCATTTTGTTCCTGGGAGTCTCACATCTGGTATCAGAGCCGGGCTTTGTTGCATCCTGGCGGCGGAACACCATCGTTTGCAAGCCAAATCAGGAGCCATGGCGCCGCCTCGGGCAGATGATCCTCTGGTGACGATCTTGGCTAAGTTGGAGGAGAACAAAGAAGAGGGAGGAGGAAACCCGTTCGATGGTTGCGAGGTACAGCAATATATGCGGCGAGTCGACGATTCGTTGCGGAAATGGACGGAAGACCAAGAGCAGATTGAGGCATGGAAATTGAAAGTGGAAGACCGGGTGAGCGAACTACACACTACCGTGGTTGAATTGAAGCATCAGGAAGGATCTCCGATCGCATTGACGTCCGCCCAATCGGCTCGAGCGAAGCCGAGCGCGCTATGGCGGGATCGGTGGCCGTCTGAGGACCCGGAGATCTTCCCGTCGAGGATGGTCGGCGGCGGCGGCTGGGTAGGCGGGGGCGCAGGGGGTCCCGACGGGGGCCCCGGTGAGATGGCGTCCGACGACGATCGGTCGGTGACCGCGGACTCGTGGTCCATCAAGAGCGACTACGGAAGCACCCTCGACGACGAGCAGCGGTACGCCGACGCCGCCGAGGTCCTGCTCGCGTCCTCCTCCTTCGCTTCCGCGTCGGTCACCGCCATCTCCTCCTCCGACTTCAGTTTGGACATGGATGTCCCTGACTCCTGCGAAGTCGAACCACTGGTGCTGGGCTTGCAGAATTATCAGGATGGTGCTTACGCGGAAGACATTGCGAATGTCCATGAACGCAGCCATGCTGATGACTGGTTTGGTACTGAGGTCATTGATGTCCTAGTAGGCTGGACCAAAAACTTGTGTTCAAGCAAGGATTTGCCCAGCTGCAGTGTACTTGACATTGGAACTGGGAGTGGCCGACTCTTGCAGCAGCTTTCAAAGCAAGGGTTTTCTGACCTGACTGGGATTGACTACAGTGAAGGCGCAATTGAGCTTTCTAGAAATCTTGCAATTTGTGATGGGTTTGAGCACATTAATTTCTTGGTTGATGATGTGCGGAATGCACTTGCTACCATCTATGGCAAAGTTCTGGTTATTGACAATGTGAAGTCAGCTACAAGTGTTGTTCTATTCCTTACTACAAAGTACAAAAACTTTATTCATGCAGGTGACATAGAGGTAGCTAATATTGATGCCAAACAAGAGACAATAGTTGGCCATGGAGAGGTCATAGGCTTTAGCATCTACTCTGGCAATTCTGATGCTGAAGATGATTTTGGAAATGGCAAAACATGCATTTGGGTGGATGTGCTGGATACTGGACAGGATGTCCTCATGGAATTTGCACCGTTTTTTGAAGATCCGTCGATCAGGAAGGTTTGGCACAACTATAGTTTTGATAGCCATATCATAGAGAATTATGGAATCAAAGTTGCTGTTGCACAGCGAAAATTCGCTGCTGATAAATTTCAGAAATGTGCCTCTAAGTATTGCTCTGATGCAAAGTACATGACTGTCAATAGTGATACTCAGATTCGCCAACTTTTCTTTGGTGATATAGAGAATAGAAGCAAACTTGGTGAACCTTTGCCGAAGAGTATAGCTTTTAAAGTGCCAAATGATGAAAACACAGTTATAGAGGGCAAGCAGACCCTGAAGGATCGCACAATTGAACTTTTCAGCATTGTGGAAGATGATGTACAGGATGACGAATACGACACCGATTCAGAAATTTCTGAGAATGATCTAGAAGACTCTACCTCATATGGGACTGCATATGAAGCATTTGGAGGAGGAAAGGTTATGATGAACAATGCTAGCAGTTCCGAAGTTTATGGCAAGATGCATGAAGTTTTCATCAAAATGGATGATAAAAGAAATGCTGATTCTGTTCACAAAGAGCTGAAGGACTTGAAGGATGCGGTTATTCCAGAGGGAAATGGTGCAGGGAGAGCGTCTGAAGTATTTGATCTTGAAAAACATTTAGATGCTTACTTGTCTATCCGGGTGAATGAGCTGAGATTAACCAATCTGCTGCAGTCCCTGTTGGTTGCTGGTTGTGTTGGAGTTATGCCGATCATTCAGAAGATACCAACATCAGTCCTTTGGGGTTACTTTGCTTATATGTCCATTGACAACCTTCCTGGGAACCAGTTCGGGCAGAGGATACAACTTCTGTTCATCGTACCTAACCGGCACTACAAGGTTCTTGAAGGTGCCCATGCATCCCTCTTTGGGGTTATTCCGCAAGTACTTGTTCATTGGTCCACATGGCCGGCGTCGATGGCGACTTGGGAGGAGGAGTATTCCCTGAAGGACCAGTTTCCGCGAGCTCCAGCTTGGGGTCAAGCTGGCTGTCAAGGGAGGGAGGATGTCAGCACTTCCCAGGAAAGGCGGCCAGATAAGAAGACGACTTCAGAGGAGGAAGCTGCGGCGCGGGAGTTGAACAAGACGAAGTCAAGCTTAGGCTGCAACGGGCCAAACCGGAGACGGGTCCGCAAGGCTAATGCACGCTGTATTGGGCCGGACTGGATCAACCAGGGAAATCGTAATTGGATAGTTGAAAAGTACTAGTAAAGAAAGGGCATGTATATAACACATAGAAGAGAAGGATACAGGCAGGCGGCGACTATAGGCGTGAGGGTGTTTTTCTTCCTGTGTTCTGGCGGCGATACTCTGGCGGCGAGTTGGTGGCGATAACCCTGGCGGCGGTGATTCTTGTATCTTCCATCTATAGTTTATACCATACCATTTCGTTGTGAGTTTCATTTTGTTTCTGGGAGTCTCACATCCTCTCCTTCTCCGCGCCCCGAAAGATGCCGATGCCATTGCCGCCTGCCGTTTCGTTGTTTCGCTCGTCCGCCCGTACGTCCTTGGTCCCTGACGACGGTCAGTAGAAAAGTGTTCTTCTGGGGGTTTGCAAAGCTGGGAAAAGCTGTGTTAGGTGTCACTCACGGTCGTTGGAGTTTGGTCATTCGAGGTGAGTGAGCCAGGGGCGTGTCGCCCTGACGCACGATGGCCGGCCCTTTTGATTCTTGGCAACGTTCTTTCATCGGTCGTAGGTGGCCCACGATAGTCAGGTTGGGCTAGCTTTCCTTGATACGGTGGAGGTAGAAGCCAGCTCAACACGGCCTCGAAGAAGGAAGTAGATGTTTCTAATTAACTAGCACGAGATATTTGTGTTATTTTAGGCCTTTGGGCCCGAGGGCTAGTAGGCTTCAGGCTCGTTTTCGCAACCTTGCTCTCAAGTTTTCTCTGTACAATTGTTCCCACCCAAAAAAAAGGTTTGTGCTTAGATGACATAATCGGGATAACTGAGCGCCAGGTGATATCTAAACGACTGTTTGCTGTAACTTGAATACACTAATCTCGAATGTAACCCAAACATCTCCTAATAGACCAAACTTATTCATTAAAATCAACAAATGTTTAAAAGGACTAGCAACATTATACAACCTACATTTGTACTACCTACACCTCATTGCTTACAGGCTCAAGACCACAACACCATGACTAGTTGACATGATGCCTTTTGCAGTGCTCGTTACGGTTACGGCAAAACCAAGCATGCCAGCTGATGGAGATAGCCAAAGCATTTGTGGCCCTTCATCTCAGTTTGGCCTCTGATCCGCTGCTGTGCCTCGCCCATGACATGGCCACAACCTCTGGTACCTTCCTGCCTGCCAAGCACGACATCACCCTAGCCCTCGTCACCTTCTTCACGAGAAGCCGCCATGTCTTGTCCGCTTTCTCCGCCTGCATCTTGTCCTTGAAATGGCTGCGCAAATTAACCAACCACAATGAGACGTGAGCTCGCAGCCCTCTGATGATCTAACCATGGTCACGTACGTCAAAAATCTAGGGGCCGCGCACTCGGCACATCTAGTATCTGTTAGGAATTCAACGAACAGATCAATTTGTCGTCAGTTTGGACGGAGATTTTCCTAGCTAGCGTTACGTTGCCTTGCCCGTTGATGTCATTATCGCGGAAAACGAATGAAAGCTACGTCCAATTTCGAGATGGGAGCAAATGAATCCAATTCGCAGAGAGGGCATCTAGCCACTGATTCTTGGTTGGCTGGATGTCTAGTCACATTTTCTCTGACATCGATCGTACTCTCGCCGGACTATTTTGTAGCGACTCTTCCAGCCATCAGACTCGTGCACAAATATCTAGAGTGTATTGGAGTAAGATTCACAGATTTATCACGTGAAGATGCGTGCTTTTTTTTTCGGCTTTCTCACCTGCACAGCGGCACACGGCAGGCCTGGTCCGGCCGGTCGCAGACGGAGGCGTGGAGGCGGAAGAGCTGCAGCAGGCGCTTGCAGCGCGTGCAGCCGCCCGGCGCGATCTTCCTCGCGCACGTGGCGAAGTGCCGCATCAGCAGCTGCAGGCCCTGGCACGTGCGGGCCCTCACGCACGGCGCCGCGCGCTGCCCGTCCGTCGGCGGCGACGGGGCATCCTCGCAGCTGTCGCCGGAGAATATGTGCTCTAGGGAGGCCATGGCCTCGCCGAGCTGACGGTACACCTCCTGGGACGCCCTCTCCCGCGCCCACCGCTCTCGCCGCTGGTCGGCTTCCTCGAGGAGCTGGAGGAGCTCGAGCTCGAGCGCGGGGTCGTGGCGCCGGGCGAAGCGCCAGCCGCCCGACCGCTCGACGGCCGGGAAGTCCTTGGCCGCGAGGCGCGCGCACCGTAGGTACAGCCGCGGCGCGTCGCAGAGCCTGGCCAGCTTCAGCATGTCCACGGCGCGCTCCGGGCCGAGCCGCGAGGACACGGCCGCCTCCGCCGCCTGCTTCAGCCACCCCACCCGGTACGCGTGCGCCAGCGCCAGCAGCTGCGCCCCGTGCGCCCCTACCGCCGCCTCCTCCTCCGGCGGCACCCTGCGAACGTCCTAACGTGTCAGACCGTTCTGTGTTCGTTCGCACGTGAGCGGAAGCGCATTAGCTGTCCGATCAAAACGATGGACGGTTCAGATCAGCTGAGACCAGCAAATTACCTGCAGGCGTAGAGGAAATGGAGAAAGGCGATGACGGCGTCGGAGGGGGCGCCGAGGACGCGGATGGTGCACTCGGCGTCCCACCCGCGCCGCGCCCTGTCGATCATCTGCTCCAGCACCGGCGACGCCGAGGCCTAATCGCCGCCAAATCCCAAACCACAGAATCAACAACGATATCGATGCAAAGCAACACGCCGACCAAGAATTCACCAGGCAAAGAGGAAGAAACACGGGCGCGAAGGTTGCTTACAAGAACGTACGAGTGCGCGGCGATTCTCCTCCCGTCCGACGTGACGATCCGCACGTCCGCCGCCGCCGCCCGGAGCGCATCGAAATCCTCGCAGAACGTCATTGATCCCTCGATTCTCTTCTGAATCCTCTTAACCCCCCTGCCAAATCCTTGTGTTCTCCTGACCAGCAAGGCGAAACCGACGTCTAGCTAAGAAAAAAAGCCGCTAGAAATTCAAAAGAAACGGAGCAAATGGATCTCCTAGCGACATGGAAGAGGAATGGGGGAGAGAGCTCAAAGCCTCAGGCTCAAGGTCAGGTATATAATGCCGTGGAGAAAAGGAAGCCGACGCGACGCATGAACAGCGTACAGCTAGCTATACGCGGGCTGGAACCGAACGCCAACAACAACGGGGAGGATTTGTTCGAGCGGTGCGCGTAATTTCGGATGGGTGGATATAATTAGCCGATTGCCAATGACGATGAGTTGAAGAAGAGATTAGGCTGGCTGGTCGGAGACGGCTCGAAGAGGAGGATCAGAGTCAGCAAGCGGATCGGGGGCCCACCCGCAGCGTGACGGGATGTCGCCTCGCCTGGAATGGCATACTGTTTTCTTCTCTCAAATTATTCGGTTTTAAAATAATTTGGTTTATAGAAAATACCAATTGAGTTTTTTAATCGGAATAAAATGTCAAACTGAATTAGATGAAATATTTTAATTCTGTTTTTTTTAAACAAAATATTCACAGTCCATGTCTCCACGCCCACGTCTACAAGCCAGCATGGACAAAGTCACAAACCGATATGTGTTTCTAAACAACAAATTGCTGATACACTCATACAAGTATGTACATAATGCATGATCGCATACTCTCATATATGATCTCACTACCTCAGTACCAAAAAATTGATCTCAATGACCGCATATTCTCATATGTACGATCTCACTACCTCAGCACCAAAAAATTGATCTCAAACACATTCTGACAACATACACACACATTCATGATCTCTCAAATCTCATAATAAAAATCATGAGCGCAAGGATAGCTGAGTGTATGCAAGAGAGGCACATGCGCTTATATGTATCATCGGTTTCTTCAGTCTATTTGGTTTCTGGAAGTTATACACCAAACCAAACATTGAAAAACCAAAAAAATACCAAAATAAAAACCAAAACAGATATCGAAACCAAAAAAACAAAATAACAGTTAATTCAATTTGGTAATTCTAAATTTTTGGCATGCCAATTTTTGATAAGATTTGATTTGGCAAATTTGATCTCAAACCAAACAGCCCCTCAGCTTTGATGTAAGCCCACCCCTAAATGGCCGTCCGCCGTGATACATCATGTGTGATGGCACAAAGGATGTGGAATATGGAGACGCAGGTGCTGTGCTTACCACGAGTTTGATTGGAGAGAGGAGATGAGAGATTTAATCGTGTCATCATTTTTCTCTCTTCATTGATTGATTCTATTGTATAATAGGGTACTATATTTATACACATAACCCCTCAATGTTAATTTCAGAATTCGTCCATCAAAATCAAGAGTCCAGATATAACTCAGCAACCAGGACCAAAAGCCCGGTTATACCTTAACAATTTGGCTCTTTTTGCCAGTGTTGTTGCTAACTAGGACACACGTGTTAATTCCTACGTCTTTTTCATTGGATCGGTGCACATCCAATCCAAGTGTGGTGTTAATATGAAGTTCTTTATTTCTCGATGATTATCTTGTGGCTCACTGCTTAATTAGATAGATGAGTTTTTTCGTAAAGGTATATTTTCCCGAAAAAGGCGAGAGAAAAATCAAACATGATTGGTGTAATCAAAGATAATCAACAATCAGCGATGCGCAAACTTTATTGATCAAAATTGGATTACAAGGGAGATTCTAAGTTATAAAGTTACTTCTAGTTGATAAAAAAGTAAATAAAAAGTAAATGCGAGTTGTTTAATTGGTTGAGTTGTTTTTTCTACTCGCTCCTGATCCCCTTTTTGTAGTGCATAAGCCGATCGTTTTCTTCTCTAATGTACTGCCAACTATAATCCATATCAGTCTTTGTACAGATAAAGCTTTATCTTTAAATCAACATCAATCATAATCCTATTTTTAACTTATATTTTCCTTTTTAATCGATATCGACCAGAAATATACATCTTATCTTTTAACCGGACAAATAAACCATGTGTTGCCCAATTTGGGTGCAAACAGAAACCTAATAAAACCATAGTGGTGTAAAACTATTTCCTATCACAAATCTACTTCCATTATCTTCATACATGTATCGATCGATACATTATTACGTAAGTACTGTATTGTAATCCCAATTTAAAACAGTGACAACCTTTTGAAAGTGGAGGTACCAGGGGTGATGTTTAGCGTCAGACACTCGATCGTCTTGCTGATAGCTAGCTAGCCAATCGCATCGGTGGAACAGATCTGACAGGCGAGGTGGGAATTCAATTTCAGTCGGCATCACGATAAGCGAATCCAATGAGGTTGCCTCACATGGAGACGGAGTACGGCCGGGAAATTAAGCGCGGCTTCCCGCCGCTAACCGCCGAGCCGGAGGGCCCCTCGCCGTCGCGCCCAGACCGCGACCGACGGCGCGGAGAAGCTGCAGGAGCGCGAGAGCAGAAGCAGAAAAAAAACACACGCCACTAATCTGGCCTCGCAGATCCCGTGCGCGCTTGGCCTGATCGCGACGGCGCTAAACCTGCGTCGATCGATGCGAGGTGACCGGCGCGTCATTTTTGGCCGGGAGATCGACCGACGGCTCCGAGTGGCAGTCGGTGCTCGTACCGTGCACGCCTCTATCGGAGGGTTTGGTGTGGAGTAACAGGAGGAGTGTGTACTGTATACTAGTGCACTAGTGAGTGAGTAGGTTGATTGATTTTTGCACCCCCTGATCGACTTTTTCCGAGTGAACTCTGTCGGTACTCAATCGTGCCACCACCATATGTCTCTTGTGCGTCGGGCTCAAGGCGCCGGCCGAGATAAGCAGCTATGCAGTAGGCTTTAGACCTTAGCAAGTAGGCAATTTTTTAAAAAAAGAAAATGGAAGGGGTATTTTGATCAGGCTAAGTTGACTCCTAATGAAGTTTGATGTTTCGTTCGGCCAAAACAGTTCTTTCGACAGCATGTCACGCCGTATCCTCATGCTGACGCATACACTAAGCTCTCCTAATGACTTATCCCATACGAAATGACTTAGCCCAAGATGATTAATTCCATCTTTTCGTCTTCTTGCTTCTGAATTTGCCTCGAGCAAATTATGGCTTGCTCCAGCAATCAGCCATGCTTTGATTCCTTTGTATGATCATATCCACCACTCTCAATGGTTTGGCTTGATCTGCCAATGAACTTAGAAGTCCATGCATTTTCCACGTGAAAAATCATCATCATCCGAGCTTACTTTCTAAATGATACATTGACGAATATGAATCACACTTACTTGTGGGCATCTAAAATACCTCCTTCCAGCATTACCATAGGCTCAGGAGCAGCCGAAAAATGGGTACAGAACTCGTAACCAAGTTTGTTTCTTTATGGTCTAACATGACAGGCAGGAGGGACATAAATGACATTCCACATGGGCTAAGGGCATCCGCAATGGTTAAAGATAATTGCTCTCTATAGTAAGATTCATATCATCTATATACTATGCTATAGTAAGATTCATGTCATGGGCGAGAGAGCATGCAGCGTGAGTTGGCGTTAGGACATTGCATGAAATGTTTTGGCAAAAGAATTGCTTTGGCCCAAAATTCTAACTTTAGAACTAACTTAGATGCCTTTTTGAAAAGTAAGGGATCAAAGTGACCTTCCGATGAAATTTTAGGGACTAAAATGGCTACTCTCCCCATAAAACTCATGTAAAAGCCGGACTTAAAACCAGTTCGGTAGAGGCGTAAGAAACTCATGTCTAGTACAGAGCTTTAACTCAGCGTCCTCCTCCACTTGCAGTTACAGCAAACAAGAAAGAAATTACAAAACTGAACTTTCCATTCGCCAGTGATCAAGCCAGGACTAGACCGGGGCCTGTACGGACCGGTACGCCTCACCAGGCTCAGTCCCTGTTTGCATTCTGAAACCACTCTTAAAAGGCACTACCTCAACGTTGTCAAATACCAAAATGTTCCGACAGATTACCTCCACAACCGTCGCCCAAGCGTGTTTCAGTCCCCATTCAAGCACCTCCTCGCCATGTGATGGGAGTTCAGAGACAGATCACACACCCCTTGTATTCGCACCTAGCTTCCCCCAAGATTACCTGTGTTCGTGCACACTTCAGCAAAAGGTGAGCGACTGATTCATGCTCCACACTGCCAAAGGGACATCCTGCATTGTCTACTGCCCCTCGCCTGTGCAGTCTTTCTCGGGTGTTGATGCGCTCTCTGAGGGCAGGACGAGCCACGTATAGAATTTCTGTTCGGTGCTGGATATACTCTTCCAAATCGGTTGTGCCTCATAGTCAGTTCTTATGGCACTAAAAATTCTTGAAGACTTTGTGCTCTTCGATTTGTCGTACGCGCGCTTGAAAGTGGTGAAGGGTTGAGCTAAACTGATGGCGAAATCGCGGTGATAGTTCCTAGTTGCCAGTGAATTGCCAGTGAATAGATTCAGAGTACATCTCTCTCGCACATGCAGAGGCAGATAACTATTCCTCTGCTGTAGGAAACACGAGGAAGTAGCAAGCAGCCAGTCCTAGCACCTCCTTATGGTCCCTGCCAGATATCATTCGGTAGTCTTTACTATGCTTAGTAGGTACCATGAGGTATCACCAGATCATCTTTAAATTCTTACATCTTTTGATACATTAACTGTTTAAATTTTAGTATCTCTTGGTAATATCTCAATATATATTTTTAGTATTTAAAAAGAATGATAAAAGATCTCCTCATTCAGACCAGAGACGGTGACAAAGTATGTTGGTTGCACGTACGTTCACCGTAAAGCAGATCATGCGGATACAAACCATGATCCACCACGTGAAGCTTCACAGGCGTAGGACCTTTGGTGATCTTCCGCTCATGTCATGCGTGAATGCGTTCGCCTTTTGCTGCTTTAAGCGAGAGGTAGCACTGCTATTTCGCGCGACGCATGGCATAGGGAAATTTTCGCCTGCGAATGGATGCTCCGCAACCTTGATTTCATCACTTCTATAGCTCTATGTATAATTATTTTTATAAATTTAGTCTTTTTCCAAACGCAACTAAAAAATAGTTTCATCTCTAATAATAAAATCGCCCAAAGGTAACACATGACGTCTTCTACACTCCCCTACCGCAGAAATGGCTACCAAGTTGTGAGACAACGTGGAGGTCAACTCAGATACGTGATGAGTATTTGACATTTGTTAGATTTGTATCGATTTGTGTGAGTTTGTTTTAGTTTAGAAAACTAAATTTGCAATTTTAAGTTGCGATCGGCCTTCCCAGTGAACTTGAGCGATGCATTTAATTGGGAATTCATACTGTGTTAATTACAAATTACAAATCTTGTGAATAATGCTATGTGATAGATTTTTCTTGTTTATGATAGTTGCAAGACTTGGAGCTAGGTCATGGTAAGATAGAAGAGATCATGACTAGGCTAGGAGAGTTGAGATCTAGACGGTCAGACAACACAGAAGATGACCTAGACCAGGAGTTGCTGCGAATCAGGAGGATAAGCAGATAGCTGGGATACTAACTTAAACTTGACTCAAATAAAAGAGGATCGTTGGATCAAGTTTCGCGGATGGAGAACTGTCAAGTTAGTACAAATGGATAAAATCCGTTAAGACAAGTGAGGTTGGGATGCCCACTTGAGCCCTATTTAAACGAAGGAGAATCATTAGATCAAGATTCGCGGATGGAGTAACAATCAAGTTAGTGAGCTTTTAGGTTATAAATAGAGGGGTAGAGGATGTCTTTTTCCAAGGTTGGTAGCAAGGTTTTAAGGCTTTTTTGTGTACTCATTTGTGAGTTTTGCCTCACCTGATAGTGGGGCTTTATAAATTTTCCTATCTATGCAATGCAAATTTCTTTTTTTTTACTATTCTGAAATGTTCATTTTACATTTGTTTTCTCGCACTTTAAATTCTTGCAAGTTGGTTTTGCCTCCTATCCTAATTGCTTTTGATTCTTTTGCAGAGGATGAATGATTAATGTATGAATTTTTGTTAGATCATATCCTAATCATCTAGGCAAACTTTATTCCAATCTTTGCAAGAGACCGTTCTTTGTACTTGAGAAGAAAGATTTAGTAGATCGTATTTTAGATATGTTTTTCTCTTGTTCATACTTACTGTGAAATGTGGAAAACCATTTAAGATCATATTGATCATCAAAACCCTACGAGCAAGCATAAGGTGAAGTTCTTGATTTTTTATTGGCTTTTCCTGTTCAGTAGATAAGAAAAAAAGATCGTTATCTCATTCTTGTAAGTTTTTGGTAATTTTGTTGGCTAGATGGGTGCAAATGGTTTTAGTTGGCATCGAGTCCTCCGCTGTCTCGGACATGCAACCGCATATATTGGACTCCAACAGGAGTAATGCACAGTGCCGTCCGTCCATATATCGTGAGTTAGATCTGCACAGCTCACAAGCTAGGTGTAGGGGCATCATCCTCCTATTAAAGCCTGCAAAGTTCCTGAGAGGACGAGAGGAGGACGCGCCACGTCACCCCCTAGGCCATTTTACGGAAAACTCCCTCCGTTTCTTGAAATTATGGATAGGTTCCTGCAAATTACGAATAGGTCCTCCGTAATTTTTTGTGAGGGAAAATTTTCTTTATTAATCGCGCTTTGGGTCCTCGTATACCGCTTTACTAAAAAACCTCCCGTTAAATTCAAATCGCGAACAAACCTTTTTCTAATTTTTCAGATAACGAATAGGTCCAAAAACATAACATTCTGTGTCCTTGCTTTACGCCTAGGTCCTTTCTCCGCTTTCCACGGGAAAAATGTTTTCGCCACCGTAAAAATTTGTTCATCTCTATCTCTAGACTTTTTCCTCTGTTCTTTCCGAAAAAATATTTTCATGTCCGCTTTTCCCGAAAAAATGTTTTCGTCTTCGCTTTTCCTCGCTTTTCAAAAAAAATTCGCGTGGTCCGCTTTTTCTCTCGAGAAAACGCAAATTTGTTTTTTCGCTCACGCTGCAAAATTTGTTTTCGTGATCCGCTTTTCTCCGAAAAAACATAAATTTGTTTTTTTCACGCGATGGCGCGCCGCTTTATTGTTCTAGTTGTTCACATATACAGCGACAACATAAATTAGCAGACGCAGCTCACCGCCAGAGGACTGATGGACCTAAGTTGCGAATAAACAAGCATTAACCTTTTGGGTCATCTCGACATTGTAGCCACTCGCCACGCAGTAGGGATGAAAACGGGTCGGATACGGCCGGTAGTAGGTCATCCCGATCCTACCCTAATTATTTTTTTCGGATACGGTGCGGTACGGTAGTGGAAATCGGTAGGATACGGATACGGATACTTCGATCACGGTATTTACGAATTCCAGAGAAAATCGGATAACGGATATTATACGGATGGGTATAATACGGATAACGGTACTTAATCGAATAATACGCAAACTACCTATGATCAAAATATGTGATAAAAATAATTTAACTAACACATATGATCAAACTATGTGATAAAAATATATTAAAAAGAAATTGTAATCATGAGATAAGATATCAATCTTGATCTTGTCAGATTTGTGTAAAAATATATATATCTTTTCTGAAGCCAAGATTTTTACCATGCTGACATCAACTCTATGTCCACCTCTAGTAAAAATATTAAAATTAAAACTTATATTTGAAGTTTTTACAAATTCAAAACTGAAAGTAAATAAATATGAAAATAGCAATGTCAGAATTTTTATAAATAAAATGCAAAATATAAAAATCTCAAAATTTTATATAATACAAATATTTTAATTATAAACCTTAATAAAAATATAAATAAAATATTAACCATATTTTGCTCATAAATTAAATCAAACTCAGAAAATAGAAAATCTGATAGGGCACATTGTCAGAATTACTGTAATTTTTCTAAACAAGATTTTACCATGAAATTTTTACTGGATATCAAACCTCATCTTGTCGACATGTATAAAATTTTTTATAAAATATTGACTTGATTTGATTGCTTTAATAATTACTAGAATGCTATCTATCCAGAAAAATCTGTTTTCTCCCTTGCTTAGGGCCTTCCTGCACCAACCCCGGCACCAGATCCGACCCGAGATCCTCGGGTATTTTCCGGTAGTGCCCGCCCGAATCCGAATTAATCCGACGCCGATTATCCGCACTATCCAGATCCGACCGGAAAAAGTACTCAGATCCAGTATCCAAAAAAGCGTAAAAATACTACCCAGATCCAGACCCGACGGCAATACCCAACCGCTTTCACCCCTACGCAGGTTCAAAATATCAGAAATCTCGACTTTCGGCCGGTGTCAAGATTCTAAATTTCGGTGGAGCAAAAATAAAAAATTCAAATTGCTACAGTAATTTTAGGATTTTTCGGTGAGATTTTAGATTTTTTGACGGAGATGGTCATAAATTCAACCGGTTTTCAATGTTGTAAGACCGGATTTAGCATCAAATTTTCTGTAGCGAATTGTAATACCTTTTTTAAGGAATACGCATGAAAATTTTGCAAAAAAATATACTTTGAATCCTGCGGGCGGCATCGCTAGTGTTGGAAAGTAATCCTGCGTGTGTCCAGGTTAGAGTCTAGGTTCATTTGCTTAATTTCAGCATGTAATCAATAAGGATAATAGCCGAATCATAGGGCATTAAAAGCATTAATGAGGAGATTATCTCCTTCCTTATTGTAGCATTGAGTCGTATAAATAAAGAGGAAAACAAGAAAAGTCGATCGCCTCTAGCAAAGACCAAAACATACCGTGTTTTGTGTTCTGTGTGAGTATCCCGGGCTAGGCTTAGAACTATCAATTGGTATCGAGCTCGGAGCACTTCCATGGCAGTAGTACCACTCTTCCCCTAACCAAGATCCTTCAGGAGCCGAGAGGTAGTAGTTCAAATGAGTGGTGAGGACATGGAGGGCATTCGACGCGCACTAAGCACAATTACACCGAGTGGGCGTGATGATGACCGTAATGCTTCAAGCACGCGGATCTGTGGAGTGCTATTGAGAATGGTGGTGCGGAATCGCTGATTTGCAGTGATGGCCATAGAGGCCATCATCTTGCGCAGACGCCGAGATGATCAAGGGCTTTGCAAAGAAGACGGCGGCGAGGCTCGACGCGATCAAGACGATGCGCGTCGGCTCCGAACGCGCTCGCAAGGCAACTGCCCAGAGGCTGAGGAAGGAGTACGAGGCGATCTCCTTCCAAGATGGCGAGTCTGTCGATGACTTCGCCATGCGTCTTACAGGGATCGTCCACCAATTGGAGGTCCTTGGTGATCCGATCGACGATGACAAGGTAGTAGCAAAGTACCTTCGGATTATTCCGCTGAAATTTGCGTAGATTGCGCTCTCCATCGAGACTCTTCTCGACATCTCGACGATGTCGATTGAGGAGGTTTCGGGACGGCTCAAGGCGGTGGAGGACCGCCGACTCGACAAGGCGCCGCTATCAACGGCAGATGGCGTTATCGCCACGGAGGAGCAGTGGCTCGCGCGCCAGAAGGAGAGGCAAACTGGCGAAGGTGGGTCACGAACATCCAATGGAGGGAAGAATCGCCGCTCGCAAAGACGCGCAGAAGGGCGGCAACGCCAAGAATCAAGGCAAGGCCGCATAGGCGCCACGATGATCATGACAAGTGCCGCAATTGCGGCCGCAGTGGTCATTGGGCCCGGGATTGCCGACATCCAAAACGCGGGCATGCGCACCTCACGCAGGAGGAAGATGATGATCCCGTACTGATGATGGCACAAGTCTGCGAGCTGAGCAAGAACAACGAGATGACATCAACCATTCATCTCGAAGAACCTCGTGCGCAGCATTCCTCGGCGAAGTAGACACCGGTGAACTCCAGGAGGGCTGGTATCTCGATACCGGTGCCACCAGCCACATGATCGGCCGCAGTGAAGTCTTCTCCAAGCTCGATCGTGCAAAACAGGGGACCGTCCGTTTCGGCGATGGCTCGCTTGTTGAGATTCAAGGCTGCGGTTCAGTGCTGTTCGTCGGGAAGAATGGCGAGCACAAGGCGCTCTCCGATGTCTACTACATCCCGCGACTGAAGAACAACATCATCAGCATCGGCCAACTCGATGAGAATGGCTCGAAGGTGCTGGTTGAAGATGGAGTGCTGCGCATTTGGGATCGCCAACGACATCTCATCGCCAAGGTGAACCGCGGGCCAAATCGACTCTATATTATGCGCCTAGATATTGCGCGGCCGATTTGTCTTGAGGTGCAGCACAGCGACACTTCCTGGCGCTAGCATGCACGCTATGGACACATAAGCTTCGACGCACTTCAGCAGCTGAGCCGCAAGGAGATGGTGCGAGAGCTTCCACTACCGAACACGTTGAGCGCTTCATGACACTGCGTCAAGACGAAGGCACCGCTGCTCCATTCGATCAAGGCGGCACGGCAGAGGAAGTCCTCGACCTTGTCCACGGCGCACCTTTATGCTTTATCACACCGGTGACACCAGAGGTCGCCACATTTTTGTTGGTAGATGATGCCAGCCGCTACATGTGGCTGGTGTAAGTTCAACCTTCATTAGTTATGGTTTTGGTGTTAATGACAAATCTAATTTTGGTGTTAATGACAAATCTAATATTGAGATTATCCTAATGCGATATTGTTATTAATGACAATCTTATATCGAGACTAACTTGTTTATTTAGAATATCTTTGATTAGTCTCATCGCATTGAAAAATGGAAAACCCAAGGTATGTATGCATATTCATTCTAGTATTAGTTGCATACTTTGGATACAAGTTAAAGTATGAATGTCCCCATTATATTAACCACAAACGTACATCATGTTTCCCAATCCACATATTACATGGATGCACATATTTAGGGGGAGTTTATAGTTTAACTTGAAAGTCTCTTTGTATTGATCGATTCGTTATTGACACACATAAGGATCAAGACAAAGAAACTAAATCCTTGAGTATATATTTGAATTGCCTAGTTATAAGTATACTCATGATAATATAGGATATACTCCAATATGATCAAAGTGAATATGTGCATATTGTATACAAGTCAATCATATTTATGCACATATACATGTGGAGTTTATTCTATAGTTGATGACTTAGAGTAATGATCATTTCCATACAATTTACATATAATGGATCATTACTTTTCATCAACATGAGTATATGAAAACTTGTGTAGTTAATATATACTCATATCAAGTTAAATGATAATTTAAATTGAGTTCATTTGTCTTAATTAATTATTAACGAACACTTCATCATGTGTTGATGGTGTTCCGTGATTAATTGAGGACAAATGAATAGTTCTTAAGTATAATAAAGCATGAGTTGCATTATTGTACTTAAGACACACTTAAATCATTTCTATTGATTTAGGGTTGTGCTCAATTGATCTAGAGGCATCCATTATGTGTTAATGGAGTGCAAGAGATAATTGAGACAACCATGCATCTTGGACTAACTATTTGTATGAGTTGTGATTAAGTTAGGTCCAAAGATGGATGAGATGATGAGAACGGACAATGACGGCATCATGAGTTGATGGGCGTCAAGAGTGGATCCCAAGAGGAGTCGAGTAGAGATCCCGGGAGAAATCAAGTGTTGATCATAAAGACCCCAAAGGGATTGCTTGCGCCACAAGCAAAGGTATAATTAGATAGGCTAAGGACTTTGTAGTCTTTGAGTCTAAGGTTTTATCGCCGTGCTATTAAGAGGGTCGCTCCTCAGCTTGAGCTTCATCATGTGTTGGTGATCTCATTCCTGCTCACTCAAAGCTCAAATCTTATTTGATTTGGTTTTTGCATATGGGTTAACCATTTGGCATGTGTTGCAAATGTGTTAAACTTATGCTTGGTTGTGTTTGGTTTTGGTGTTGCATGGGACTAGAGAATTGCATGTGTTGCAATTAGAGAGTTCATGCACCTTGATTTGATGTTGCTTGGAGCTAGACTTTTGCATGTGTTGCAAAGAGTAGTGCTCAAGCATGAAATGTGTTTATTATGTTATTTGCAAGTTCACAGCGAATAAACTAAGGTTTATGAGTCCTAAATTCGAGAGCATGTGAGTGGGGCTTGCAACGGTGTTGGCAAGTTGACCGGGTCTTGTGTTGACCTTCACATGGCAGGGGGATTAATCTCATAAACTCGAGTTTGATTCGCTTAATACGATTTGCGAATAGTTTTTGAGTTGATTGCGAAATGTGTTTTTGCAATTTGGTTGAGATTCTTTGAGCATGAGCTAAGTTGGTGCAAATATGTTTTGCACGAGTGTATGATCATGTGTTTGATCATCTAGAGGCTCAAGAGCACTTCCATGGCGGTAGTACCACTCTTCCCTGAACCAAGATCCTTGAGGAACCAGAGGTAGTAGTTCGTAGTGGTGAGGGACATGGGAGGGCATTCCGATGCTCACTAAGCACAATTACACCGAGTGGGCGTGATGATGACCGTAATGCTTCAAGCCGCGATCTGTGGAGTCTTTGTCGAGAATGGTGGCTGCGAACGCTAGGCAGCAGGATGGCCATGGAGGCCATCATGCGCGCTGATCTGGAGATGATCAAGGGCTTTGCAAAGAAGACGGCGAAGGAGGCTCGGGGACGCTTGATCAAGACGATCTGCGCGTCGGCTCGAACGCTTCGAAAAGGCAACTGCGAGGCGAGGAAGGAGTGCGAGGTGATCTCCTTCAAGATGGCGAAGTCTCACTACACCATGCCCTAAATATACGACAGCCTTGTGCTAGCTAAAAGCCACCTATAGCGGCAGCATGTCTGCGCATAAAGCTTTTATCGACAGAAAAAAAGTGCGTGTAAGTCCTGTCGGTAAAGGCTTTTAGCGACAGACAACTCTTCTTAAACGACAGTTTGCCTTTGATTTACTACTTTTACCGAGACAAATCTTTTAACAGACACCTTTTTAACCAGACAAAGCTTTTCTTGGACGATGTGGTGGCGCTTAAAATTAATTTTCCATTTTTAAGCACTTATAACATATGACTAACCACTACAAGATTCTTGCTAATACTTTCAACAGATGAAAACATATACTCCAATCGAGATCAACAATCATAACACCGCAATTAAACATCCACACATTATCACTCAAGAATATCAAATAGAATTCATTCTATTCCGTTATATTAAGATACAAATCCGATACCATCTTTTTACATCAACACGAGTTAAAAGAAATCACAAAATCAATACACGTCTTCACAAATAGCAGATTTCACAAGTCCAATAGATCAGCTGGCATGGTCAATTTTTGCCCACGGAGAGTTGTAACTGGGACTGGTTGTGTACATGCATGTTCGCCAGATTGGAGAAGACACTCAACCATATAACTTACCACAAGCAACACGTCCACCAGCGTTTCCAGTGCTCTTGCTAAGCTCATGTCCACCTGAAATACGACAGAAAGGTACGATTACATACTTACATGTGCCTTTTGTTCTACTAGAAGTGAACTTTGTTCTACTACAAGTTGATACAAATAAGCAACTGAAACTAGTGAAAGCACTGTCTATTTTGTTCTTATTTCTTTCTTCATTTTTCAGAAAGGCGATGCTCTAGATATTTGTTTGCATACTTGATAAGGCAGTGCAATAGCCGTCTTAGGTAGCAACATTTTCATAGTGGTAATCGGAATGTCAACTTTGCGCTTTTGATATGGAATAAAATCTTTTGGGAGATGTTCCTCACATCTAATTAGGTGAAAACTTAAGGTATATCAGTTGACTAATGAGTTTCTATAAATTACTTTTGTGTCTATAATTCCACAACAAATATTTATGTCTCAAATGTTCATAAGAGAAAGGATGAGCTATTTAATTAGCAATCACAGAATATATGCAAATATTCACTTCAAAGATGAAAATACTACATAGCATTTACGATGGCTTCTTCGATTGTAGAATGTATCGGCTTTGTCCCGAGTTTCATGTACTTCATTGTGAAGGACTTCTTGATCCCTCTAACGATGGTTTGGGTTAATTACTTGATAACATCAATATTTGAGAAAAATACAAGAAGTGAATGCTACTACTAGCGATCGCAATGTTCGAATCTGCATTGAAGTTCTTACTACGATCTTGATGGATCACTGAATCGGGCATAGATATACTCGTCCAAGGTTCTATACGGTTTGGAAGCGAACCACCAAATCACCAAGGGCTATAGTGCAATTGGATCGCACAATTCGAGTAGGCGCACTTTTCAGAACGATAAATAGGATTTGAAGATTTGCTTCATGAAAGTTGAACATTTGATGAGATGGAATCTTTGTCACAAAATGCACATAAAAGATTATGCAGCCCAAAACTTTGAACAGGGGCAATCATGTCAATTATAATTACTTACCAAAATTGTGCATCAATAATCATTAGTGCGCAAAGAGCAAGCATTGCGAAGCATGTAACTCGGGAACTACATAAAAAAGAAAAAAATTACAGAGATCAATAGAACCAAATATTTAGAAAATACTACATTTGTGGCTGTGATTTGTCATTCTTTCGTTTCATTTCGAATTTTCTTGTGAAGTCTCAATGTAAACCAAATGATTGATTGCTATATGACTAATAACAAAAACAAATCTACCCGGCTTGGTGGCGATCTTGCACGACAGAAAGGCACCATTCAAGTTTCATCTCCATTTGATGGCCGATTGAAATAGCGTTTCTTCACACAGTTACGCCCATACCGAAGCACACGACTCCTTGTGATCTGACACATCCCTACACCGCTTTCTAAGAACATTCGAAACCATTTCTAAGAAAATATGTTAACACTCCATTCTCATAGCCGGATCTACAAGTTCGGTTTTACTAAAAGCACACATTATTTAATACAAATCCCAAGTATTTGCATTCGATATCACAAGACAAAAGGATCTCAATGCATACCTTTTGAGGAGCAAGTGCATCGACCTCATCAAAAAATATAATGCTTGGAAGCGACAAGTCGTGACACTTTCATCGACATGTAGATTCTTGGCATAGAGCTAAAAAGTTCAAGGTCCATAAGATGACAGGTTATGTAAAAGAAATCATGACACCAGTCAAATGATTCAAAAATGCAGCTTTGCTATCTTCGTTACAAAAATTTGGCGGTGACAAGTGACAAAACCATATACTACCGTCGACCGGTAAATGTAAGCTTTGGCCAATGTTGTCCGAGATGTGCATGGCTCGATAGCATTAAATTGTCGGAAGGTGGTGGTTCGATAGTCACAAAAGCAGATAAAATCATATTAAGTAGGAACATCTAGACCAATGAGTGCACAATGTAATGACCTAATCACGTAGATGAGTTGAAGCCGACATTCTTCTAGGGTGTATGGCTTGTACACCTTGAGTATCTTGGGGTAGAAGACTTTGTGATCTTCGACAAAGAATGAGGCCTGTCTGAACTTTTGGAGCCTCATGATTTCTAAAGTTCATGAAGGCAACCAAATCCCGAAAATCCTTAATGTAAAATTAATTGATTGGCAACCAAATCCGAAAGTCCGAACTAACTGAAATCACAATAACTCATTTTCATCATACGACAAGACACAACAAATACTCTAAAGCGGTTTGTTTCCTAGGCATCAATAGAATGAAAGAACTAAGAAAAGAAAGAGTTCAAATAATATATTAAATAGATACTCTGGCTCTTTGGTCAGTACGAAGGACCACTACAATAAGCAGAGAGAAATCTTGCTACATTCAAGAGTAGTAGTGGACCCGGGATACAAGCAAACATAAGAAGGAATGAGAGAAATCTTGCTACATAAGAAGTAGTTCACAACTTATTTTATGGCAAAGAAATCTATAAATTCTATTACGAGAATCTTTGTGTTAGCATGATTCACAACATTATGCATCTTTCATACTGAACATTGATACACTAAATGTTGTGCTTGATTGTTGCAAATTGTTATACATTTGTACTCGTGAAGGGTTTGAGAAACTCTCTTAACCCAAGTATGTGTCATCTCATAGGTTTTTATTCATTGTATTGACTAAGCATGAGATAACATGGATGTCAACTAAAGTTTGTGTAATGAATATTTTTTCCCTCCTTGTTATTTAAGTCAGTTCATTTCACCCCCAAAAAAATGAAAAAATAAGATTGTCTCATGGGCTAATTCAGCAAATATTGCAAATATTGAACTAGTTTTCTTACCTCCTTGCATTTTACAACACTACTATCGCTTGCTGAAGTGCGGATCGACCAGTACAATCTCTCGGCTTCTGTCAAGCCACAAAATGAAGAATTCAGTTGATGTACAAGATTGTTGGATTATGTCCAATGTGTAAAATCTAAATGCAGATAGATATATTAATGAATTTATAATTGTGTCTAAACTCATGACAACATTCAACAAAAAGCACAAAAGATATTTCTACTTGAGGAAAAATAGCACAATGGCCATAATGCATTGTATACAAAATTTTTTTCCAAACACACCTCAATTCCTTCAATCTCCTTATACCCACATTGTACATATTCTTTGGTTAATGTCTCTTCGGATATCCGTGTTTGAGGATAGAAGTCGTGGCCCAAGCCTACAAAAGCCATAGTGTAGAGGAAAATATCTGTGCTCAAGTGAAATCATATCATAGGACAAAGCAATTAGTATCATTGTCAAAAGAACAATGGAAATATTCAAATAGCAAGTTTGTAACAAGATCCATACATATGTGCATGTAATAGTTAAGCTAGTTTCCATTAATTGGATGTTTGTCAGAATCTGCCATGACGATGCATACAAATTCATACTTGGAACTAATTAGCATAAGAGTCCTCTAGCATCACCTAAGCCGAAGGAAGGAAGTGGGTACTTAGCTCTTGTGCAGTAGGGAAGAAGCGCCAGGATTTGCAATCGACCGATGGCATCGATGAGAGGCCTCACGAGAACCGCCAGAGGAGGGAGCACGCGCAGGAAGTCAAGCTGTGGCAGCCGGGCCGAGGACTCGCGCCCGAGGAGGAGCAGAGCGGCGCCGAGCCTGGGAAGACCGGAGGAATCTACTGGGCGGAGGAGGACCGCGCCGAGGAGAGGCGGCGGCCGGAGACCGATGGGAAGACGCGAGCGAGGAGGAGGCAGGCAGGCGCCAATGGAGGATCAGGGAGGCGACATCGCTGGAGGAGCAGAGGATCGCTGGGAAGCGGCGCCAGGACGCGCCACGGGAGGAGCTGGCGGAGCAAGCGCTGGGGAGCAAGAAAGGCCAGGGAGAAGTGGCTGGGAGGAGTTGGGGACAGGAAAATGGCTAGGGTTTTAGATGAGTAATTCCCCATGGGCGACTCCAGCGATATGCCAAATTTTCAGCTTTTAGGGTCTTGCATTTATTTAAATAAAATAGTAGCTCCGCCTCTTGATATATTTTAAATACAAGAAAAATGTTGAAAGGATTCACCGATAATTATTGATATAGCTCAAGACTTCTTTCCAAAGATATAATGGCTTGATGATCGGTAACACTCTTCGACGCTTCCTCCTCCTCAAGGAAAACCATTCTCGGTTTTGGGAAAGCTAGAAAAAAACAACTAACAAAAGAAGAGTGTGTACACAACATATATGTATATGTCCCATATTTCATTGTTCTTTTGGATTCAAGGAGCTATTTTCATAACAACAAAAGAAGAAATCAAATTTAAGCAAATAACCTTTCCTCACAATTCTCGCAAGTTGATTCGTGGTTATAAGTGAAGCATATAGCATCAAAATTAACATGATTTAGTTTGCAACTTGATTTGCAAATATAAGTAAAGCACATATCCATCCCCGACTTCGATAAAGAAAACTCATGTTTTGTGAGCCGCTCAATAACATGTTTTGTGGGCAAAACTACAAGTCCCGCATCAAGCATGTATAATTCATATCATCAAATTGTATGTAAGCAATATCAAACAATTCCAATAACGGTGACACAATTTTAATGGGCTTCTACGATCAACTACTTACATGCTTATTTGTAAAACAAGTTAATGTACTAAAATTCAACAATGTGGCAGCAAGCTATGGGTATCACACATATCGTGAAAATTTGATGGAGCCAAAAGGAAACAAGTTGTTGCTTACAACTAAAATTGCCCAAAATAGCAAGCTTCAATTCAGCAAGTTTATCACAAGTTATGCATATTCTCAAACAAGAAACTTGCCATCTATGCCATATTCACCAAATAAATTGAATTTAAAACAATAGGCAAGGGTGCTAGACAAAGACTTAAGAGATGAAATTTCGAAATCTTGTCCATAGCACAAGTCAAACTAATGTGCTCATTCAACATGATATAGCACAAAACAAAGGTAGGTGATATTGTAGCTATCACCTCCTCATGCGTGAATCAAGACCACATGATCAAAATTATAAGCATGCAATTCGTCATATGGTTCTACAATTGTGGCACAAGGTGGTAGATCACAAGAATTATGTAGAGAAGGCATATACTCACAAATTTGATCCTTTTCTTGCTGTAAAATCAGATCTGCACCCTGGTCATTAGCCTCGTCCTCAAGTAGGAACATCAAAACTTTCAATTGATAATGCCGGTATTCCCGCTTGTTGCTTCCCTTCTTCGTATAACCTGAATAGCGCATGGAATAGCGTAAACAAAGACTAATCGAAATAGATTGGATTGTGTTAGTAGAATCATCCTCACATGTGCTATCCTCTACTTCTCTCGAATTTTCTTGTATTTCTTCCACATGCCCAAAGTGTATGCTTTCATTCGTGTTCGTGCAAAGGCATGCAAAAGGAGTAGCATTTAACTTTGTGGGAGCTTGAATTTTAGTTGATTGTCTTCTCTCAGATCTTTCTTTCATTTCTCATGAAAGATTAAGTAAACATGACAAAGAATTGAATTCTTTACTAGATATCATGATCTGAATGTCGAAATCTAGTCCAAAATAAAAGTTATTCACGCGAGTCTTTTCGGTCTCTTCTAACTCGTAACGCAAAGATCTATAATCGAAATTCTTGGTAGTACTCATCCACCGCTTTTGCTACCTTGTGTTAGATGTTGCAATTCATTTTGTAATTGATTTGAGCAACATATGAAGGACAAAAGTAGCTCTCATAATTTTCTTTAATTTTTTCCATGTGCTAGGAATGTCCCGATTTTACTTATGTAATCATTCCACCAAAGAGCAGCAAATTCAGAGAATCCATTTGTAACAACCCTAACCTTATCATGCTCAGAATTTCATGTTTATCAAATGATTGTTCGACACTAATTCCCAAGTAAGATAACCTTCGGGATCATATTTACCACTAAAATTGGGAACGGTAAACTTATTTATGGAACATGTGCTATGCTTGTACCTTCCGTGGTGTTGAAGTTATGCTCAGACGTTCTCAGATCTCGGAGTGTGAACTATCGCTTCTCCTAGAATACTCAAGGCCCAAGCGCCACGATGTTGAGAACCCGCCATTGTTAGGGAAGACGAGAAACAAAATCACAAGTATAATGTTCCTATCACTACGTGGATGTGCGTAAAAGTCGCTCAACTCTCAAACTTTAACCAAAGCTCTTACAAGTTCTTACTGCGGCAGCAGGAGTTGCCGCCATTAGCGATGTCAAAAATTCTCCTTAAGCTTGGATAAAGCGATTGCCAAGGACCGAACAAACGACGAGGTAGAATATGTGGAGCTTGGTAGGCTATGTTAATTTCCTATGCAATCTGATAATTCTAGTTAATGTAATGATAAGTAATGATCCAAACTAGAATTCACAAGCCCTAGTTGCCGATCTCAAAGATATAAGTGAATTTCAAGGCAACACACACAAAAGATAATGCAACTTAATGCAACCAATGGAATGAGCAAAATAAGAATAATTTCAGCACCAAAACTCGTGTTGCATAAGTTATGGAGAGACGCTTAGCAAATTGCTTCGAAAAGGTAAAGGGCACAAGATTGCTCACTACTTAATACAATTGTACAATTTGAAAATGACAAACACAAATTAGGGTTTTGATCAATGTAGTGCTGCCGGCCACTATTCTCTTTTCTTTTCTCTCTTTTTTTTCTTTTTGGCCTTTTGGCTCTTTCTTTCTCTTTTTTTTGTGACTTTCGGCCAACACTAGTATGAGAAAAGTTTTGGAATCCCTAACTTGATATCACAAGAGTTATGATAGTGCAACGCATCATAAGGAGCAGCCCCAAGCAATTTCAAATTGCTAGTCTCAAATGGGATCAAAGTATTCGCAAAGGATGAATTGGTTCCCAAAGGTATGTACACTGATATTTTGGAACTTTTATGGTTGTAGATGCTACTGGACTCAACCAACTCAAAGGAACAAAGCTAGAACACAAATTGAACAAACAAACCCCAAATTCGGCCAGAACTATGCAATAAGGTTGTTGCTGGAATTAAGGCTTGAGAATGACCGAATCAAGCTTGCTCACAATGTAACAAAATAATGGCACTGTTCTAAGCTTTAAAAAAAGTATTCAAACACACAATTTGGAGCTCATATGTAGAAGTTATGGCCAAAACACTAAGGTGCACAGATTCAACAAAATTCAGCCGATCTGACCAAATCCGAATCCGAGTCAAATTCGGTTTGAAGGAGTCCGAATCACGAAGGACACCCAAAAACGTTTTTGTAGAGGACTCTTCAAGGATTCGGGAAAGTATAAAACTTCTCAATCGGAGTTCGGATGTGAGAGTTATGATCAAAATACCGAACCAATCTGGATTGCAATTGCAACTTGCTTCCCAAATTTGATGTCAAGATTAAACAACCTTTTAGATAGAATTAGATTTCGTGCCCAACTAGGTTTTTGTGGAGCTTGTCCTAAGGTTTCAGGAAAGTGCAAAACACTTGAATCGGAGCTCAGATGCAAAAGTTATGAACAAAACAAAGAACTGGACAGATTGGAATAAAGCTACGCGAAGGAAAAACGATCAAGAATTCAAAACAAGGACTCTAATGGATCAAAACCTAACAAAACTCACTAAAATACCAGATTGAATCTAAAGGTTGAATTTTTGTGGAGGATTTTCAATTTTGGACAGAAAACAAAAACCAATCTAGGGTATCAATCTCTCACCGAGCAACTTGGCGCCTCGATATCACCGATGTGACTTTGGGTCCCGATCTTTCGATGAGAGCGATAACTTCGATTTGGAGGAATTGACTTTGACGATCCGACTACAACGTCTGACGACGATGCGCTTTAGCAATCGCTAAACCAACTCCAGAGGGTTATTGATCTTGCCGTTAGCACGATCAACTCAACACGAGGTTCGATTCTCGCATGCAAACCAAGAACAAGCAAGAACAATGGTAAAGCAATCTGAAATTGCGAATATGAATGAAAGATTGATAAGGTGGGGTTCTCAAACAAGGAGCTTTAGGCGGTTGTTGAGCACGCTCGAAGACTCAAAATAGTAGCAATGGCTAAACTATCAAATAAACAAAATCCAAGTCCTATATGAGGGTTTGGGTGGTTATTTATACTAGAGGAGCAGGAGGGGGCCTTCCATAGTAAAGGAAATCTAATACAACTCAAATCCAAAACACCAAGTCTTCTTTGACTCGAGTTTGACTCGGACTGGAAAAGCAATGTGTGGTTTTAGGCAGTTTTCGGACGCATCTAAAGGAATTTTGAGGTGAGGCTGGATCCTTTGGAAAGTAGACTCCGAGATCTTTCAAACGTGTACTCATAGGCCTCCAGACTCCTCGGGAATCAAAAGTTATGGCACTTTAAAGTCAGTGCTGTTTCTGAGTTCGAATTGGACTCGAACTCGGACTGAAAAAGTGTTCTGGATTGTTTTGCGTTTTGCTGCTGACTCGAAGGGAATTTTGAGGTGATCTCAGATCCGTTTGAAAGAGGACGACCAGAGCTTTTGTTCTTGTACTCATAGACCTCCAGAAGCCTTCTAGAACAAAAGTTATGATCGTTTGAAGTTGATGCTGTTGCGGAGGCCGAACCCGCGAATTTGCTGATTCCAAGTCCAACTTGCGCATATGATGATTGTGCTTTATGCTTGGCATTTGGAGGTTCTTCTCCTTGGTTCCTAAGGACAATAAGATCATCACAAGAATTAAATAGCATTCCATTCTGTGAATCATTTGTATAAAAACTTAGGAACGAATTTACCTGATAATTAAATAGACATTCTCGAGCACGAGTAGTAGGTCCTTGTAAAACTTGTTGTGCTTGAGAAGAATCACTTGGCGTGGTTGTGTCAATAGGGAAGCTGTCCTCATCACTTCGCTACCTCATCCACACACGGCCGGATCTTGCTTTCAGCGTGGGGTACATGAGTCGCTTCATGGAACGGCCTACAGAGGAGCGCATGACGGCAGTGAAAAGAATCCTGCGCTATGTGGTTGGGACTCTAAATCTTGGGTGTCACTATGGGAAGACAGGAGAGGCACGGCTCGCCGGGTACATCGACAGTGACCTTGCTGGTGATATTGACACAAGAAAGAGTACATCTGGTGACTTGTTCTTCTACTAAGAACAGCCTTGGTGGTGGGCACGCGCCAAGCGTAAGGTGGTGGCTCTCGTCTCTGTGAGGCAGAGTATGTCGCTACCACCACCGCAGCCACACAAAGTGTGTGGCTGGCTCCTACCGCTTCGGCGACTTCAAAGGGAAGGATGCCGACACCGCCGAGTTGAGAATCGACAACAAGTCACTTTTAGCGCCGATGAAAATCCTGCTTATGAGCGTAGCAAACACATCAATGTGCGCTACCACTTCATCAGGGAGTGCTTGGAGGATGGGAGTATTAGTGCTGTCTTCATCGGCACTAAAGATCAACTCGCTGACATTCAAACGAAGGCACTTGGGCGAGTCAGGTTCCATGAGCTTCGCGCAAAGATTGGGATGGTCCATATTAACTCAAGGACAACACACAAGGATTAAGGGGGAGATTGTTGGAAAGTAATCCTGCGTGTCCAGATTAGAGTCTAGGTTCATTTGCTTAATTTCAAAGATGTAATCAAGAAGGATAATAGCTTAATCATAGGGCGTTAAAAGCATTAATGAGGAGATTATCTCCTTCCTTATTGTAGCATTGAGTCGTGTATAAATAAAGAGGAAAACAAGAAAAGTCAGACCGCCTAGCAAAGACCAAAACCTACTGTGTTATTGTGTTCTTGTGTGAGTATCCCTGGGCTAGGCTTATAA
The DNA here is from genome assembly GCA_036346375.1 of Guadua angustifolia. Taxonomy (NCBI): domain Eukaryota; kingdom Viridiplantae; phylum Streptophyta; class Magnoliopsida; order Poales; family Poaceae; genus Guadua; species Guadua angustifolia. The sequence goes on along the minus strand of CM070506.1, from coordinate 33,825,776 downwards.
CTATCAGCTAGGACGATGGGAGGCGAAGATGGCGGCAACTCGACCAGGTATAAGAGGAGGGACTAAGGGAGGCGGCGATGGCAGTGCTTGAATCCGGAGGGAGGTCGCGGCATCTGGGCTGGCAAGGAGGCAAAGGAGAGAGCCACCACCAGTGAGGTGTTTGAATGTGAGTAGGGCAGAGGAAGGCAAATGATCAAGGGTGACGGAGGCGCGACAAAGATCAAGACTCCTCAAGATGGGATGGGGATGACTGGGGCTAGGTTTCCCCCTCATCTATTGCTATCCAGGTTTAGATGAATTTCGTGAGATTTTGGGTTTTTTTTACCAAAATGATAATAAATTCGATCGATTTTTATGTTTGTAGGGCCAGATTTAGCACCAATTTTTTGTGTCGAATTGTAACGCCTTTTCTGAGGAATGCATGTGAATTTTTTGCAAAAAAATACTTAGTATTTTTAAATTTAGGGTATTTTAATGTGAATACTTAGTATTTTGCATTGAAATAGATAGAAAATGTAGATAAAATATTGCATGATTTTTTCCTCATTTTTTCTAGTCTCAGGAAACCATTTCACCGGGGGTTAAAAATGGCCGAAATTTCATTTTAACCGGCCACCAAAATACCGGATTTGAAATTATTTTATGAATTTTGGCCAAATTTCAACCGAAATTCTGAAATCTTACCAATATTTTGAATTTCAATCGCACATCAATCCAAAAATGAAATTTATAACCTTGTTTACGCCTCCCTGTACTATCCTAGTGCTGGCATCTTATCACAGAGTCGAAAGGTGCTTGCTATAAAAAACGGCGTTTTTTGTATATTTTTTCGGTGGCATTTTATTTTTTAAATCGTCGAAACAATGAGCGAAACGGCTGAAAGGCCACAAAATTTTTCGTGGCGTAACACGCCGTGCATGTCGTTTTTTGGAAGGAAAATTTTCTTTTTTTTCGGTGGCGTTTAATTTTTTAAATCGTCGAAGTAATGAGCGAAACGGGGAAAAAATAGAGAGATAGAGTTGTAGAAATATCTCTTTCGTTGAATTATTTGGAAAATATTGGAGACCGAAATAAAAACCGCAAGGGGAAAAAGTCTAGAGGGAAAAGGGTGAAAAATCATTAGAGATGACAACCTTCTTTTGTCGAGTTTAATACTCTATGCGTTCGCCAAGTAATAATACATGTTTTAAAAAATATTAGAGATCGAGATAGGGAAAAAGTCTAGAGATAGAGCTGCACACATATTCCTGGTAACGAAAACATTTTTTCCCGCGAAAAACGGAGAAAGGACATAGACGTAAGTAAGGAGTAAGGATCTGAATGTTACGTTTTTAAACTTGTTCGCTATCCTAAAAAATTAGAAAATGGTTTGTTCGCGATTTGAATTTAACGGGAAGTTCTTTCCGTAAAATGGCGCACGAGGGACCCGAACGCGATTTTGAAGGGAAAAATCTTCCCCTCACAAAAAAATCGCGAAGAGCCTATTCGTAGTTTCTAAAAGGACTGAATCGCAATTTTTCTTTTGAGCCGAGCCGGCGGCTCGAGCAGGAAACAATAGAGGTATAATGCCTACGGTCCAAGATTTTTTTTTTGGGGGGTGGTGGGTGGGGGGGCGTTGGCACGATCGATTGATGTAGCAGGTAGGCCCTGCACTGACGCCTGCATTTTTACTTTGCATGGACGCGAGCAAAAGAAGCGGCCAATGGGTACTTGGCTTAGGTGAGAGTGGTAAACTGCGATAGCTCCGCGTAGATGGAGGATGGTGATGGACGTGGATGGTGAGAGCTGAAACATCTCTGGCCGCACCGCATGTCCCCTGCACGGCGGTGGGGGCGAGTCGGGTCGGAGCATCGCGCGGAACGGATCTGTCCCGACGCATGGAAATCGTGGCATGCTCATCACATTCTCTTCATAGTACTGTAGTAATACTAAATTATTCAGCCTTAGCCGATTACAACCGTGTGCGTCGGTTCGTGTGTGTTGTTGCGTGTGGTTTGCTCACAGGAGCTGGGCTAGGGATGTAGGGTGTGTTTGGTAGAACTTTAGTTTTATCAGATTTGTAAATCTGGTGAAACTGGATATTTTTAACTTTAGCAGATCTGTGGAGTTGGAACTGTGAGTACATTAAGAGTGGTTAGATACATCATCTTGTTTACATTTTAGACCAAAAATATAAACTTAATTCACTTTATTTTAGTCTACAAGTTTCATATCTTAGGTGAAGCTAGAATCTGGAGCTCTACCAAACAGGTCCGTAATCGAGCTGAGCTCGAGGGAGTCTATACCTGAAGTTGAGCTGGGTAAAATTAAAGCACGAGTTGAATTCGAGTAAAACCGAGTAAGAGTTAAAGTAAACTTGGTAACAATAAATAATTTAATATATACTAATTTTCAACAATAATAAATGTTCAAGTTTGAACTTGAATCGAATAAGTTTATAAGAGTTAATATAGACTAATATTTATCAAGTGAGTGGTAATTTTACGGAGACTCGCAGACTATTTAGGCCCTGTTTGGGAGAGCTTCAGATCCCAGCTCCAGCTCAGATCTGAAACTTATAGGCTAAAATAAAGTGAATTAAGTTTATATTTTTAGTCTAAAATGTAAATAGGACGATCTACCTAAACACTCTTAATGTACCCATAGCTTCAGCTCCACAAATTTCTGTAGCCTAGAATACTGCTCCACCAACTCCACAGATATTGGTGGAGCTGGAGCTGTCCCAAACACCCCCTTAATCTCAGTTCACGAATCTTGACTTTTTTTCAGCACTGTGTTGGCATGTGTGTTTTGGAAAGGAAAGAGAATAGACGTCTTTTAAGACTAGATTTGGCCCACGACGTAGATTGGAGCATCCATCCGTCCACTCCCCAGCTCGTTGGGCACCGAGCCCACTGTCCTTGGGCGCTCCTTTGGTGTACAGAGGATGAAATAAAACTGGCCCATCGAGCAACCAGTCAACCACTACGCTAACCAAAGGCCTTGTAATCTAACTAATCACCCGCGCGCGACGACAGCGCGTCCCGCCGTTGGTCCTCGTCATTCGTCACGATCGCGCCGCGCGCCGGCTGAGGTCCACGCAAACGCCGCCCGCGCGCGCATGTACCGCTGTGTCCGCGCAGGCACCGATCCAACTTGGGAACGACGACACCGGCCGATCGATGGTTCAAACGATCCGTCTAGGCGGCGGGTACGCGCAACCACGGCAAGCGTACACGGTTACTTCAGGGCCCTCCCCTTGGTGACACGGCCCGACCGGACATGCAGACCACGTCGCAGGAAGTCATGGACTTCGTGCGTATGCAGCTGACGAACGAGAGCCTGTACATTTGTAGTACGTATGTATCTCTTAAAAAAGTTTTAAGAGAAGCGGCTAGCGTATGTCATCTTCACGTCTGATCATTTATACCATCAATTAAGAAAACTTTCAAAAATTCTGAAAAAATCATGGATGTACATCGCTTAACCCATCTATATATAAAATTTCATGATCACATTCGTTCTATGTTAGAAGTTACAAAAAAGACAAATTTGGGATTTATCTTTTTTGTAACTTCTAGCATAGGACGAATTTGATCATGAAATTTTATATGTAGATGGGTTAAGATGAGATGTACATCCATGATTTTTTCAGAATTTTTGAAACTTTTTCTAGTTGGATTGCACGCGATTACACTTTAAGACATCATTCAACATTGTTCCCTTTAAGACCCGTCTGCAATGCGAGAATTTCTTTGGAACTTTGCATAAATGCACGCGAGACAGCTCAATTCTCGTAGGAATCGATAAAAATTCATGTGCTCCAAACGGAGCCTTGACTTTTTTAGACCATTGTAGTACATATATTTGTTAGAAATTAGTGATTCGTTTCGTTTCAAACATAAATCATATCTATGACCTCAGGATGTATCTATGCTCCAGCGGTGCCGCATCTTCTTTGCCAGGGTTCATCGGCAGTGGTTAGGGTTTGGGTCAACCAAAGGTTTGGTTTTGGATGTTTATTGAACCATGAGGGTAGTAGATTTTGGCGGGCTCAAATGCTAGCACGACAAAGTGATCGAGAGGACAGAGTTAGGTTTCAGTGTTGGGGAGCTGGCCAATAGGAGTGGGCTATAGAGTTGGTTGTTAGACATGCATGGATTGTTAGACATGCATGGACCTGCGCTCACATGCTGCGCGATCGGCAATAGCCGTCCGCACCGCACGGATTGTATTTGGCCGGTTAGGTTGTTTTGGTATGACCAGATTAGCACAGATCACGTGTAGTCTTCAGATTTTGTTATTCCTTTCGGTTGTACTCCTTTTATACGCCTGCATGGCCAATACAATGTTCATCGCGTGAATTCCTTCCGCTTTCATGGTATCAGATAGCGTCGCTCCTGCGACCTCCCGCTTCCGCATATTCATCTAGTCGCGCGCTTTCTTGCCGCCCCATGGAGGACGCCAAGGTCAACTCGTGGCGCCTTCGCAGAGATCGATGTCGCCGGCAGAGGCCGCTGGCGCGCCAGAGGATCGCCGCCGATGAAGCGCAACGGCGTGCCGACGAGCTCGCCGCCGCTGAACGCTTCACGCCGACGCCGAACGCTGCTGGCCGAGGAGCGCCCGCCGCCATTTGCCGAGGCCGACGCCTCCTCATCGCCAACCTCCATGCGCAAGCCGCTGTCGCTTCCAACATTCGCCCTCGCTCCGCCCTTCTTGAAGTCGGCTCTACCTCCTATCCGGTGGCGCGGGCTTCATCTCATCACCCTCGCAAGTATGCGCCACCGATCATGTCCTCTCCGACGACACCCACCCCGACGCCGCGCTTGGCATCGCATGGATTGCGCTGATCTCTTGGCTTTTTGGCACGATCTCGCCAATCTTCTCGAGAGTGTCATGACCTCCGCAACGACGAAGCGGCAGCCACCAAATGGACGCCTCGCTCGCCTCGAGGACATGTTTTTGGCAACAAGGAAACTCGCCATGATCCTCGACACCGAAGTTTCAACCTTCGCCAAGGTGATCTCGCCAATCTCCGACTATCGTCGCCGACTCAAAACAATGGCGATCAACTCGGCAATTTAGGGGAACCCGCCCTCGACAGACCCTTGTTTTGGCTACTTTGCGGGCCTCAACGCACCGCCGGCCCACATGGCGTTTCTCCTCAGCGGCAAAAGCCGCTTCCATCGCTTGATGATGTCCGCAATGACCTCCTCCTCGAGGAGCTCACCCTCCATGACAAGGCATCCACACCTCGACGGCTTTCTCTCCACCGGCAGACGCAGCTTCTTCCGGCGGCATGCGCACCACCAACTCCAATGGCGCCCGAGTTACGCCCATGGCGCACCCGGTGCTCGCACTTCCTCCGCAACGGAGGCAAATACCCACGATCGTGGTAATCGGCAAAACAATTAGCGGCGCCAAGAACAACCGTGGCGGGGCGATGGCGAACGGACACCGGCCAGCAGCAGGCAATTGGCCACCATCCTTCTTTAATCCTCGGACGGAATCGCTCGTGTGGCTCGCCGCCCATCGCCCACCGTTCGTGGCTATGCAAATCGCCAAGCATCCGTGGCCCCGCGAATCAACCTTCTTCTCATCGCCAGCGCCGCATGCACTTATCGCAGCCTCATCGGATATGGCGGTTCCGCATGTCAAGCTTCGGCGATCATGCATTTCGCAGCCATCGGATATGGCTTCGCGGTTTGCATGCCGGCTTTAACGCCCTCTACGGCCCTCAAAGATCGCGGCCGCCGTGGCTCGCGACGGGTTCGCCGGACTACCCGCGACGGCTCGCTCGGTGCTCCCCAAAGATCTCGCTTCTGCCATGGGCAGCCACGGATGGGATCGTTACTTTAGTTAGCGCTTCGATACCATGCGCTTGACGCCGTTTACTACTCGGTATATGGACTCCGCCAAAGAACCACTTGACGTCGGACCCAGTAACCTCTCCACCTCTCATGCACCATCCGCCTTTTCCTTCTCATATTGTCGCTGGCAACGGATCCTTGATTCCCATTACGCCGCTTGGCTCCACACAGCCCTCGCTGCTCATGGTCCTCTCACTCTTCAGAACGCATTAGTTACTCCTCAAATTATCAAAAATTTAATTTCCGTTCGTCGCTTTACCATTGATAACAATTGTTCCGTCGAGTTTGACCCGTATGGCCTTTCTGTGAAGGACCTTCGCACCAGGAGCGTGATAGCCAGGTGCAATAGTTCTGGCGATCTTGAAAGGACCGATATGTCGCCTAGAGGGGGGTGAATAGGTGTTATTTCAAATTTAAATGCGCAACGAAAATTTACTATTCGGATAGTCCGAAAATACCTTCGGACTGTCCGAGTGGTTCGGATAGTCCGAATGTCTTTTCGGATATCTAACCGCTGCAAGAAAACCCTAAAAAGTAGATCTGAGTTATTTGAGGGGCTAGATTACTACCAAATAAAGTTTCTAAGCTAGGACAACTTTCAGATTATGAGATCCACCCAATATCTATTGCATGAAACTACCAAACCCTTGAATCCCCAAAAGATTGGGCTAAGCACAAAAAGGGACAAGTTCAAAACTTACAAACAAGAGAGATGCACCGACTTTTCTCCGAAGTTCGGATCATTGAGGGGATCCTACGTCTCCGTTGAGGCGGCACAAAGCCGGGTCTCTTTCAACCCTAATCCTCTAGGTGTTGCACTAAGCACTCACCTACTTTTCTTTGAATCCTTCCCTCATGAGGTGGATTCAACCTCACAAACTTCCTGGCGTCCCCACACGAGCTTGGGGGCTCACCGCAACTCCTAGCCGCCTAGGAGTCCTCAACCTCCAAGAGTAAAAGATCCGCAAGAGATTCGCTTGAAGATGAACCAAGTGCTCAAGATGAATCACAACCTCTAGAGCCTTCAAACTCTCAACTAGATTTCCCAAAAGATTTGCTAATCAAGAGATCAAGAGGAAGAACACTAGAGCTCAAGAGTGAGAGAGAGCACAAACCAAAATGAATTGAATGCACTTGTTAGTTGGTAGGTGGGAGGGGAGGTATTTAAGGCCTCCCAAAACTAGCCGCTTTTCACTTGACCCGACATCGTGTTCGGATAGTCCAACCAATAGAACTAAGGCAATGGAACACTCGGTTCGGACAATCCAACGCCCTTCTGGATAGTCCGAACCTAATTAGAACTAGGGCAACAGAACACACCGTCGGACAATCGAACCATACTTTGGATAGTCCAACCAATAAGACTTAGCCCTAACCGAGAGGGGTCGTCGGATACTCCAACCGTTGTTCGACATTCCAACCAAATAGAATCGACCAACAGAGAGGGTCACGGATACTCAATCGAGGTTCTGACATTCCAATCGGATTTTGCCAGAGCAACCGAGGGTCCAAATGACATTCCGAACAAATGTTCGGATACTCCGAACTAATTTGAACACTTTGCCCCTAGGACTTCACACATTTACCCATACTTAGACTAGGATTCATCTTTGAGCACATTCGATCATTCCAAAGCTATTTCTTGCCCTATCCCTCTTTATAGTACGGCCGTCCTTAAACTCAAATAAAATTAAAAGTACATACGCAGTCGTTGAGTTTAGTCGACGCCTTTTCTTCTTCAAATTGAGGGATCTCTTTTCTTAAGCGACTTTTCCATGAGCGTATCTATCTGTTCACCATACTCAAAACACTCATTAGTCACTTAATCTTGTTGTCATTAATCACCAAAATCATTAAGGGGCCTAGATGCACTTTCAATCTCCCCCTTTTTGGTGAATTGATGACAACACGATTAGATTTATGATTAAAATTAGAAAGAGAGTATTTGGAAAACCAAATACACGGAGAAGCTCCCTAAATGTGTGCATTGAAATAATTTTGGTGGTGGAATGTCAAATGCATATATTTACTAAAGATTTTATGCAGAGCTCCCTAAATTTCGCTTTAGAGAGAGTATATAACAAGACATATAGCGTATAAATTGCATAAATGGATATGACATGATATCACACAAATGCATTGCTAAAGGGAAATGTAATTGAGCTATTAAATTCAAACATCCAACAATTAAATCCAAACAACCAACAAGTATACGCAGCAAAGGTTTAACTAAACAACCAACCAAGCAAAAGCGAAAGATAAAACTAATCTCCTCACTCCCCCTTTGGCATCAAGGCACCAAAAGGGTCACTCCTCACTGCCATCATCGCTGCCGCCGCCGCCGCTCTCCGAGCCAAGACGATCGAGAGTCGCCTCATCGTCACCAAGAGGCGCCAAGTGGCGGAAGGTCAAGAGTCCGCCGTCGCCGAATCAACAATCGCAGAATCGACTCACTCTGACTCGTAACACGACAAGTTTAGCTTTCCTTGATCACATTGAGTCGACGGCGAGTGTCGGTGATCTTCTCATTCATCTGACGGATCTTCCTGTGGTTCTTGATCCCAAGGCAGAAAATTGCACGAAGCATGTTCTTTATGGAGCCGCTTGGGGAGGAAGGATCACCAAGCGGGCTCACCAAGTGGCACCGACCGGTCGAGGGCGCCAAGGAGGAACTGGCTGAACTGGAGGAGGTGGAGCCTTGATCACACGAACACGGTACGGCACATGCTCCACATCCTTAGCAAACCACAAGCCTGAGATACTCTCAACCATACACATCACATATGGAGCGAATCCACAACTGCTACGCGGGCTGAGTGAGTTGAGACGTATCTCTTGCCAGATAAAGTCAAATACATCAAAAGGCCTAGAACCTCACTAATCTCAAAAGCGTGTTCCTAGAGTAGGAACTGATGTTGGTGGCGTCTCCCTCCTTGGGCCACAGGGTCTTCCTCAGCAACTTGTACAGGATAGCATAGAATGGCTTCAAACCTTTTGTGGTGCCCAACTTGAAGTTCTGAGATTCATCATACAGAGGAGTCAAATCATTGATGCTGGAAGAGTCAAAAACATGAAGCTTGTCCAAGTTCTCCCAGCCCTCGGTGTTGAATCCAATGCAGTCAGCAAACTGAGCCTTGGTCACATAATAGTACAGCCCATCAACCATGAACCACATGGTGCACTCAAAGACGGTGTTTACATACTGGTCGCATAGAACTCGTACACAACTTCATTGTTCCATTTGCACCAAGGACATGATCTCTCTCAGACAGACGCCACAAGCAAAGAATCACCTCATTGAATATCAGGTCCTCCTCTGCTGTGCCATATAGTCCCAATCGATGTATTGCATTAAAGCTACCGGGTTCTTCTTCTCGATAACAGTAATCATAAAAGTCCTCGCTGAAAATGATTCCAAAATCTCTTGTCCACATAGTCTTCTTACAAATACAAAGAATGATCCTCGACTCCTGGCCGACGGACCTCTTTGCCTCTTCCTTGCCCAACACAAGAGTCGACCTTCTTCTTTGGAGTCACACCCATTGGAGTAGCACGACGGCGTGGTGAATCTCCAATGGTCCAATCAACAAGACCTTTCCTGCTACCGAAGTCAGCACACTTGGTCGCCCTCAACCTAGGCATAGCACCCTAGGATCCTCAAGACCACCGCCTCCCCGACCTCATCTCCTTGATCACCACCACCCTGACTTGGAGCACCCTTATGAGATGACTTCTTCCTCTTGCGAATGACTTGGCGCTTCTGCCTCCCGGCTGACTGAGCGAGAGGAGACTCCGGAGGGGAATCCTGAGGAGGATCAGCGGGGGTCGCCGAGGAGCCACCGGCGGGAAGATCATGCCTAGCCTTCTTCGAGCGAGCCGCATCGATGTCCGACATGCCAGAATGGGGATTGCCACCTTGAGAGGGATCCATCTAAAGGTATACAAGGGTTGAAGCAAGATTAGACACTAATTATAACCTAGATGAACAATAAAGAGTTGAAATGAAGTCACATTCTTCTGATAGTCCGGGTTATCTTCGATAGTCCGAGGGTTTCTTCGATAGTCCGAAGTTTTCATTCTGATAGTCCGAACCTCTTCTGACATTCCAATGGAAACTCTGACATTCCGAGGTGACACCACAAACCCTAAATTTTCAATCTAGGTGATAATTCAACAAATTTAAGATCTAATCATAGGATGACTATCCTAGCAAGGTCTAGGATGGTCTAGAGTCCAAGGGTTCTCAAGATAAATATGAAAATAACCGACATTAGGAGAGGTTTGAACCAACCTTTTGAAGAATAGAAACCGGGAATCCAAGGCAAATCCGGAGCACAAGGATGATGGAGGTGAACCCCTTGCCCTTGGAAAAGGTCTTGAAGCCCTCAAATCGCAAAATCTCCGGCCAAAACCCTAGATCCAAGTGCTAGGGCGGAGTAGAGGAGAGAGAAACCGAAAATATGAAGTGAGGGGAAGAAAGGAGGAAGAGAGAGGGTCGGGCGGCTTAAAAAGCCCGAGGCCCCACTTCGGACAGTCCGAACTTAAGTTCGGATAGTCCGAACCAGTTCGGATAGTCCGAATGGAATTTCGGACAGTCCGAACTGTTTTCTCAGGATGGCATGAAAATAAAGGCAGGAATGACTCCGAAGCGAGAAATAGATGAGAGGATCTAAAGAGTCAAGTCATCAAGTGATCGCAAGCCATGCAACAATTCAAACCATGATCACAGGATGATTGACAGATCCAAGATCAAAAACCAACCAACACAATAAGATAAGAGAAATGAAGAGAATAAGGTTTTCCAAAAGACTTTTGCAATCACCAATCAACGTGAGCATGTTTCAAGCCAAATTAGAGAGTCTAGAATATTTAGTCCACTCCTCAAATCACAAAACCTCTTCTCATCAAGTGGCTTGGTAAATATATCGCTAATTGGTCAATTGTGCTCACATGTTGGATATCGATATCGCTTTTAATGGAATGATCCCTTAGGAAATAGTGACGAATATCGATATGCTTTGTAATGGAATGTTGGACGGGTTGTTGGCAATTTTATGGCGCCTCATTATCACACAAGAGTGGAACATGGTTATAGGTTAGGCCATAGTCATTTAGAGTTTGTCTCATCCAAAGCAATTGCGCACAACAACTCCCGGCGGCTATATATTCGGCTTCGGCTGTGGATAGGGCTACGTAATTTTGCTTTTTAGAGGACCAAGAGACAAGTGATCTACCCAAGAATTGACAAGTTCCCGAGGTACTCTTCCTATCCACCTTACATCCGGCATAATCCGTATCGGAATACCCAACTAATTCAAAAGATGAGCCTTTAGAATACCAAAGCCCAAAATGAGGAGTGTGCACTAAATATCTCAAAATTCTCTTGACGGCCACCATGTGACACTCTTTAGGAGCGGCTTGAAACCGTGCACACATGCACACACTAAGCATAATATCGGGCCTAAATGCACAAAGATAAAGTAGGGAACCGATCATTGAGCGATATACCTTTTGGACGACCGGTTTACCTTCTTTGTCGAGGTCTAGATGCCCGTTGGCTTGCATTGGCGTCTTGATTGGCTTGGCATTCTCCATGCCGAACTTCTTGAGCATGTCCTTGATGTACTTTGTTTGGCATATGAATGTTCCTTCCTTAAGTTGCTTGACTTGAAAACCGAGAAAGAACTTCAACTCGCCCATCATGGACATCTCAAATCTCTTAGTCATGATCCTGCTAAATTCCTTGCACAAGTGTTCATTAGTAGATCCGAAGATGATGTCATCAACATATATTTGACATACAAACAAATCATTATCAATATGTTTAGTAAAGAGAGGGGGTCGGCCTTTCCGACTACAAAACCTTGACCGAGAAGGAAGTCGCGAAGACACTCGAACCACGCCTTGCTTGCTTAAGTCCGTAGAGAGCCTTATGTAGGAAGTAGACGTGGTCCGATGGTTCGGTCTTCGGCCGGTGGTTGCTCAACGAGACCATTTCGAAAGTGGTCCATTTAAGAAGGCGCTTTTCACGCCCATTTGATACAACTTAAAATCATGGTGAGTAACAAAGGCAAGTAATATTCTAATAGATTCAAGCTCGCTACAGGAGCATATGTTTCATCGAATCCAAATCTTCGATTTGCGTGAAGCCTTGAGCAACTAACCGGCTTTATTTCGTCACTATTCCGTTCTCATCTTGCTTGTTCCAAAAACCCACTTGGTTCCAATCACATTTTGCTTGGGCCTTTCGACAAGCTTCCAGACTTGGTTCCGTTCGAAGTTATTCAACTCCTCTTGCATGGCCATCACCCAATCCGGATCTTAGAGCGCTTCATCTACTTTAAGCGGTTCAAGAGAAGACACAAAGGAGTAAAATTCACAAAAGTTAGCGACACGAGATCTAGTAGATACTCCCTTGTTAATGTCTCCAAGTATGTTGTCGACCGGGTGATCTCGTTGTACACTCTGATGGACTCTTGGATGAGGTACGGTTGCGTTGGTTCTTTGGATGGGACCTCATCGCCTTGAGTGGCGTTCGAGCCGCCTTGAACTTGCATTGAAGACGAGGAGTATCATCCGGAGCGCCCATCGTCGATCATGAACTTCTTGAGTTGAAGAGCTTGGAATTACATCTTGCTCAAGCGGTCTTACTTCTCAATTGCCGCTTTTGATTGCTTCAAGACGGGGTTCTTCCTCACAATCACAAAGACGATCAACTTGTTCTACTTGAGAACCGTTAGTTTCATCAAATGTCACATCACGCGAAATTTCAACCACACCGGTGGTGTTGTTGAAAACTCGGTATGCATAGGCATTTGATCCATAGCCAAGCAAGAAACCTTCATCTACTTTAGGAGCAAATTTAGAAGACTTAGCTTTCTTGTTGAGAATGTAGCATTTGCTCCCGAAGACTCGGAAGTAGGACACATTTGGCTTCTTGCCGGTGAGGAGCTCGTACGCCGTCTTCTTCAAAATCTTGTGGAGATACAGACGATTGGTACTATGGCACGCAGTGTTGATGGCCTCCGCCCAAAAAATGTCGAAAACCTTGTACTCGTCAAGCATCGTGCGCGCCATCTCGATGAGGGTTCAATTCTTCCTCTCGGCTACCCCATTTTGTTGAGGGGAATAGGGAGCCGAGAACTCATGTTTGATGCCCTCTTCATCGAGGAACTCCTCAACCCCGTATTCTTAAATTACGTGCCGTTGTCGTCAAATTCTCTTGATCTTCACCTCAAACTCGCTTTTGAGCCCTTCTCATGAATTTCTTCAAGCTTCCTTGGGCTTCGCTTTTATCATGCAAGAAAAATACCCAAATAAAGCGCGAAAAATCGCCAACAATAACTAACCCATACTTGTTTCCTCCGATGCTTATGTAGGCAATTGGTAAATAGATCCATGTGAAGCATCTCCAGAGGCCTCGAGGTGGTCATCACGTTCTTTATGGGATGAGTAGCTCCAACTTGCTTCCCGCTTGACATGCGCTACACACCCTATCTTTCTCAAATATAATATTCGTTAGTCCAAGGATGTGATTGCCCTTAATGAGTTTATGAAGGTTCTCATACCAACATGGGCAAGCCGCGATGCCAAAGCCAACCCATGTTAGATTTAGCCATTACACGCTTCAAGGTTCACTCTATCCGTATTGAAGTCTATGAGATAGAGGTTTCCCTTTAAACGACCCTTAACGGCTATTGAACCATCATCCCTTTTAATGAAATCCACACCCTTATCACTAAACACACAATTGTAGCCCGCTTCACATAATTGAGCAACGGACAATAAATTGTAGCTTAGTGATTCGACAAGTAATACATTGTTTATATGAAAGTCATTAGTAATAAGAATCTTACCTAAACCTACCACTTCACCTTTTCCGTTGTCGCCGAAAATTATACTTTCACTATTTGATCCATTGGCTTCTAATTGTGCGAACATTGCCCTTTCTCCCATCATATGATGTGTACATCCGCTATCCAAGATCCAACTTGATCCACCGGAGATGTAGGCCTACAAAATGAACTTTAGTTTTTGCTCTTTGGTACCCAAACTTGCTTAGGTCCTCGCACGTTAGTAACAAGTGATTTAGGGACCCAAATAGATCGCACACAAGAGTTATCTTTGGGCTTACCCCCAATATGACAAGCAACTACCCGACCTAAGTTAGTTTTCTTGAGTACATAAGATGCAAAGAATGTAGAGTGAGTTTTGTACTTAGCGCTTTCCTTGCTCTTAACAAATTGATGGGCTTGTTTAAAGGAGCAACCACAATATTGCCCTTTTTCCCTTTTGGCGGAGTGTATCCAAGCCCATACTTCATAGCGTTACCTTGTCGCTTACCTAGGAACTCCTCTAGTCCCTTACTTGCCTTGTAGGACTTTTGAAGTCCATCTTCGAGCATCCCCTTGAGCTTCTCATTTTCAAATGCTAACACTTGCAATGTCTCAAGGTTAGTGGCATAAGTATCAAGATTAATGTTGTAGCATCTAGCGCATCCATTGCTCGTAGAAGGTAACAAAGAATTGGAGTTAATAGTCGAGGTAATCGGAGGGCTATTCTTGAGATCAACAAGCTTCAACTCAAGAGCCTTGCAAGCGTCCTTCGCCTTAGCAAGTTCCTCTTCAAGTGAAGCGTTGGTGATCTCGAGACTAGTCACCTCGGATTTTGTCAACTTGGAATTCTTAACCAAATCCTCGTTTTTCTTTTTTCAAAAGATAAGCTCTTCTCTAGCTCACGATTTTTTCTTTTTCGAGGATGAGCAAATCCTCTTGAGCCTCGAGAATAGCTTCCTTTTGTTCTACAACTTCCTCCAATTTTTCAATATCTTTTAAGAGCAAATTTAACTTATGAATATCAATGTTTTCACAGATTTAAGCACGGTGTTAATGTCATCATCATCACTATCGCTATCGTGCTCATCTAGACATTCATTAGCAATGGAGGGAGTGCAATCTTTTGATGATACCTTATGCCCCTTTGCCATAAGGCACATTGGAGCGTTGTCGTCGTCATCGCTCAAGTTGTCGAAGAGGCTCTTCGACGTTGTTGAGGTGGTAGGCACGGCGATGGCGACGGAGGCAATTCCTCCTTCCTCGTCGGAATTGGACTCGGAGTCGGAGTCGGAGTTGGAGTCGGTGTCGGAGTTCCACTCCTTTCCAATGTAGGCACGACCCTTGCCTTTGTACTTCTTGCTCTTCTCCTTCTCCTTGTCCTTGCTCATCTTCTTGTGCGGCTTTCTTGTGCGGACACTCACTTGTCTCCGTGCCCTCCGGTCGAGCGCCTCATTTCGATGGCACTCACTTGTCTTTCTTGTGCGGCTTCTCATCTTTACCTTCCTTATGCGGACACTCGGCAATGAAATGACCGGTTTCGCCGCATTCATAACATCTTCTTGTGGAATGTCTCCCCTTTGATTTTCTTCCATAGTTCTTTGAATGACCTCCTTGTTTGACATTCTTCTTCTTGAAGAACTTGTTGAACCTTCGCACAAATAGGGCCATATCCTCATTTGTCAATGGATCACTAGACTCTTCATCCTCACTTATGCTTTCTTCGGCTTGACGCACAACTTTGACGGCCTTGAGGGCAATACCTTTCTTCTTGCCCGACTTGAGTTCTTCAACAACTTCAGCTTCCTTCACCATCATCTCGTCCATCATGAGCTGGCCAATGACATCGTGAGGTGTCAAAGTATCGAAGTTGGGCCGGTCTCGTATCAACTGAACAAGATTGCGGTTGGTAGGAGTGATCACGCGAAGTATAATCTTCACCACGGCCTTGTCAGAAAGATCAGTGCACCCAAGACCCTTTGCTTGATTTACGAGCACCATCAGACGGTCAAACATCTTAGTGTATGATTCACCATCTTCCAGGGTGAACCGACTTAGCTCACCAATAATGAGCTCTATCTTCGATTCTCGGACGCTTGACACTCCTTCATGACTGACTAGGAGTCTATCCCAAATAGCCTTTGCTTCCTCCAGTCCATCGACTCGGTTGAATTCGGAATCACTCAAGGCGTTGAATAAGGCATTGACTGCCAAATCATTGAAGTGTTGATCTTTATCTTCTTCGGGAGTAAGATTCTCGGGATCATTAGGCTTGAAACCTGTTTGCACAATCTTCCAAATAGAAGGGTGAAGCGATCTCAAGTGCATCTTCATCTTATGTTTCCATACCGCATAGTGAGTGCCATCGAAATGAGGCGCCAACGAGGGCACGAGAGACATATGAGGAAGAGCTTGAGACACCGAGGAACGATAATCAAATGGAATTGTAACCCCAATACCGCGCTCGTGTTCCCTTATCTTGGTCATGGGCTTCAGTATTCTTATCTCCCGTTTGCGACATAATGATTCTCCAAGCGGTTAAGCCAAACTAAGGAGATTTGGCTCTGATACCAATTGAAAGGACCGATATGTCGCCTAGAGGGGGGGTGAATAGGCGTTATTTCAAATTTAAATGCGCAACGGAAATTTACTATTTGGATAGTCCGAAAATACCTTCTGATCGTCTGAGTGGTTCGATAGTCCGAATGTCTTTTCGATATCTAACTCGCCGCAAGAAAACCCTAAAAAGTAGATCTGAGTTATTTGAGGGGCTAGATTACTACCAAATAAAGTTTCTAAGCTAGGACAACTTCCAGATTATGAGATCCACCCAATATCTATTGCATGAAGCTACCAAACCCTTGAATCCCCAAAAGATTAGGCTAAGCACAAAAGGACAAGTTCAAAACTTACAAACAAGAGAGATGCACCGATTTTTCTCCGGGTTCGGATCCTTGAGGATCCTACGCCTCCGCTGAGGCGGCACAAAGCCGGGTCTCTTTCAATCCTAATCCTCTAGGTGTTGCACTAAGCACTCACCTACTTTTCTTTGAATCCTTCCCTTGAGGTGGATTCAACCTCACAAACTTCCGGCAAGGCCCCACACGAGCTTGGGGCTCACCAAGCAACTCCTAGCCGCCTAGGAGTCCTCAACCTCCAAGAGTAAAAGATCCGGCAAGAGATTCGCTTGAAGATGAACCAAGTGCTCAAGATGAATCACAACCTCTAGAGCCTTCAAACTCTCAACTAGATTTCCCCCAAAAGATTTGCTAATCAAGAGATCAAGAGGGAAGAACACTAGAGCTCAAGAGTGAGAGAGAGCACAGCTCAAAATGAATTGAATGCACTTGTTAGTTGGTAGGTGGGAGTGGGGAGGTATTTAAGGCCTCCCAAAACTAGCCGCTTTTTCACTTCAAATGACAATCGTTCGGATAGTCCGAACCCATGTTCTGGATAGTCCAACCAATAGAACTAAGGCAATGGAACACTCGGTTCGACAATCCAACGCTCTTCTGATAGTCCGAACCTAATTAGAACTAGGGCAACAGAACACACTCGTCGGACAATTCCGAACCATACTTGGATAGTCCAACCAATAAGACTTAGCCCTAACCGAGAGGGGTCGTTCGGATACTCGAACCGGTTCTGGACATTCCAACCAAATAGAACTAGACCAACAGAGAGGGTCACTCGGATACTCGAATCGAGGTTCTGGACATTCCGAATCGGATTTTGCCAGAGCAACCGAGGGTCCAAATCGACATTCGAACAAATGTTCTGATATCTCCTAACTAATTTGAACACTTTGCCCCTAGGACTTCACACATTTACCCATACTTAGACTAGGATTCATCTTTGAGCACATTTGATCATTCCAAAGCTATTTCTTGCCCTATCCCTCTTTATAGTACGGCCGTCCTTAAACTCAAATAAAATTAAAAGTACATACGCAGTCGTTGAGTTTAGTCGACGCCTTTTCTTCTTCAAATTGAGGGATCTCTTTTCTTAAGTGACTTTTCCATGAGCGTATCTATCTGTTCACCATACTCAAAACACTCATTAGTCACTTAATCTTGTTGTCATTAATCACCAAAATCATTAAGGGGCCTAGATGCACTTTCAGATCTTTACCCACTTCTGCCGTCGCCATCCCCACCATATGCCATGCTTGCCACCAGCACCACCCTTTGGCACCGTCGTCTTGGTCACCTTGGCGCTGAGGCTCTTCATCATTTAGCTCGGTCTACTACTATATCTTGTCATAATGGCACTAATGATGCCCTTTGTCATGCTTGTCAATTAGGCCGCCACATTCGTTTACCTTTTGCTTCATCTAGTTCTCGTGCCACTGAGAATTTTGCTCTTATACATTGTGACCTCTGGACCTCCCCTGTCGCTAGCATCTCAAAGTTACAAGTATTATTTGGTGATTCTTGATGATTTCTCCCACTTCTTTTGGACTTTTCCTTTACGCTTTAAGTCCGACACCTTTAGCACCCTTTCCCATTTTTTTTGCGCATGTCCGCACCCGCCCGCACCACTATTCGCATGGTCCAGCAGACAATGGGCGGAGTTCGACAATGTTTCGCCGCCGTTCTTTCTCACTCACTGCGTTGTTCTCCGCATGTCGTGCCTTTATACCTCCCAACAGTAATCGCAAAGTCGAAGGCGCTCTATTCGGACCATCAATAATGTCATACGCACCCTTCTCATTGAAGCTAGCATGCCACCGCAATTTTGGGTCAAGCTCTCCACACCACCACTTACCTCATTAATCGACACCCAACCAAAACCACAAATTTTCCACCCTTACTATGCCTTGTACGGCTCGCCACCGCCTTACGACCATCTTCGGTTTTTGGTTGTCGTTATATCCAAATCTCTCCGCCACCGCTGCCAACAACTTTCACCGTGGTCCACGCTGTACCTTTCTTGGCTACTCTTGAACACAAGGGCTATCGCTGTCTTGACATGAGCTCCAATCGGATCATTATTTCTCGTCATGTTACATTTGATGAGAATTCCTTTCCGTTCGCCGATCTGGAGCCCACGTCACCTGGTACTACTAACCATGATTTTTTGCTCGATATGGAGTCTTCTCCGCTGCCCATCGGGCCGCTCTTTCCTGCAGGAAATGTCCATCGCGAAGCCACTGCTCCGGCCGGCTCTCTGCCCGCTGCTGGTGACAGCAGTCTCGTCCCTCCCTCGGATGCGGTCCAGCAGCCTCCCGATGCGCCTTGGCCCAGCTCTGCTGCCCCCGTCGGCACTCCGCCACGGGTCGCTACCAGCAGAGCTGGCCAAAGCTACACGGCTCCAAACGACTTCGAACCTTTGGCTAGTCCTGCCGGCCCTGCTACTTCATCACCCGCCCGAGACGGTCCTGCTGCCCCCGCTGGCCCTTGGCCGCGGGCTGCTGCCAGCGGTGCCGAATCGGGACCTTCACTGTCCGACGCACCGCCTGCGTCCAGTACCGTGCATGATCTCCATGGCTTGGCTCCGCATGCGAGCAGCCGCACCAGGGGACCTCCGATCGTTGTTCCCATCCCGCCGGTCTCCAATGCGCATCATATGACCACCAGAGGCAAGGCCGGGTTCCATCTTCTGGTCGACCGCATGAACCTTCATGCCGCCACCCTATCGCCGATTCCCAAGACATATCGCGGGGCTCTGACTGATCCCAACTGGCGAGCCGCCATGTCCGAGGAGTTCGCTGCCCTTCAAGCGAACGCCACTTGGGATCTCGCTCTCGCCACCCAAGATCAACCTCGTGACTGGTAAATGGATTTATCGCCACAAATTTCATCCTGATGGGTCTCTTGATCGCTACAAAGCTTGGTGGGTACTTCGAGGCTTCACTCAGCGCCCCGGCATTGATTTTGATGAGACTTTCAGCCCAATTGTAAAGCCAGCGACCATTCGGACAGTTCTGACATTGGCCCTCTCTCGTGACTGGCCGGTTCACCAGCTTGACGTAAAAAATGCCTTCCTCCATGGTACACTCTCCGAGACGGTCTACTTCATGCAACCTTCTGGCTTTGTTGATCCGGCTCACCCTGACTATGTCTGCCGCCTCAACAAATCCCTATATGGCCTCAAGCAGGCGCCACGTGCCTAGTTCAGTCGGTTTGCTACACATCTACTCTCCTTGGGTCTTGTTGCAGCCAAGTCAGATCCCTCTCTGTTCATTTTTCGTCGTGGCACTGAGACAGTCTACCTACTGCTCTATGTTGATGACATCGTCTTGACTGCCTCCTCGGATGTTCTTCTTCGACGCACCATCATGGCCCTTCAGCAGGAATTCTCCATGAAGGACCTTGGCCCCCTGCATCACTTCCTGGGCTTATCATTGACTCGACGGAACGGCACCATGCATCTTTCCCAGCGGCATTACATTCTGGAGATTCTCGAGCGCGCCGGCATGTCTGAGTGCAAACCGTGCAGCACTCCTGTTGATACGCACTCAAAGCTCTCTGCCGCCGGCGATCC
This sequence comes from Guadua angustifolia, assembly GCA_036346375.1. Classification (NCBI taxonomy): domain Eukaryota; kingdom Viridiplantae; phylum Streptophyta; class Magnoliopsida; order Poales; family Poaceae; genus Guadua; species Guadua angustifolia. The sequence continues at coordinate 33,805,609 of CM070506.1, read as the reverse complement.
CGTTGATGATGCCACCGACTATCGGAGCCTTGTTGGTGCATTACAGTATCTGACCTTCACTCGCCCTGACATCACGTATGCTGTCCAGCAGGTCTGTCTGTTCATGCATGACCCTCGGGCCCCTCACCTCGCCCTGGTCAAACGCATTCTTCGCTACCTTCAGGGCACGCTCGACCTTGGTCTTCTCACGCACAGACGCCCCGCCACTCTGGTTGTCTACTCGACGATTGACAATGGGTTGCCCGAGACTCGGAAGTCCACTTCAGGCTATGGTGTTTTCCTTGGTGATAACCTCATCTCTTGGTCTTCCAAGCGCCAAAGATATCTTGTGTCACGCCCGATCTTTGGCGAGTATCGCACAGGCTAATGGTGTTGCTTGAGGCCACCGCTCGCAACTTCTAATGGAGCTCCACTCTCCCCTCGAGGCGCTACTCGGTTTATCAGGACAACATCAGCCGGTATCTCTCCACAAATCCGGTCCAACATCAACGGACCAAGCATGTGGAGATCGACCTACACTTTGTTCGCGAGCATGTTGCTCTTGGCCAGGTTCGCGTCCTTCATGTGCCCACATCGACACATTTTGTGGACATTTTTACCAAGGGTCTCCCGACAAGCGTCTTCACTGAGTTTCGGTCTAGTCTCAACGTCCGTTCGCCTACCGTTTCGACTGCGGGGGAGTGTTAAACATGCATGGATTGTTAGACATGCATGGACTGCGCTTGTTCTGCGTGCGGTGGCAATAGCCGTCCGACTTTGCACGGATTGTATTTGGCCTAAGTAGGTTGTTTTGGTATGACCAGATTAGCACAGATCACGTGTAGTCTTCAGATTTTGTTATTCCTTTCGGTTGTACTCCTTTTATATACCTGCATGGCCAATACAATATTCATCGCGTGAATTCCTTCCGCTTTCATTGGTGATGAAGGTGTAAGGTGTTGGCGATGAGGAAAGTTGTAGTAGGGTGGAGGAGGTGGGCTCGGCACCACCCCTGATGTCGGTAGCCATGCTAGGAGATTGTAGTGGCAGTCAGGGTTTGCATTTTTATTTCTCGGTCGATTTTCGCACCCCAGAACTAAACTACAAAAGATTACTTGAACCATAGATGCAGGTAGGCACACAAGAACTAAACTGCACGAAAGAACAATTTTTGTAGTATGACACACACAAATTTATCAACCTATCAACATGAGTAGTTCGTGCAAGAATCCGTAGTCCCAAGAAATCGAACAAGATTTTGCTTTGGCCAAGAAGATTCTCTCTGAACCTGAGGGACTGGCGCATGGGCGATAGGGAGGCGGGCTTTGTCCAGGGTGCGCCAGCGGAGCCTGGTGTCTCTGACTTCCATCGCCAACGACCACGACCACTGTTGCCACCAGCACCGGCGGTAGCGGACTGGTTGAAACGATGGGCAAGGTCGAGTATGCCCAGCTTTTGCATCCGTTCCATGTTCTTCCGAGTCCTCGCGTCCCTCTCTCCTAGCCGCAGACGTCGGACCCGAAGGACATGGCATGGGAGAAGCAGGTGGCGCCGTCGGAGCCGGAGAAGTCACTGCGGCACTGGAAGAGGACAAAGATGGAGGCAGAGGAGGAAGATGAGGCTGACGACGAGGAGGTCTTGTAGAACTTGGCTGAGGTGGACTGGGAGAGGGCAATGATGGTTGGCGGAGGTGGACTGGGAGGGGGAGCACCATCCGGGGGGAGTCACCACTAGGGGGAGCGCCGACCGAGGGGAGTCACCGTTGGGGGGAGCTCCTGCCGAGGGAGTCAAGGTGATCGTGGCCGTCGGGGGACAGGGGAGATTCAGATCTGGAGAGGGGCGTGGCCGAGGAGATGCTGCTTGGGGAGGGAGCCGCCCGAGGAGTCACCTACTGGGGAGATCTTGGCCGCCAGGGACGGGGGATGGGGGTTTAGATCTGGAGCGCCTAGCCGCCTGGAGCATGGGCTGATGGGCCGGCCGATTGGGGCTGGGAGTGGCCGAGTGGGACATCGAGAGTCCAAGTTCAAGATGCCATCCGGATATCTGAAAGATGAAACTATCCGATATCTGGTTTCCAACTCGTATTTTTTGGATAGTGTATGCTCTGAATCCGACTCGATATCTGTTTTCAACTATCCGGATCTGAATTCGACCTGATATCCGATTTTCTTCCCAGATCCGGTTTCGACCTGATCTGGCTCCAGATCGGACGGGAACTATCTGTCTGATTTTCATCCCTAATGTCATCTATATGTGGCTACCACTATCAGCGACGTGCGTGGCTCATACACTTTGTTCCAGCCATACCATAGCCCCACCCCCATGAACCAGCTCCACCGCCTCCTCGTCTCACCCTGTGAGCACCTCCCTCAACCTATGGACATCATCCACCGCAGCGAGCTCCAGCAGTGTCGCTAGCCTATCTTGCCGCCCACCACTGGCAATTTGTTTCTGCGCCGCATCAACAAGATCAGGAAGATCGCCTATTACCTCCGCCAACGGATAAGCTTAACACATCTGCAGGGAAAGGCAAAAAGTGGTGGGGTTATATAGGGGTGTTTGGAATACGACTCCAGCTCCACCAAAATCTGTGGAGTTGGTGGAGTAGGGTATTTCTAGCTCCAAATTTGTAGAGCCGAGCCAGGTACATTAAGAGTGTTTAGGTAGGTCATCTTGTTTACATTTTAGACTAAAAATATAAACTTAATTCACTTTATTTTAGCCTATAAGTTTCACTCGAAATGAGCTAGGATTTGGAGCTCTCCCAAACAGAGCCATAGATTCAAAGAATCGAGGAGATATATATGGAATCCAAATTAAGAAATCGTCAAATAAAGAAGGCAACAAAAGGGAAAGAGTCGATAAGAGACCCAACTCTATGAATCGGAACTCTATTTTCTTCGGAAGGGAATCAATCGATCCAATCCGAAAAGCATAGGGAGCAATCGCCGCCGATTCGAATGCCAGATCAATGGGAGAAAGGAAAGCAATAAATGAGTCATGCATATTCATTTTACCTTCCGCGACGGGATGATCCAATCCAATTTACAAGGGTGGCCACTGCCCGCTTTACACTCAGTCACGCGGGTGCGCACACATGTTGGGGTGAGGGTGGAGAACGAACGTAACACCACCAACTCCTAATTAGAATTAATATATATAGAGAGATAGAGATAACAAACTTATCTAGTTGCGTCATACATGGCCGTGCGCATGCTGTCGACCGGCCGAAATCAAGTCCATACGTGATTAGATAAAAAGAAAATATGATATTATCTACACATGCAAGTAAATATTTAATAGAAATGATGCATATGGCAACTCAAAAGCATATGATAACTCAGAAGCTGTACGCATGCAGTATATGAAAAAAGAATTGGTTGCAGTATTTGAAAATAGAATCAGCTGATTGAGATAAGAGTCTGATACGCCGCAGATCACGTATGCATCATATACAACCGAATTAAAATTTTCTCCGTTTCATGAGTATGCCTAGAGTAGGGAAAGAACGGACCACCGCCACTAACTCGTAATCAGAAAGAGTAGAGATATCACAAAATTTGAAGCACTCGTAGCACTGACTTGAAATTTTGAGGTCAATCTTAAATACGCAAACAATGCACAAATTGTGGTCTAAGTCACAGACAGATTCGCTCCATTCAAATTATGATAATGTGGTCTAAATTTAATTACAGACCCGCCCCCAAAATTACGATGACCACGGAAAAGATAAGAAAAATGTTCAGCAGCACTGCATATAAAACCAGCAAATCTGGGCCCGATCGATCACTTTCCCCAGAGCGAATTAAGCCTTGAAAAGTCCACCCCAATACAAAACCACCAACAGATCGGCCCGACCGACCCTCGCCACCATGTCCAGCTCCGGCGTCGGCGGCGCGGCTAACCCAGCCCTGGGGCCGGACACCGACGCACCGGCCGGCCAGGGCCTGGAGCTGGCGCAGTTCGCGGCGGGCTGCTTCTGGAGCGTGGAGCTGACGTACCAGCGGCTGCCGGGCGTGGCGCGCACGGAGGTGGGCTACTCGCAGGGCCATCTCCACGGCCCCACCTACGGCGACGTCTGCGGCGACGGCACGGGCCACGCCGAGGTGGTGCGCGTGCACTACGACCCCAAGGCCTGCCCCTACGCCGTGCTCCTCGACGTCTTCTGGGCCAAGCACAACCCCACCACGCTCAACAAACAGGTACGTAGTCGGTCGGTAGCTAGCTATCTATGCGCGGGCTGGTGCCGCCGTTGGTGGTGCAACGGCCGTGCCGCCCGATCGCCGGCGTTGCCTGGTTCATTGAACCTGGCATGGTTTTTGGTGGTGACTTGTTCTGCGTTAAAGCGCGTAAGTTCATGCCCACCAGTAGATATTTTTTGCCCATTAAACGCATCAGGGAATCTTCTGTTTTCTACTCCATAATCCTGCGTTTACATGGCTATTATCTGTTAAATGTTGACTTGGCTAGTTTTACACTGCTCTAGGCGAAATAGAAATTCCCCTAAGAATTTGGTGATGGATTTTGTTGTTACCAAAAATTTATGAGCTCGCCAAGAACAAAATATCTAAAAGATTTATCTATGTAAAATGTAATCTAGACAAACAGCAAGAAAAATGATGTATATGCATACCAATAGACAATTTCTTGGAAAGTAGTACTTCCACCGGTCACAAATATATGTCATTCTGGGTATCACTATAATCTCTAAAACATAATATTAACCACTACTTTCTATTGTACTATATTTATAAAGAGGAAGTATATATACTAAAAATACACATGAACTTTCTATTGTACTATATTTATAAAGAGGAAGTATATATACTAAAAATACACATGATGAAAAGATAAAATTAGACAAATAGGGATGTTGGATGGAACTTGAATAATTCAAATCTAGGTGGAATCACACATCCTCTACTTAAACACGTTTTACACATGACCCACCTTAAGTGGAGGAGGTCTGAGTCCACCTAGATCTAGACTATTTAAGGCCAATTCAACGCGCCTATTTGTCTACTTTTATTCTTTCACTATGTATCTATTTTTAACATATACTTCCTCATGTTGTTTTCATATGTGCCTACGGTGAATAAAACTTGAATGATCCAGATCTAAATGGAATCTCACCTCCTCCATTTAAACCCTGTAAAATTATACTTTTTATGACAAATCTACAATGACCATATATCCAATTTCAATATTTAACAAGATACTAATAGTCAAATTTTAAAAGTTTGACTGTATCTATATCCAAAACAATATATATTTGTGACTTACATAGTACATCTTTAATATTTGAAATATGTCAATTTCTTATTAAACAAAAGTACAATACTTCATTTTGTTACGATTTTCTATAGAGATTGAATGAATTAGACGTTGGGTCAGAAGTTAGAACCTCTACTAGGTCCTACCGTCCTAACATGCCAACGTGCCAAGTCAACTTCGCATCATCCTTTTGTATAAAAAAAACTAAGCAACATCATCCTTTAGTTTGACTGTACATCTCTTCTATACATACATACATATGTATATATGTATGTATGTATGTATTAGATGTAAACCATTCTTATGGTGTAAGCTCCGTGAAAATCATATGTAAAAGTTTTAAAAAAATTTAAAAATTACCATTCTAAAAAAATTCTTATCATGTAAATTCTGCAAAAATCATACATAAAAGTCTTTTTCGTACTCTCAGGTTCAATATATACTACTTAAACGAAAGTGTTATACTTCTTTATTAATTTCGATATATTTAAATACTAATTCTAAAATACTACAATGCAACATGATTGACAAATTTTCATCGAGCCTTTTATTTTTGTTATATACCTTTTTTCATATGTAAAAGGGGTATATACACAAACTATACTATAAAAAGTGGATTTTGATTAAAAAAATTCATCAAACTCACATTGAAGTATCTTATAATCATTATTAGAGCATACCTAAAAGAATAAAGTGGCATATTTTTTTTTTGTTTATACGGCATATGAGAAGTAGGAGTATGTACTTCCAAGAATATAGAACTATTTTCCTAATGTGTCCACCAAGATCTATCATATTACCACACACGCCATTCTGCGCGCACGCTCGCATGGATGCGTCACCACTTCCACTGCGCTCGACGCATCACCATCGAGCCACACCACCCTCACACATTAATCGCCCAAATATCAAACAAAATACAGTTCAGGTAGAGCAACAAATCAACCCGCGGTGAATGCAACAAAAAAAACACAAGAGTGTGCGACAATTTTATCAATCGACACAACAAGAAAAAGATACAGCACAACAAATTTTACTGAAGGAGGCAACAACAGATTGCTACCCGTGCACTAAATTTACAACCCGGTTGCAACAAACTTCCTGACAAAATGAAACATGTCATGCAATGGTTTGAGAAAGTTGTTGCGAGAAATGAAATCCATAAAATCCTTGCAACAATCGTATCAGAAGTGGAGGGGATTGCACATTCAGGCATCGCAGCCGAGCCAAGCTCAGAGGAGGAGGAGGCGGAGAAGAAATTAATCGGAGAAAACAGAAAGGCTTGGAGAGAGGGAGAAGTGGGCTATGGGCGACTTTAGGAAAACGGCGTCGGATATTTTTCGATGCATCTGATCTGTACTCACGATAGGTAGCAATAATACCCTTATAAGGGCATATTTGGTAGAGCTCTAGATTCCAGCTTCTCCTGAAATCTGAGACTTGTAGGTTAAAATAAAGTGAATTAAGTTTATATTTTTGGTCTAAAATGTAAACAAGATGATCTATCTAAACACTCTTAATATACTCACAGTCTGGAGAAGTTAGAATTTTCTAGATTCACGAATCTGGAGAAACTGAATCCCTGCCAAGCACACCCTAAAATTGTTAGCTGAAGAATTCTTCCCAAACTGGTAAACAAACCTGTGGCAGAATATGTTATTGGGCACATTTACTGAAGCCAAGCAAGAGGACACCGGCCCCAGCCAGAATATGTCAGAAAGCTTTACCACCATTAATTTGTGAACGAGCAAGAGATCAGGACGTGTGGTCTATTGTGTTGCGATTAATCTGTCACGAATGTGATGCGGTTTTGGCACCTCGCCCGGCTAATTTCACTCGTGTTTACTTGGGCGGCCAGGGCAACGACGTCGGGACGCAGTACCGGTCGGGCATCTACTACTACACGGCGGAGCAGGAGAGGCTGGCGCGGGAGTCGCTGGCGGAGAAGCAGCAGGAGTGGAAGGAGAGGATCGTGACGGAGATCCTCCCGGCGAGGAGGTTCTACCCCGCCGAGGAGTACCACCAGCGGTACCTCGAGAAGGGCGGCCAGTCCGCCAAGAAGAGCTGCACCGACCCCATCAAATGCTACGGCTGATCCACGACGCCGGCCCGCCGGCGTACTCGGGCGGCCTTGCATCTATGCCTGCTATTGTCATCATCATGGACCATACCTACATTGCGTACGTGATTGTGTCGGTACCAGCTATGTTTTATGTTGTAATAAACGCATTAGTTGTGTAATTCGATCGGCATTTTCGTACTTCCCGTGTTTACACATTACTACACTACCTCTTTGTAAGCAAAGCTTGAGCAGGTGAATGCTCACTGCTTCTGTCGTGGTCCTCGTGGACAGGGGCGGAGCTAACTCATTCTGAAGCCTTGGGTCTGCCCACTAACATCAGGCTCATTTATCTAGTGAATTTGTTCCTGGGCCATCTTTCTCGAAGCATTTTGCTCACAAACCTCGGGCCATGGCCCGGGTAGCTCGAGACTAGCCTCCGCCGCTGATGGTGGACCTACCTACTTGAACATGTGTTGTCATTGTATTTTTCAGATAATAAAATAAAATGTGTTGATAAGAGATAACATTGTTGGAAACATGACCAGGATCACACACGCACTTTGTGGACGTACGTTATCACGAGTGGGAGACCATGAACACAGGAGTTTGCAGCACCACAACAACCTGTGTGTTTTCCTTTTTTTTTTGGGTTAATAACTCGATATGTGTTCTCATTATATTTTTGTAAAAATAAAATAAAATGCATTGTCAACTTGTCATTATCGTGTTAATAACTCAACATGTGTTGTCATTGATCATCAGTCGTCATTGTATATTTTCAAAAAAAATGCAGGTTTGCAAATTTACAGGTGACTAAAAATTTCAAAAATCAAAATCAATTTCCTCTCCTTGGATCTTGCGTTGCGATTCGTGTGGATCATCCTCTTCGATGACAGCGGACAATGGTGGCAGCGGCAAGCATATTTGGACATAGGTTCACCGGTGCCCCTAGCTTAGAGGGAGACCAGGGTGGCGGTAGACCAACGGTGGGTGGCAACGGTGGAGGTGCGGCGAGGCTGCGATGATGCCGTCGATGCCACGGGATAAAGGAGGGTGGTAGGCGGTGGTAGTCGGTGGGAGCGATAAGAAACGGTGAGGTTAGGAGGAGGTGGCGGATCCGACAGTAGTAGCCACCGAAAGACGAGGAATAATGGTAGGGGCAACTCATTGGAGAGGAGGAAGAAGACGGCGCAGAGGCGGATCATTGGAGAGGAGGAAAGAATGGTAGCGTGGGAGGTGGTTTGGGCAGAGGGAGGGAGGCAGGATCGGCGTTTGGGGAGGAGCTAGCCGGCAGGTCTCATCATTGCCAGTGAGGCTGTGGGATGCAGCATGCGGGGAGTGGGTGGTGGCAGCTGAGGATGGAGTGGTAGGTTAGGGTTAGAGGGGATCTGAATATACAGAAGAGAGGAATATATACAGTAGTAAAAAGTTATATAAAAACCTATAGTGACTTGTATTAGAACACAAGTGTAATTCCCCTTAAACAACAAAACTATGTTGAGATATGAACATATTTACTAGTTATATCATCCCCAATTGTATGAATCTCAAGATGCCAATAATATACTTTATTGAGATAGGTAACTAAGTCGAGTCCCTCGTTGAAAACCGTATATGAAAATTTCATCTCATATGGCTCAAGTAGAAACACACATATTTTCAACGGATATTAGAAAAAAAAGGTTCAAAACTTCATCAACCACAGATTGGATCGATTTTCCTTGAAGATATGAAATAAGAAAAGTCTAGAATTTATTCTTGTGATGATAATGCCAAGAAAAAAATCTCAAAATTGTCTCATCTGTCTTTCTTTCTTTGCCATATGTTAGTCATTGGAAGCCTTTTGACTTTCTCTTCCCTATTTTGGATTTTTTTACATAATACAGATTTACTCTTGTTTTTTACTAGTAAATAAAAAAAGCAAAGATACTAGTAGTTTTCGGATAGAAATTATCTTGTTACGATACTATGAACCAGTTCAATTAAAACCTTGATTCATATTACGGTTCTTGGAACAAGAACCACTTGATGATCATTTATTGAATCGGTGTACTAACCCTGACAAAATCAAGAGAAAAAATTGTCTTTTAGAGAAACAAACAGGAAGGAAGATATTTTCCTTTTTATTAAAAACTACTTGATTTTTTCAGTCCAGTTGCAAGTTTAGTGAGTATGAATCGTAGTTTCATTTTTTTCTTGATCCACTCAATCTATTTCATTTTCCAGATACTAGAATAGATAATATGTGATGAATTAGAATAATCTTGATAGAGGTAACAAGCCTTTTCTATGTATTATCAATAGGATCAATTCTAATAAGTCACACACTTATATTCCAAAGATACCAAAAAAATCCACAATTGAGCTACTTGAATTTCTAGAAATGTAGAGCTTAAAGTAGAAAGGTTTTTCTGGAGGGAAAAACTGTGACTTAGTAGTTTTAGTTAGTAGAAACCAAATTCATTGTAGTTTTAGTTAGTAGAAACCTAATTCATTTAAATTCCATCCAGTAAAACAAAAGAATTATAAACCTAAAATGATAGATAGGAATATCACAAATAAAGCCTTTGCCACCCCTATGAAAGGAGTATTCTCCCAACCTGGGGCTATTTTCCCATATTTTGAATTCAAGGGTTTCAATAAATTACATGTGCTAGTTTGTCTTGGCCCATGTTTAGAACTACCTTCAACGGTTTGCATAGCCATAAATTTTATTTAATCATTGGTGTTGATTTTGTATGCTATTCTCTTGTAGTTGTAAATACATGAATTTTTCGTAAATCCATTATAATTTTGAAATTCTATAAAATGGAAACAACAACTTTAGTCGCATCTTCATATCTGGTTTACTTGTAAGCTTTTCTAGGTATGCCTTATATTCCGTATTTAGGTGACCCTCTCAAGAATTAAGAGATCCATTCAAAGAACACACAGACTAAGTCTCCTAGATGGGGAGACTTCTTACTTCAATGAAATTGTTTCATTTTTTTAGTCAGAAACTTTGGTGGTTCTGGGAAGACTAAAAGGAACATATAAACCAATGCTTTTATAGATTCAATCATAGTTTATTTACAATTATGACTCCCACACCTATTTATTTGTCATTTATGAACATTTCCTATATAAATAAATAAAAAGAGTCAAAAAAAGGATGGGAGATGTTTCCAATGTCAAATAAGAAGGGAGATAGTAATGTGGTGTTAGTTTGATGTCTGTTTGTAATTAGATCTTCAACTTTTTGTAATGTTCTAAATTCCACTTGAGCATCCAAGTCTGATCAATACCAACAAAAACATCTGCTATGAAAAACACAATCCAATTTCAAATTGTCCCGATCTAATTCAAAAAATTCCTCCAATTGGAAATGCTTTGTATATTTATTTTCACAGTAGTAGGATCATAATAACTTACTCCATTAAGTTTGTCACCATAGAACTCTACCGTTATGCCTATTTGTTCAACACTTTATTTTGATTCTGCTCTTCTAAAAGGAATGTTTGCTCTCACAATTCCCTCTTCATATAATCTAACAAAATAACCGAGAATGTCACCAAAAAGCAAGCATACGACATAAAAAAGCTCGTGACCTTCTTTATCTATAAAGACGGAAGTCCTAACCATCTAGCAGTTATTCATCCCCATTGTTCGTTGAGCCTGCTTTGAGTAATCCCCCCTTTGTTAGATTATTACAAATATAATCATACAAGGCTATTTTTTCAAGAATTTTAGACTAACATTCTAATAAACTAAGATTTTTGGCTAACCCATCGCTAACTCTTAGATAATATTTCTTGCTAACGGTATCCCTGATATCACTGATTATGAGTAGGCCTAAATAATTCGATTGGGGTAATTGCTGACCCATACCACATAGTTACAACAACAAAGAAAACTGCCAAAAAAACAGCAACAACACTACTAGAAAGTATAGTTTTAATTTTGTCCATATGTAATTCTTTGTACACGTTGAGACAGGTGGACATTAAGATGGAATAGACCCACCAATATGCCCAATGTACTCGTAGCAATATGATGAGAAACTATTCCCCCGAACAAAAGGATCAAAAGCTTCGACACTCAACACTAGATTTATATCTTGTACTTTTCCGGTCAGTCTATGCTTTCTGCCTGCCTCTAGTATCTATCTATATCAATATTGTTGGAGAGATTGCTAGACGCTCACCACGCACGCCCCCATTACCTGTAGATTCTACGGTGCCTCCACTGCAATGCATTTTTTTTTCATTTTTCTCTCTATTTGAAATGATGAATCTCTTTGAGAAGTCTCCTGCAGAAACGCACGGGATTATAGCCAGCAATCTGGGTGAGGGCGAGGTCTTTGCACCTTCCAATGACAGTTTCTATTTATTCTGTTTTTTCTTGTGTTGAGGGTGAATGCTTGGGCCTTTTTGGTTTGTTGACAAATTTGCCTACTAAACTCTACTAAAATTTGGTCATCAAATTGGCTACCAATATTTTGACCCAAGATTAGCAAGAAAATGAACTAGAGAACTAAGGGAGAAGGAAATCTTCTCAAAATTTAGTAGTAAACCAAATGTTTGCTAAATTTGATTAACGTTACCAAAAATTTATTAAGACAAGTATTAGTAACCATCAAAAGTAAACCAAATATACCCTAAGATTATCGGTTGCGCCATGTAGTCGGGAGCACCGATGACCTCATGGAGGTGGAGCAGGCAAGCCGAGCACAAAGATGATAATAGTGTCATTTAAATTTTTTTAGTTTAAAAATAAACGCAAGCTAAGTGCTTCCTATAAATATTTGCCTGGTTTATTCGAATCTTTATCCTCGCCTGAAGTATTCGGGCTGTTTTAAGTTGGCGTTTGGTGCCGTACGGTGTTGAGCAACGATGTAACGTGTTGTTGCAGTAGCAGTAGCAGCGCAAACCAAACCTGTTTTTTTTTTCGAAATTCATATTGTTAACCCTGATCCCGACCATAGCGCAGCCTTGCAGGCTTGCAGAACGACGGGAAAGAGCTCTCCGGTTCATTCAACGGACGGTGCGATGGGCTTTAATTTTCCCGGGTAATGTGGCGGGTGCCGGATGCCGGATGGTATCCTGATTCCTGAGAGGATGGGCCTGGGCCTGAAGTGCGAAGCTGTGTAACGTGCGCTTTGAAAAGAATTGACGGGCGATGTCACGCCGTTGGCCAGGCCAGGCCATAATTTCGGCATAAAATCCACAGTATGATCGCTTTCACTTGTGCATGTTCGGGCAACTAGGAAGAACAAGTTGTCCTTGAAAGATTAACCTTGTCTTATGATGGTGCAACTACTCAGCTAAATACTAGTATAATACAATTATCTTTGATATACAACTCTACTTCATATAACTGAAATATAATTGTATTTGTTTTAAAACTCATATATATAGTGTGTGTATACATATGTACATACATACATGTATGATGTATGTATGTATGTATGTGTATATATATATATATATATAAAGGAAGAACAAGTTCGCCTTGAAAGGTTAATCTTGTCTTATGATCGCGCAACTACGTAGCTAGAGATTATGATATAATTACCTTTGATGTACAGTAATTTTGAAAGTATATTTTTGTAATACGATTATTAAGTTTAATCATAAGAACACAACACAACCTTCATTTGTTAGTCACTTACCGCCATCTCAACTTCAACGGGAGAATTCATGATATATCACTCTAATTATTAGCACTTCAAAAAATGCTACTAGTTGTCGCAACGAGATGACTGATCACCTTGTCCACTCTGTATGTTCTTATTATTCTCATCCACTCGTTCCACTGTCTCCCTCTCCCACATTGTTCTCTCCAACCAGGTGTGGGTATTTTTAAACTGAAACCGAATTGAACTAATCGATTATTTTGGTTATCGATTTGGTTTTTTATTTTAGTATAATTCGGTTTTCAGTGTTCTGATCAATTTTTCGCTTGAAAAACCGAGATAAACGAATAACCGAATAGCCCATATACAATACCACTTTATAATGTTATTTCTAAAGTTTCATTTTGAATGCAATCAGTCAATCCAACTAAGAAAAGTTTCAAAAATTCTGAAAAAATCATGGATGTACATCTCATCTTACCCCATCTACATATAAAATTTCATGATCAAATTCGTCATATTCTAGAAGTTACAAAAAAGACAAATTTGGGGTGCATTTGAACTATTCAAGTTTGTCAGAAATTTGTCTTTTTTATTACTCTTAACATAGGACGAATTTGATCATGAAATTTTATATGTAGATGGGGTAAGATGAGATGTATATCCATGATTTTTTTCAGAATTTTTTGAAACTTTTCTTAGTTGGATTGCACGGTGATTGCACCAAAAGCCTGATTGCACTGGATATGCCCCCATTTCTAAAGCCACTAAACAATTCTCATGTTCTAACACATTTATGCATATGTTTGGTATATTCATGTGTTCTATTATACTTATACTGTAATGACTTATGATTTTTGTGTGGGTTTATCCCTACTCTGCGTTGCGATATGAGAAGGACTAAATCTAATCTGCTTAATGTTTATTCATATTTCGGTTGATAAAAATCGAATTTACCGAACGAACCGAAATATTTCGATTAATTCAATTCGGCTTTTCATTTAAATCCGGGAAATTGAATAGCCTACGTTTTTCTTCCATGAATCCTTTGAATCAAAGAGAGCAACGTGTCACGGTAACCAAGTGGGCAACTTTTCCCATACGCTGGTCAGCCATTCAACGCTTCCTAGTTGTGTTGAGTTTAGTGGCCACATTTCGGCTATCAAGCGTTGAGCACCGATCTGCTCGAACCCATCTGGAAGTCGTCTTATTCCGTCTCCTGGCTTTACCAACTTGCCATGGAGATGTCGCCTGGCTTGGTCCTGGACTCCTGGTCGACACGCGCGGCGAGCGAAAATGTATGGCAAGCGAAGCTTTCGCGGGACCGGACATGAAGACAAGGGCGGATCTGGCATTTAGGGGCCGGGGTCTGGTGACCCCGACGCCCCCATATAAGCCCTTTATACCCCCGCACTCGGGTGGACCCTAGCCCCAAGATTTATCCAATCGACATCCGAAACTAGGCCGTCCGATGACCGGCGATAAATTTTCCTGGATCCGCCCCTGCATGAAGATCACGCCAAACGATCGACACTGTCCGTCGACTCGGCGGCCTCCGTGCGTCAGCTCCACCGAACAAACCCCACAATCATTCACGCCGAGAACGCGAGGAGGCTCTCACGCGCGAGAGCTGTCAGCCTGTCACACGATAGCGTACGACGGGGCTGCACGAGGCACGGCACAGAACACGTAAGCACGGATCGGACCAGCGCATCACAAATGACATGGTTGCGTCGGGCTTTGCAATCATTTATGATGATAGACGACGGCACGGCAAGACGCGTCAGTATAGGTCGATTTGGACCGGTATACACAAAATACGCTTGATGGATCCAAAGCAAGCATGGTACATGGTAGGACATCTTCCCGTGGCATTATGGCATTCTGTTACTCGCCTTGTGACCGGCACCATTGCGGTCCTTCAATTAAGAGAAAATGAGACAACAGAGATGCTAAAAGATGAAGAATGTAGACTGAGGAGTATGTGTTCACCGACATCGAGCATAGCATGCGCGCCGTATATCTTCCCACTTACATCGGATATTCCGTCAAGCCGTCCATGGTGCAGATGCAGAGCATGCCCGTGACGCCGTATTTTGTCTATATCCAAACGTTCTTCCATCACTTACATCACACGGATATTGACACTGCCACATTAGGCATACATTAATCTGGAATGTATGAATGATCTGGACACTAGAAAGTTACCAATATGCTTGCATGCTGTTATTATACTTTTTTCCTTACTAGGGGAAGAGGCGTAAGGTTTTTAATGAGTCGGTAATTTTATATCCGTACCTAATGAATAAATAAAATTTAGTTCTTTTTCTCTAAATAATTATATGTACTAGATCCTCACTGGTGGTCGACTCTCACTGCTCGTCTTTGGTGTCGACAACGTCATCCACGACTCTATACGCCCAACAGAACAAGCGCCTGGACCGACATCACACGGCATGCTGCAATCCGAAACCTGTTAAGCACGGTACAGTCTAACTCCCACATGTAAGCACAACGGTTCACAACGTGCGCACTCACCGTATGATCACCAGCGAAAGCAGAAAAAAGGGTGCCACGATACACCTAAGTGAGTTGCCCTATGTGTTTTACTTCCACTTCATTGCCCTCGTGTCAGCCATCGTCCTCTCCTCTCTATCAAATATTATGAAATTTCGTAGAACTATATATTTCTTGTATAAATTATTAAAAAAATATAAAATTTAGCTTTTATTTTATAAAACCACAAATTTTAAGAGATTTTCGTATTGTAAAATTAAATGGTTTAGAATTGATTATCCCTTTTAACCGGTCTAATAGCGTAGCCTATGTAGGAGTCTCATATGCTCTATTTTCCATTTCACTCCCACTGTATAGGTTCACATTGTCAGACATGCTAAAAGAGAATCATCTCCCACACGACACTGCCAAAGTCACTACCTTTGCCCCCGCATCAGCAGTCGAGGAAGGACGGATCGTGAGGGGAAAGCCAGCCTCTTTCGGCAGCGTGGTCCGATCAACCTGCCCCTATTCCATTCCCGGAACAGCGTCCCGGCAATCCGGCATACACGAACACACCGTCCATCACTGTCTGCCATGTGCCAGAGAGAGCCATGTGTAGCCGGTGACGACTGACGAGCGATGGCTCGGTGGCGTTCGGCAAAGATCCTTAAAACGGTCGTACAGCGACGCCTCACACATGCCGCTGGTACAGCGTCCGTGCCCGCGCGCGCGGGCGGGGTTCAGAGGGCATAGGTTTCGAGGCCCATCTCGTGTCGTCTCCTCGCCTTTTGCACCGCCGGGCGGATGCGGGTCGCTCGTTCCGGCCGGCCCGTTTTTGCGCGTCTCGCGGGGCGGCCGCGCAGAAAGCGCTGTTTGTCTCGCTTTTCACGGGGGAAACCGGGCGGCTACAGGAGCCAGGAGCACTGGCGCGCCCCGACGGCTCGACACCTCACGCCGGGGAATTTATGATTCCTGGACGGGACTCGTCCGAAACATCTGACGGGTCGCTGTTTTCTAGTCTTGCGTGCAGCAATGCCACTGCCAGATTCAGCGACCCTCGTCGGCTCGCTGTCGCCCTACACCACGTAAGCCTTCCCTCTCTTTTTGACAAGCGAACCGGAATATGCGTTGCCATTGGCATGCTAGATGCTAATGCTACTGATGGACCATCTTGTAGCTGTGAGACAGCGAGAGAGACGGTCGATCGAAGATTTTGTTTAGGGGTCGTCGAGATGTAACGCATTTGTCAGCACGTAATGATATCTAAATGTATTCGTGCGAAACCCCGTTTCGCGGAGGTCAAATTCCCTTCACAAAATAAGCCAAATGACATGAAAGGCAACCACCCCCTCTTTACCGCAAGTCCAACGCCACCTACATCGAAACTCTCGATTTCTTCAGTGCTGAATCATCTGGTAGATGCAACTATGGGCAATTAGGTCGGACTAAAAAAACACGACTTTTTTTTTCATCACAAGAAGAGTTGCGCAAATTCATGGAACTCTTCGCACTTAAGGATAAATCTTTTCGACAGAGCCAATGAAACCAAAAACTTCTCTAATCATGAGCATCATGGCACCCACCACTCTTCCCCTGAAAAAAAGTAAAAACTTCTAACTACCACTTTCTCTGGCCAACAGCAACAAATACGAACACGGCATATGGTATGATGCAAGAAAGCAGCGCATTATTTTGGATCACCCCGAGCTTCCAATGCCATTAGACCAAGTGTTCTTCTGCTGCTGTGGCTTACCTGAGCACAAACACACGTGCCATGGCCACCCACGAGCAACCTCCTCTGCATCCCCCACCGCTCAGAGCACCATTGGAGCTTGCTTTCTTTCCTTCCTTGGTGCTTGTTCGATTGCGCAAGTTCCAGGTCCCTACTCGATGCGGTTCTTGACCTTACGGCTCGCGAGTTCGCCACCTGGAAGGCGCCCACGGATGCTGACACCCAAGGCAATCACACCGAACACAATGATATCGACAGCCACTAAGCCGTACCGCGAAGGGGGGAATAAACTAGTACGTATTGAGCTCTGCCTTCGGTGATTCGTAACTTGTTGCTGCAATTTGGCAGTAGTTTATACCAAATCATCTTCAGAAATTTCAGTACAAGTCCTTTGCTTGGGCAACCATGCAACGAATATTGCCTTTGCGATAAAGAGTGCAGATAATAACGCCTGGGGCTGGGAGTGAAGCATCATCATCCGGGCTTTCCAGTTCTGCAGCTAGCCTCTGGCTCTGCCCCAGTACGTATGTCACGCTCACGCAGGAGCTAACCAATCTTAACGCTCGTATCCCATTCAAGGAATACGACTGCCGTGTTTATCTCAACGACGAGCATGTCGCCGTCGTTACGATCGTTAATGCGAGACAAAAGTGTCTTGTGATTACCCCTGTAGATTATATCTTCAGATGTAGCGTGACTGTGTGACACTGACGTTAGTACAGAAGAATTGGCCACTTGCTCTACGTTGAGATCCGCGTCTCACAGGTTTCCCAACTTCTGCTCGACTATAAACAAACGCAATTGGCCGGCTGCTCACATTTGCCAACGCAAGCGATTAGATGTCTAGACCCTGAATCATTGAGCAGTTCTTTTCACCGGTTCATTGGCAAAGTTCTATCACAGAATTGCACATGAATTAGTAACAGTAGCTAGTAGCTACTCGATCATATGCGAAGATTTGAAGTGCCCAATAGTGTTTAGCAAATTTCCAGTTTGTTTTAGACTAGTTCCCAGTATGTTTGAGCACATTTTGAACACCCCTAGGAGATCCAGGGAAAGCTGAAGAGTGTGACAAAAGAGAAAAATGACAGCAGCAGCATCGCCGGAGAGAACATATATTCTTTGCTGCATCTCCACTCAAACACTAACACAGCTCCATGATATTCTTTGCGCCCTCCCTGCGCCATTCGAGGCCTTGTTTGACAATCTTCTCTGTGCCTACGCCGATCGAACATTTTGAGATCTGAGCTGAATAAGTACGCTAGAAAACGTATAATCGTATTCTAGGGTGGCTACGGAGCTGGCAGGGGACCAGAAGGAGAACATAAGCCGTAAATGCAATCAGGCCTGATTAAAACTGCTTAATTTTACGTAAAGTGAAGCACTGAGAGAGTATAGTAGTTGGGGAGCAAAGATTGGGACATGATCCTCATTTGCCTTTTATAATGCAATGTTTTTATAGCTTTACACCACATATATTCTATATTCGTTGAGATTTGTATCAGCTCTTAGCCCCTTTTTTTGCATTACACGTTGTAAGATAATGTTGTCTAAATCACCCGCTTTTGGCAGCACATGTTGGATCAAATAGAGGTTTAGGAACATTACCATCGTATTGGTCACTTCCTAGCAATTGTTCAGTATATGAACACTACCCCAGCTAGGCTATAGTCTTGTCTTTTTTACATCATATAAGCCGGTAAGTGTGCGTCCTCAACTTGTTTTTTGGAGGTTGTTTGTTCTTAACCCGTACCATTATCTCCACTATCAATTTGCAAGATATATTCTCCAAATCAGCAGCTGTTCTGAACATGCATGCTGATCAAAATATCACTTTCCGAGCATTAATTCACTTATCACTAGTACTACTACAGTACTATTATATATTGGTTCAACATTAGATTGGTGCTCCTTTCAGAACCGAACTGACAATGCATAGCTGTGGACCAAGGGACTTCTTACCATCCCTGTGAGAGGTACCAAAGTTTAGTTTGGTAGTTAGTACTAAGAGATACTAAAAATTTAAAAATTTAAAGAGTGGAGACAACAACTTTTAGTACCTCTTGTTGCTATCTCATGTGGCACCACTATCTTAATGCAAATTTTGATACCTTTCAAAAATAGTAAAAGGTCTAGCGGAGCAAACCCTATTGAATTGTACACACTTCATCAGAACTCAGAAGTACTCAGAAGTAAAAACTTTTGCCATGCATTGTTAGTTCTCTATCTATTGAATGAAAGACAGAGTTCCTGTTGATCTTTTAAAAAAGAACTCAGAAGTAAGACCGAAACGGACATGCTTAATTTGTAGCTCTTTTTTTAAGAAGATTGTAGCTTAGCAAGCTAGGCAGAATTGTCCTACGTATCAAGCACCGATAATTCGACATGGGATGGGAACAAAAGCAGGAGTTCCATCCAATGTAACACCTTACCCATACCTGGAGCCCCGACTTCAGTGGTTTTAGAGCAAATAATAATAAAGTCAGCTGTTTATTTTATCTTCTATTCATATCATCTAGAATAAATACTAAAATCAACTTATACAATAACTACCTTTAAAAGTTAGCTCTAGATGTTATTCATTAACTATCTCTTCTTTCTTGTATATAACTAATTTACCATGCTCCTATGTAATGCTTACTAATAAATTAGAGACAACTCTCTTCTATCTTCTCTTTTCTCATTCTTTTATATAGAACAAAACTAATGTAAATATAAAAAAATAAGCTAAAATGATTTTATTATACTTGCCCTTACACGCGCGCTGCAGAGAGGAGAGCCCACCCGTTTTCTGCACCGAACAAAATCTGCGCACCTTTCTTGACGGGAACAACTGGCCAACCGTTCACTTGCAGGGGCACACCCTGTTAATCGAAAGAGACGACTCCTCTTCGCACATGTCATGCAACGGTTAAAGTGCTCGAGGCTACTGTGTGCATCGCCTCATGTAGTCCTGTCACCGATGAAAGCGAGATACATGCAATTGCTGCTACTAGGCTTTCTTGGAACGCATGCGTCTCATAGGATTTTCGTACGGCAATTTCACATGAAATGAAATAGTTTGATTTGTAAAGAAATCGAGAAAAATTCACGCGTTACGAAAGAGGCCTTCAGCTCTACCCCATGTTCCCGAATAGATATCATTTTAATTTTTTGCAATTCCATCAAAATATATTTACAAAAGATTATACTATCCTTTTTATTGTATGCGTGTTTTACTATAATCCATAATAACAAATGATATTGAAAATAACTAATAGAAAAAGGTATAGAAGGAAAAAAAAAAAAACTTATCTCGAGTTGTAACATGTATTTAAGAATAAAATTTAAAAGCTAAAATGATATGTATTAATAAGCGGAGGGGGTAGCTTTCAAAAAGAAGAAAATATTACGATTAATCTCGGATTCGGGTTGACGTTGTATGTTGTGCTCGCATGATGTAGCACAGACAGCGCAGCATCCCGAACTCACCCCTTCATGACATCACGCATCGACGATGCAGGCCGCCGAATCGGACGAGCGCGGCAAGAAGGCCGCCCTGCGCGGCGCGGCGGCGCCATCGCCCCGACACCTTGTCCCGGGCTGTCATGCGAGCGCGTCCTCGCGTGTCGACGGGTCACATCGGGGCGATCCAAACCGTCGACGCTCTAGTCGCAGAGTCGCACCAGTGTCAAGCCAGCCCGAGCCGTCGGATGCCCCGTACTGGGAAACCCGCGCGTACAAATAGGCTCGCGCTGCGCTTGAACCCGACCTCTCCATTTCATCGAGCCGCGGCGGTAAGCTGGTGGTCAGTGGTAGACCTGTCGCCCCTCCAAATGAAGCTTCTCCCACGGCTCTGCATGGCCACCGGCAACGGCGGAGACAGCGACGGCAATATCAACCGGAACAGTAGTAAGATGGCCACGGCGGTGTCGTCCTCCTCGTCGACCGTCTCGACGTCGTCGTCCGCCGCGGCCGCGGTGTCGGAGGCGTCGTCGTCGACGTCCCTCCCTTCGCTGCTCTCGCTCTCCACTGCGGCGAGTACCGGCTGCCCCGCCGCCTCCTTCGCCCACGTCGCCACGCTTCTTCCTCTGCCCACGGCCTCCTCAGCATCTGCCGCGGCCTTGGCGGCGGTGGACTCTGGTTACGGCCTCGTGGTCGCCAGACCGGCCTCCGTGGTCCTCCATGACCTCTCCACCCTCGAGGCGACCTCCACCTCCGACTCGGCGGCTGACACCGCGACAGCTGGCTCAGTCAAGTGCGTGGCGCACCTCCACGGCAGCAAGACCGCCGTGACGGGCCACCAGGACGGGAGGCTGCGCCTGTGGCGGGTCTCGTCGCGCGCGCCCGCCCGGCTTCTCCTCGCCGCGGCGCTTCCCACGGTCTCCGACCGCATCCGCCGGTTCCCCATCCCTTCCAACCACGTTGCCGTCCGCCGCCACCATCGCCGGCTCTGGATAGAGCACGCCGACACAGTGTCCGGCGTCACCTCGTCCGCCGACGGCCGCTTCCTCTTCTCCGTCTCCTGGGACAAGACCCTCAAGGTGTGGGCCCTCCCGTCCCTCCGCTGCCTGCAGTCGCTGACGGCGCACGACGACGCCGTCAACGCCGTCGCCGTCGCGCCCGACGGCACGGTGTACACCGGCTCCGCCGACAAGCGCGTCCGCGTGTGGGCACACAGGCCCGACTCCGACAAGACCCGAAACCACAGTAAGAAGCCGGTGTACCACCTGGTCGGCACGCTCTCCCGCCACACGGCGGCGGTGAACGCCGTGGCCGTCGGGTGCGGGGGACAGGTGGTCTACTCGGGCGGCAACGACCGCTGCGTCGTGGTGTGGGAGCGGGAGGACAGCGCGAGCCACATGATCGCGATCGGGGCGCTAAGGGGCCACCGCAAGGCTGTGCTCTCCGTCGCGTGCTCGGGGGACGGGCTGGTGGTCAGCGGATCGGCGGACCAGACGGTCCGGGCCTGGTGGCGCGCGGCGGACGGCCGAGGGTACGCGTGCGTCGCCGTGATCGACGGGCACGGCAGCGCGGTCCGGTCGGTCACGGCGACGTTGGTGTTGCCGCAGAAGCAGCCGCGGCCAGGAGGAGGCCCCGTCGACGGCGACGAGGAGTGGCGGGTGTGCAGCGCGAGCTTCGACGGCGAGGTGCGGGTCTGGTCGCTGCGGTTGTCGGGTTTCTAGCAGGTTCGATTTGGCGCGATTTTTGACGTAGGAAACCGTGCGTTTTTTTTTTACCCATTTTTGATCTGGTCTTGAGATTCTGTACAGTAGTCTGCAATACGCTTGTGTACATACCTATATTTTTGGACTTGTAATTTCAAATTTGTTGAAAAGACATCGGTTTTGCGTTTCAAATTTTAGTTCTAGTATCGACATTGACCGGTGTTAATTGACAAAGATCAGAAAAAAAAACCCTATATCGCCGGTGCTTCTTAACTTTAAGTCGATGTGACGTTTTCAATCTTAACTTTCCAAAAGGACATGGCCAGCTCAAGAAAGAAAACGCTATCGACCGTCAAAATCCGTAGAGATGACTCGGTAAAAAATCTCGAAAAACAGTTTTACCGACTACAACTCACTAGGTTGGATAAACATGTGAAAACTCAGCCCGTCACCTGGTAACCATGCAATGTATCAAAATGAAGTCATTGTGCCGGTTTTTTTGGGTACTACTCGAAATAAAACCGGGCGCCAATCTGCCATGCGCTGCGCTGCGCTGCGCATACGGAGTTGGACTTGTGGCGGCGATCCATGCAGCAGCTGTAAAGCGGCCTCGTATCGCTGGGAGTTGGAGATCGATCGACCTTGAGTGGAGTTGTCCTCATGCTGGCGTGCGCAGATTGGAACCCGACGCGAGCGTGCGAGTCGTTCAGCCGTACGACTACGCTTGTTGGAAATGTTGGATACACACGATAAGATTCTCTGAGCTACTGCCACGGGCATTGCGGTATTGGCTTTGCATATCGGGTTTGATGACAAATTTATCCTATCAAATTTTATCAAAATTTAGTATTATAAAAATTTAGTTACCAAATTGATTACGGATATTTTAGCAAGTTGCTGGGTGATCCAAATGCTTCCGATTCATACTGTTCAAATATCGGTTTCAGGATCCATCCAATTATTACGCGGTTGCTGGTCTATGATCATCCAATACGAGGTCGACATGCGTCGTACTCTGCAGGACGTGGCCCGGGCAGTGTCAGTGCTGTTAGTTCCAACGTGACAGTCCTCCATGGCACCGTCCTTAAGCTAAGCAAGCAATCATCCTCGTTTGCAAGCAGGACAAGTTTTGTCTGAACTTTGGAACAGCCGCGTATATCGAACAGAGTAGTACTCGTTCGATCTCTCTCTGCTCCTCTCTTGTTAATTGTTATGCGGTACGGGTGAGACATCG
Source organism: Guadua angustifolia (assembly GCA_036346375.1). Classification (NCBI taxonomy): domain Eukaryota; kingdom Viridiplantae; phylum Streptophyta; class Magnoliopsida; order Poales; family Poaceae; genus Guadua; species Guadua angustifolia. Next base: position 33,782,068 of record CM070506.1, on the reverse strand, counting down.
AAACCAAAGCAGCAGCAGCAGCGAGCTAGCGAGCGTTATCTGCTGCAGCCTTTCCTCGGGATATTTTGGCAGGGGGTTGGTGACTGCGTGGGCTGGATAAACAAACGACACATGCATGTTGTTAGACATATCTGATGGTTATATAACACGGCAGCATAACTTAAACGGTTAATTAGGCCGTGCCTAGCAGCAGTAGATTAGTACACACCACCCATGGATTATTTTAGGAGATGCAGCAATTGTAATCGCTAGGGTGAAAATAAGTCGGATATCTCCCGTCCGATCTGGGACTAGATGTTATTAGGATCGAATTTGATTATCCGATTAGATCCGAGATCAGATCTGATGCATCTTACATCCGGTAAATATAGGATGGGATCCGGATATCCGAATTTTTCCTATTCGGATATTAGGATCGGATATCCGGATTTTTCCTCTTTAGATATTCAGATTTTTTTCTATTCGGATACCAGCAAGGTCCAACATATTTTTATCATATTTTTTCGTGGCAGCCTATTCATATTAAAAATTAGTTGATTCTATTGACCCTCAAGTAGCATATTCTTTCTACGATGTCCATTAAGTTTGATATATAACTTGTTACTATGGTAATATACTCCTATGGTTTTAATTTAACATATATTACCCTATATATGATGCATTATTCGTATATCTTTATCAATTTTTAACCCAAAATCCATTACATATCCGTCCTGTATATGATTCCAATAGCCTGTATTCGGCTCTGAATTCTGAAAAAAAATATAGATTAGAATATAAAAAGAGTAATATCCATCTGTATCCGATCCGTTTTCACTCTAGCAATCGCATTTCGTGATCGCAGATAACGGGCTAGTAGTACCTGTCCGATGGAAATTTGGCGAATCTTGGACTGGGCGATGAACAAGTGGGCAGAGCTAGATGGGATTAACTAAGCGCGCTAGTTGCGATGATTAGGCAGGGCTGGTTCCCCTTTAATCACACCCTGATTAAATTAATTAATCCATTTGGGTTGATTCTTTTCTTGCACGTGGATAGTTAGTATAGTATGCATGTGGAGTCAAACGCAATGGAGTGGCTAAGAGTAGCATTTTACGTTTCTTCTAGTCCAACGCTATAGTCAGAAGCAAACGAACGATGTAATTAATAGTACAGTCTGATTAGCAGAGGAAGGACATCAGATAACATGTACATCTCGGTATAGATGGCCAACCTCCGTTGTAAATATATAAGAGTATAAATCATGAATGTCGTATTTTGCTATCAAAAAGGGCATGAATGTTTGTGTCCTTTTTTAATTATTTCCTTTTCTCTCTGTCACATTTTGCATAAGCTTGGAATATATCAAGAAAATGTACTAAAACATGCATTATTGATCATAAGAGAGGTAATCAAGGGATACAATTTGATCAACAAATGTGAGAGGATCGATGCAGCTGTTTTTTAAGTACTCCACTCCCATTTGTGAAGTTGGCCGGCATGGCAGGCTGGAACCTGACTGCGAAACACCACCCTGAGGTCAAAAACAAGTGGCTACCACTGTCGCCGCGTGCGTGACTTCAACGGACCAGAAGGAAGCTACGTGCGTGCTTGCATGTCCTTCGTTAAGATTGTGTGCATCTACATGTCGATATGCATGGTACCACCAAATTACTCTTAACCTCCTGTGCCTCTTAACATCTCCATCTCCTAAATTTTTGGTACATCTTAGTACTGACTCAATGTATATTTTAATACCTCTCAACAATGTACCAAAAGTTTAAAAAGATGAAAAAACCAAGAGGTATAAGATTCTAATAATAATTTGGTGATACACCTCCTAAGGATGGTAAAAACTTCCTAAGATACCACCAAATTACCTTTAACCTCTTGTACATCTTAGCACCTCTACCAAGTTGTGGAACTAGAAGAATTCCTATGAGGATATATACTTCACACGTACAACTCTATAGTCTTGAATAATGATTTTGTAATATCATAAATTCAATATATATATTTGAAATTTGTTAAAAAGTATAACACAAATATTTCTAGTGTCTTAAAAATCTCAAACCACCGAAATCGAAATCAATTCAATCAACAAATTTGACATATCAAGAGGTGATATTGTAACATTTCTCAAATTTTTTGGGTCCCAACACCCCTGGTACCATCCATGTCTCTATATTTTAAATTTTTGATATATTTTGGTACTAGTTCAACATATAATTTTACAACTCCCGAGGACAGTAAAAAGTGTAAAAAAACTATACCTTTGGAACATTCGACCATTAATTTGGTCTACTGGATCAACCAGTAAGCCAGTCATGTTTATTAGACAGCTAATGTGAGTGTATGTCGTCCAGCGTGCGACACTGTCCCTGTGCCCAGACCACGACAGGCTCCATTGGTCTAACAGGACAGGAAAATGGATAACCTTGACACAGCAAGCTAGCAACTGAACTGAAAGCTCGACTTTCTACTGGTTTGCAGCTGAGTGAAAACCGACCAGATGCATGCGCAGTTCGTTCCTTTATACCATACATACCCTACTCGCAACGTTTTGGCGTCGATTGAGCTGACGAATAATTAACCGCGAAGTAGCTATGTAGCAAGCTGAACATTAACCCCCCACAGTTTTCTCTGAACATAAATAATAAATAGCACTGCCTCTCTCGTATCATAGACAGTGACTCAATGAAGTGTCTGCTATTCGGGATCCATGTGGGGATGACCCAGGCCGGACGCTCCTCTCCTCTCCTCTCCCCTGCACGGAGCATCCTCAGTCGGCCACGAAGCCAAGCAAAAACAATACGGCAGTACATGTAGTGCCTCCAGGTCCAGGCCCCATGATTGGAGCTGAGATATTCTCCTTCCAGAAGCTTCATAGAACGTACTGTAGAGAAGGAAGATCCCGACGGAGAAATGAATGCGAGCGTTTGGTCAACCGTCGCCGGTGCTGTCCCGGCCGCAGAGCTAGCAGACAAGGGAGGTCCGTGATAAGGATTGTCCCGGCCGCAGGGCTAGCAGACAAGGGAGGTCCATGATAAGGATAAGGTGGTGAGCTATGCATTGCATGGGTACTGTTGTTCAGATCTCAGAAGCCATCAGGGAGCAGATTTGACCTGCGAAAGAGATGCATATATATATATATATATATACACACACATAAACCAACTGTATGATTTGTCGCTCCTAACTCTTTTACAAGTAGCACTATTTTAGTACTACCACTCTGTCCACTCATGCAGTTCTTACACTGTCACATGCACCGAAGAAGACATATTTTCTTAAAACTATCCTAAAGATGACGAGAAAACGTGTGAAGGAGTGGAGAATGGAAGCAGAGCACCCACCACCTCTCTCTTTCAAAGGAGCCATGGTGATGATGATATCTGCGAAGGTCGCATTTCACTTTTTCCCGACAGACCTGACCCACCTCATTAAGGGAGCAAGTGAGATGCCTAATCACGTTAACTAATAATGCCCGGAATGATGCGCTTAATCAAGCAAGCTAATGACAGGATTAAGTAACAAGGTGTGCTTGCTTGTGCATTACGGCTCTCTGCAGCGCAGCGTTGGCTTGAAACAACTTTACTACGGCTTTACGTAGGTGTGAAAACGGGTTGCATATAGGTGGATATTGTTTTTCCGTATTTTAATATATATTTTTTCGAATTTGGAACCGGATATGGGTTAGTCGGCTATGTATACGAATTCGAATTATTCAAGATATAGATACGGGACAGATATGTGACGGATTCGTATCGAAAACGGATAAAGATATACGGATAATGCACGCATATATAGAGTAATATATATTGAATTAAACTATACAAGTACATAACTATAGTAGCAAGTTATATATCAATCAAACCCAATAGATATAATAGAAAGAATATGCTACTTTAGGATCAATATAACCAAATTATCAATATAAATGAACTGCTATGGAAAAAAGGTGATGAAATGGGTTGGGCCTAGCTAATATCCAATAGAAAAAAATCCGGAAGTCCAGATCATGTCTTGTATTTACTTGATATTGGCTGCTCCATATCCGATCCCGGATCTGGATTCAAATATCCGAATCCCGTCCTGGATCCAGTTGGATAGACAAATCCAGTATCGAATTTGGTCCCAGACCAGGCGGAAAATATCCGATCCGTTTTTCACCTCTAGCTATATGGCTAGCATGGAGGGCAGAAGAGTTGGAAACTTCGAATTGAGTACATCATTGCTTCCAGCTACACGCGCAGTTTTCTCCTACAAACTGAAAAATCAAAATCGAGGATTTTCCAACATAAAAATCGACTCTTGAGGATATAAGGCTCTGTTTATTTAGGCTCGCTTTTTGGTTTAAGGAGCTTAAAATTGCCCCTATTTTATACATGATAGAAATAGATAATTTTATCTTAACTTCGGTGGTATTGGCTAAAACCAACCATCAATAAGCAAAAAAAAATTATTCTTATCTTTTAATTATATGAAGACATATGATTTTAAAAAAAAACTAGTTAAAAAAGGGAAAAGTCCAAACAAATAGGGTGGAAGGCGAGCGCAAAAAGACAGGCTACAGAAAGCCCATTAAAAGGTTAGAACCCAACCAAGGCCCAACCTCTCAACCAACAGCACGTCAAGGCCCACCGGAAAACCCCTCCCTGCGTTCCATGCCCTAACTCCTCCCGCACATCCCGCCCTTACCCCGGCGAAAACGCAAGTCGCAATGGAACAACAAGAAGCGACGCGCGGCGAGACCTTCGATCCGGTGAGCTCGCTACCTTCAAACCAGTTCCAGTCCTCCCTCGAATGCGCCTTTTGCTTTGGTTTTTTTTTTATTCTTTGGGGCGTTGGATTTGATGAGATGTTGAGGCCTACTCGGGATTTGGTGGCAGGATCTGATCCACGCCATCTTTAAGCTGGTGTGGAGACGGCGGACCGAGAGGGGCGGCGGCGGCGGCGGCGACGAGGTTATCGACGTCGAGGTGATTCGGTGGTCCGATCCAAACAGCAGCTCAAATGCTTGGGTTTTTTTTTTTTTGGCGATCCGTTCCTCTTTTTATTTCCCCCTAATTGTTCAGATTCTTGCTGTTATGCATACCTGATGACCTGAATGTCTCTTTCCTTTTCTAATTCGCAGCCTGTTCCGGAGACGTCAAGGAGAAATCGTAGTACCATTGGTAAATGAGTGCTTTTTGCTACACTAGAATTAGGGCTCTGTGTCCTTGCATTGATACATACCAGTGCCGCATAGTGATTGGTATGGAGAAGCTCGTAATAGTGCATCTATTCGTGTTCAGTGCTGTCAAATGGCATTAGCACGCACAGCAATCCTTCCCCAATTTCTCCCTACTGTTATATCTCCACTCTTTAGATTTTTAGTACCTCTTGTTACTAGGTTAACGAATGTTTTGGTACCTCTCAAGATGGTAAATGTCTCATATTTCATTCTTTTTTTAGGGAAAGATGATGTTTCATACATGCAATTACGATGAAATCTTTTGATGGGGTGTACAATAAGACTTGTAGCAGATTTCAGCATAACAATCCAGCCACTTAGGATGTAGCAGGAACTGGTCGGTCAACAAGTCGGTTTAGATATTCGTCTGTTAGCATTTCACCTATTCTAATTGTTAGCATTTCACCTATTCTAACTGTGGCAATGGATTCTATTTTGACTACCCGGGTTAAAGAACAACGAATATTTCAGTCTTCGCGCCTGTTTTGTATTCAAGTAGGTAGTTTATAGTCTTTTCAACGTTACGTGTAGCATGAGTCATGACAACAGCAACTAATGTCAGCACCAGCTGTACCTAAAAGGCTATAACAGTTTTATCCTGTTGGATAAGAATTGACTCCTACAGTCACAATGACTTGCAGAAGGTGTTCAAGGTAGTCTAGCCAAGACAAAACTCTCAGCTTTTTTGTCGTTAATGTTCATTAATAAAATAATTTGTGATTTGTGAAAGAGCCACAATGCCGCACTTCCTACATGCCTGATCATTAGTGAATGGAAAAAATTGTAAAGAAATTGCACCGTTAGATTTCCATTGGGTAATTCATGTAACTTTCTATGAAAAGCCTTCTTCTGTAGTGCTCAATTGTTCATGGTAACTTGTTCTTCTTTGCAGCCAATGCAAGTGCACTTAAAGTGAGCTGTGAACTTCTCCGGTTATTTGTTACAGGTTTGTTTCCTCTGAAAAATGTTGCATTGCCTCATGCTATTAAGCAACAGAGATCCCATTTCTGTAGTTTAACTCGAGAATTTTTCTTGCAGAGGCTGTTCAACGTTCTGCTTTTATTGCTGAAGCAGAGGGCACTACTACAATTGAACCCACCCATTTAGAGCGTGTATTGCCACAGCTCCTCTTGGACTTCTGAGTTGCCTCAGGAAGCTTCCAAATCCATCACCGGCATAACAAATACATAAGATGCCTAATGGCCTATTGTATTTTGCCAGTTTGGCACTATTGCACCAGCAGGAATCATCTGGTTGAATTAGCTAACCGGTCTCTTGTATACATACAGGGGGCACATCTTTTGTATGAGCTAGTGTTTTTGCTGGCAAAAGAAAAAAAGTGTTCTACAGCTGGATGTTCATCCAGTGACAAAGCACTTGAAAACTGCTTGTCTAGTCTCAGGGGCGGCACTAGGGGTGTCAGATATACTCTGGTACCACAAAAATTGGAGAAACGCCAAAATTTCACATATTCAATAAGCTAAATTTGTTGATTGAATTGGTTTCGATGTTAGTGGTTTGGGATTTTTAAAACCTTAGAACTATTTGAGTTACACTTTTAGCAAATTTCAAAATATATATGTTAGGTCTATGATGGTATGAAATTATTGTACATGACTAGAGTTGTATGCGTGAAGCCTACACCTCCATTTTTTTTGTTTCGCCGCTGTCTAGTCTTCAGCGTTGAGAGACTTGGTTGAAAAGCACTTGATGATGTAGAGGAAGTATATGTTGAAAGTAGACATATGGTGAAAGAATGAAAATAGATAAACAGGGGCGTTGGATTGTCCTTGAATGATCCAAATCTAGGTGGATTCCCACCACCTCCACTTAAGGTGTAAAATTTTGTGATTTTTCTAGGAATTATGTGTAAAACGTATTTAAGTGGAGGTGGGATTCCACTTAGATCTGAATTATTCAAGTTAAATCAAATGACCATGGTTACCTACTTTCATCCTTTCATTATGTCTACTTTCAGCATATACTTCCTCGATAATGTATTACTCTTTCTGGAAAGATAGCGGCTTGATTATGTTTGACTAGCGTATGGGTTTTGCTTCGAGACTATGCCAGTGCAGGTCTCCACTGTACTCACATCTATAGTTAGAAATTTCGGTGAAATTTCGGGATTTCTCGTTGAGATCTCGGATTTTAGCGGGGATGGGATGCAAAATCCTGGTCGAATAAAAAAATTTAAAAAAACAAATTACTACAGCATATTTGGGAAAAAATCCGAAATTTGAGTTTTTTTTACCAGATTTGGCCCAATAACCCTTAAGAATGTCTTATTCCATGAAAATTTGTTGAAAAAATGAATTCTTGAGATGTTTTATAATTTCAACAGAAACAATGTCAAATTTTTATAAAATTGTACAAGATTGATCATACTCTGAAAAAATTATGGTACCATCTTTACCAGTTTAGGATCATACAATTTTTTTAAAAGAATTGAACTTCATTTGTTATCTTTAAAAAATAAAAAAGAATGAACATAAATAAGAAAGTAACATTGTCATAATTTTATAAATTTGATTGAGTGTGATCATGATAAAAAAAATTATGAGAGCTTAAGAATTGCCTTAGAACCATTCTCTAAAATTTTGAACTTTTTTTGTTTGCTCAATCAAATATACGGAAGCATTGAATTTCATTTGTTATCTTTCAAAAATAAAAATAGAAGAACCATAAATGGTGCAGTACTTTTGTAAGAATTTTCTAAATTCACTGGAATATGATCATAATCTAAAATTTTTACGAGAGCTTAAGCGTTGTCTTAGCACCCTTCAGTAAAAGCTTTAAAAATTCTAAATCTTTTTTGGTTGCTCAAGCAAATCATGTATTGATCATCAGACATTTATCAGGACAATAGCACTGTCATAATTTTTGAAAAATCCTCATACTTGATCATCATTTTATAATTTTATGGAAATATTGCTGATTCATTAGGACTATCCATAAAAAAATAAAAATTTTCTAAAGTAATTTGAACCACTTTTCATTTAGTTGAAATTTACAGATCAGTCTTCAGTAGCACTGTCCTAAAATTTAAAAATGTCTCAAGAATGATCATCATGTAAAAATTTTATGGGAATATTATTGATGCACTAGGACTATCCAAAAAAAATTTCAAAATTTTATAACATGATTTGCACTATTTTTCATTCGGTTGAAACTTGTCGGTCAGCCTTTTATCAAGATAGTAGCACTTACAGAATTTTTAAAAATTCTAACAGCTTGATCATCATCTGAAAGTTTTATAGAAATATTAATGATGTGTTAGGACTTGTGTTAGGACTATTCAAAAACATTTAAAAAATAACATTATTTTGATTATTTTTCACTCGGTTGAATTTCGCAGAGATTTCGGCAATTTCGACCGAAATTTCGGTAATTTTGGCCGAATTTCAGTTCAAAAATTCCGGATGTCAAATTTACCTTTTGAATTTTGACCAGATTTCATCTAAAATTACGAGATTTCGCTAAAGTTGGCGGATGGGCGGGTTAAGCGGTAGGCCGAGGCACGGAGTTGGGCGGCACTAGGCACGGCCCGACGCGATAGTAATAGTGCGGGCCGACGCACGACTACAAATCGTGCGCGTGCGGGCACGATCTTCGACGCGTGGTAAACGCAGGCACGGCACGAAAAATGGGCACGGAAGGGCACTATGAAGGCACGGATCTTGGGCACGGCACAGCACGACCATACCGAGCGGAGGCAAAACCCTAGCCATATAAAATCTCAATTCTCACTTCACATTCGTGGCTTTCCCCATCCCCCCGCCCAAGCCAGGCCCCAGATCCAATCATCCAAATCCCCATTCGCCTCGCCGTCAAACCCTAGCCCCGCTCTCTTGCTGCCCACCTCCACCGCCGCTCCACTCTCCTCTCTCTCCGCGGATCCCCTCGGTCTCACGCCACGCCATCAAACCCTAGCTCAGCTCCCCGCCGCCTCCACCTCCACCGCTCGCTCTCCACTCTCCAGTCTCCTCTCCACGGATCCCCTCAGTCTCACGATGGCCGAGGAGCTCGATCCTACCTCCATCGACCACGATCTCAGGCTACAAGGGGACACCGGAGAAGACTTGGGCCAAGATGACTTGTTCGGTAGCAGCGCAGCGGAAGCTACTGGCGGCGACGCCGCCGATGGCGATCCCTCTGCTGCTGCAAGTATGTCGCAGGGTGACGGTGCAAGCACCGGAGCCACGCGTCGTGGCCGTGGTAAGACTAAGAGGCCCAGAGCCTCCACCTCTGATGTGTGGAACGATTTTGAAAAGTTGTTTAGAATCGATAATGGCAAGAAGGTGAGGTATGCTGCTAAGTGCCTCATCTGCAAATCTACGTTGTCAGCTCTTTCTACTGGTGGTACTGGACATTTGTCACGGCACCGTGATAGATGCAAACTGAAAGCCGGTCATTCGCCAGATTCGATCCTTGATTCGATTCAATCCCGCCAGCCTTTGTTCGTCAATGGGATTCTGATCTGAGGTAGCTCGTACTGAACTTTGTCGTTTGATTGCTAGAGAAGATTTGCCGATTTCCTTTGGTGAGTCTGCTGCTTTTGAGGAATACATTAGGCGTGCCCATAATCCTAGATTTTCCACTGTCTCCAGGCAAACCACTACTAGAGATATGGAGAAATATTTCAATGAACGTCGTAGTAAGCTCATGGAAACTTTGCAAAATTCTGTTTCATCTGTTGCACTTACTTCTGATATTTGGTCTGGTAATGCTAAGGAGGATTATCTTAGTGTGGTTGCTCATTATGTTAGTACTGATTGGGAACTAGAAAAAGGGTTATAGGGCTTGGTGATTGATGTGTCACATTCGTGACAACATAGTGGCAATCGTGTTTCCTCTGTGATCACCGAGTTTGGCTTGTCGATAAGGTCTTTTACATTACTTTGGACAATGCTACGCAAACACTAGTGCCATGGTTAAGCTCAAACCTTTGTTTAGTGGTTATGTTGGATCTGTTTTCTTGCATCGGCGTTGTGCATGTCATATAATCAATCTAATTGTTAAGTCGGTTTGAGCGCTGAAGCCTTATGTTGAGGCTTTCGAGCAGCAATTTCTTTTTGAATTCTTCAAACCAACGTATTCTTGCCTACAAGAGCTATTGTGTTGCTATGGGGTGCGCCCTCGTAAGTTTGGTTTGGACATGGATGTGAGATGGAACTCCACTTATCTCATGCTCAAGCACCTCATGCCATACAAAAGCACTTTTTAGGTCTTCATACATACTCACTATCCCCAACAAAGGGGGCCACCCTACTTATCGATGCACATTGGTATGTTGGTGAACAAGTTCTACAATTCCTAGAGTTGTTCTATGATTCAAGCTGTTGCCTTTGTCTGGTATTTATTATCCCACATCTCCATTGATGTTGCATCACATTCTTGACATTCTTGGACACCTTAACTCATACGAGAATGATCTTACGCTAAGAGATGTAGTTGTTCCTATGAAAACAAAATTTTTGAAATCTTTGGAGGGCTATACCAATGCTATATGCCTTTGCATTTATTTTGGATCCTAGAGCTAAGATGAGAGGTTTCAACAATGTTCTTATGTTGTTATGCACGCTCACTGGTACAGATTACTCTAATTATTTAACTGAGGTAAGGGCTGAATTAAATGGAACTTTTTCCAAATATGAAACCAAGTTTGGTGCAGTGAGATTGCAGAGACCTTCACAGCCAACCACTAATACTGGTAAGAAGAAAACTGATTGGGGCAAAATATTTGGGGCAGCTGATTCTGCATCTTCTAGCTCTGCCTCTGGCTCTGGATCTGTTGCAAATTTAGGTGATTCTGTACCTTCTGCTTCTCGTGTTCGTGTACCTTCTGGTGGTGGTGGGAGATCATCATCTGTTTCAACCTCTGCCTTTGCTGTTCCAGTGTCTGTTTCTGAGTTATCAACTTACCTGGACAGTGACAACGTCGCCCACTACGACGATGACTTCGACATTCTGAATTGGTGGCATGAGCACAAACTTACTTATCCCATTCTATCTATATTAGCTAAAGATGTGATGACAGTGCCTGTGTCTACTATATCTTCAGAATCTACTTTTAGTCTAACTGGTAGGGTGATCGAGGAGCGGCGACGTCGTTTGAACCCTGAAATGGTGGAGATGCTGTCCTGCCTCAAGGATTGGGAGCAAGGTGAAGCTAGAGCTCAACACAATGTGGAGGACAAAGATCTTCAAGATTCATACACAAACTTGTTTCTTGATGAAGTTTACATTGCTCTTTGGTGCTAGACCAACCGATGGCGATATTATTCTGAAGCGCCACAGGCAGTGTGTAAATATGTCTGTTATGTAATGGACTATATGGATTGTACTCTTTTCAACTTCAAACTGAGCTGGGTTGTACTCTTTTTTCCTTTCTAGGGTTTTCTCATGAGGTATGAGTTTTTACCTAGAAAGGTTTTTAATGAGGCAGCCAAACATTATATAAACAGCTCAAAATAATATTTGAAGTTTGTGAACTTGTGTTTGTGGGATTTTGCATGTATTTGATGCCTGTTACAAATATTAATTGGACTTGATTTGTTTATTTTCTTTTCAAAAATTTTTGCTGAAGGACTTGCTTCTGGAGTCAATGTTGAAGACTTGAAGGTACTTTCAATCTTTCATTAAAAAAAGAGACATAACAGCCTTATTAAAGACATTGAAGTTCAAATTCTTATCTTAATGAGCTTGCTTATATTGCAGGGAAAGTTAATGTAGGGTCACAAGGAGCTTGCTTATATTGCATATATTGCAGAACTTGATTCCTTGAGGAGAAAACTTGAAGTACTCTTAGGTAATGTGCCTGTTTGTGAAAATTTGTTGTTATATAGATAGTGAACATAAAGCTTTAAAAAGATTACATGAAAACTGTACATGTGGCAGAATTACATAATTTCATCTGTGCATCATTTAACATTGTGATGGGATGACAAACATCCACATGTAAAAATTTGGCACATCCATCACAATGTTAAATGATGCACAGATCACTGGTTTCTCTACTCTGTAGTTTGTATGCACTATTTAAATTTTTTGTCAGTTCTGAACCACATTAATGTGAGGAAAGCTTGCTTTGGTCTTGTAATGTTCTTTCTTGTAAGAGAGATTGTGTTGGATGATCATCCCATTTGGCAGGCTAGTTACTTCTATAGTTCTATTGGCTGTCTGCCTGTCTATTTGTGTTGAAGGTAAAGAAAGTGAAGTTAACTGACCCCTATGCAAAAGCTACATTAATTAATAATTATCGGTAAGTCTTGTATGAATCAAATTTCTCTTACAAGTTGACTGTACTTTGGCACTTTTGTATATTTGTCTGGAATGAATTAATTAGTTAGTTGATTCAGTTAGATTGACTAGGAGTCTAGGACAAAATAATAGGCCACATATTAAATTATTAGATGCCCTGAAATATTATATCTTCCGTGGAAATGTTGAACACCTGGTTCTTGATCTATTAAATGGAGATGAGCATTTCATGCTGATTATGCAGCTATCCGTAACTTCTGAAGGATATGTCCCTTGAGTTTTTTTGAGATGCTTCGCTAAGAAACAAATGTATAGCTTGATTATTTCTTTTGTTTGTTGGATATGATTTTAACATGCTCAATCATGGGCTGTCTTTCCAGTTTTTGTGCTATTACTCTTACATTTGGTTGCCTTCTTCCCCCATTGTTTTGTCCACTTTCCTCGTGCTGAGAACTAATGTATTTATTTGATTCATAATGGCAGGTTTTGCTTGTATGCTGGAGGCTGGAGCTACTGGGCACTGGCAGAACCTTTGTATATTCTTTCCCAGACGAAGAAATACTATACAATAAGAGTGTATACTGAACCTGCAGCTATTTTATACATGTAATCTGTATAGTGCTCATGGGCCGGCACGGCACTATGAGCACGACGGGTTATTCGTGCCGGCACGGCACTATTTTCTCTTCTTCGTGCCGTGCTTGGGCCTGATGTTCGGCCCGTGGGCCGGCACGGCACGGCACGATTAGCTGTTCGTGCTTTGTCGTGCCGTGCCTAAACGGGCCGTGCCGAATCGTGCTCGTGCCGTGCCGTGCCGTGCCGCCCATTTGGCTATCTATAGATTTCGCCGAAATTTTGGATTTGGCCTGACGGCTGCATTGCTACTTTGAAGAGTTCAGAGGCTGTTCAGCTTTTGGCTTTTACCTTTTTTTATTCTTGCCATTTGTTTTTTGTTTTTTTGGGTGAGAGGGATTGTCGTCTGCTTGTAAACGAGGCTTTGGATTATTTTCATGAGGAATCGAACTGTACTTTTAGCCCTGCGGTAATCGTTCTTGCTAATTTTTTTAAAAATATATACAAGTCCACTATGAACATAGAGCATTCAGGCTCTAAGCTCCAGACCAATATAAGACGGACTTTTCAGACCACATAACTTTTGTGCTTGCAGTGAATTAAATCCTTCAAGTTAAGGGGAATCCCATATAGCTTGTATATTTGCAGGATCTTCCCGTGTTTCTTCTGACCAGCTAGGCGTGCTTTGGTTTAGTCGTGTGTACCCAACGACAGCGCTGTATAACATGTTCTCTGCGCAATGAAATTATGAAACTACTCCTTTGTTAGCTTTTGTGTGAAGTTTATAGGGTGTTTGTCTCGAGGGATCATCTCATCTTAAGATGGATTGATACATCATAGGATCATCCAAAATTTTTGATGAGATGTCATTATCTTCCATTTTATACTAGACATGTGCTCGAAAGGATAAGGTGGTAATAAGCTAATACATTCTATTACTCAATCCAAACAAACAAGTTAGGTTGTGGAGTTAGAATCGAATGATCAATTCACCGCGAACCAAAACTGCTTCATCATCCTATTCCATTACTGTATGACGGCGTTCTTCATCAACTTTAAATAGGAAATCGCTTCCCCTTGCTATTGTTCAAAGGGTGTGTATAGCTATTCTGTGTGTGTGTGTTTGTATTTGCAAAAAAGAAAAGAAAAGAAAAAACACACATATACCTCTCTTTATACATATATACACCCCAATTCTGGTACATCTCTCAGTTTGAGTTTGGCATTACTACACGGATCAAAGACGTCCTTCACACGGGCTTGAAATTTCTGTACGAGATGACCGCGTAAAACGGGTCCGAGCTTGCCAGTCCGGACAGCCTCACCACGGCGCCCAGCGGCGAGGCCGGCTTCCCGCCGGCGGCGTCCCAAGGCAGCCTCCTGACCACCTCGGGCCGCGTGAACCCCTCGATGCACTGGAAGTACTGCGTGACGAGCTGGACGCGGCTGTAGGCGGAGCCCTCCCGCCACGCGCTGATCGCCTTCTCGATCGTAGAACATCCGGTTAGGGATGGCAATCGGGTGGGTACCTCCGGGTACCACTGCTTTAAATTCAAACTCAAACTCAAACAAAGTCTCATCTACCCAAACCTACTAAGCATTGAGGGTACAAATCTGTGCCCATGCCCAAACCCAATGGGTACCCACGGGTACAGATCAATGCGTGAGCACCAAAGGGCGAAGGCGGAGAGGTGGGGGGCGCCACGGCGGCCGCCGCATGCTCCTCCCCCCTCGCAGACGCTGGAGGTCATGGCTCGGTCCGCCGGAACACTAGACCTCGGGAGTACGCGCGGGGAGCAGTACTTTTCGGGTGAGTAGGGGTCGCCTCTCCCTCTATCTCCTTCTCACCTCTCCTTTCTCTCTCTCTTCTTTTAGGCACTATGCGCGCCGGGCCGAAGGGAGTCTATGGGAGGAGTCGGCGGCGAGGGGAGGAGCAGGCGTCAACCGCCAAGGGAGGCAAAGGTGAGGGGAGAGAGGCCGAAGCAATCAGGCAATAGGGGCAAGGGGAGGGAGGCGATGGGGGCGAGGGGAATTAGGAGGAGCTGACTGAACCGAGCAGTCAGTGAGTTTGTTTTTTTAATATACCTCTAAAAAAGTGGACTCACATGTCATAGGATACCTATTGGGTACCCATGGGTACAAATTGACATCCACACCTATCCTATGAACTTATCGGGTACCTAAACCCGTAAACCCATGAGTCCAAAGTGCTACCCGTACCTGCTCTTATCGAGTCGGGTACCCACAGGTACCCAAACCTATAGGTAAAACTGCCATTTCTACATCCAGTTGCTGAAGCTCACGATGCACATGCCGGCCGGCATCAGCACCCGGAAGATCTCGGCAAAAACCTTGCAATATTATTTTTAAGAAAAAGCATGTCGCTTAATTAGTGCGTGCGATGAGCTTATGTATCAATCGTAAAAAACTGTATTAACTGTTTGATTGAGAGAAGAAGAAGATAAGAACAGGATTAATACACTTTTTCAGGTGACTCCATGTACTGCACGCTCACGGTGCAGAGCACCGCGTCGAAGGTGGCGCTCTCGAGCTCGAGCCGCCGCTCCCGGTTGACGAAGAAGTAGTCCAGGCGAGGGTTTGGCGAGCTCCTGCGCGTCATCGGCTCATCGCGCACACGCACGGAACGATTCGCACGCCGCGTGGCCCAATCCCAAATCCTCAATATTTTTTTTTTACTTTTGATTAGAAGCTCTGGCATTTAGTGTAGAAAAAAAACAACAGCCAGACTACAAACATACACGCTCACACGTTCACACACGCACATACGCTGGCTGTACCTGGCTCATGCACATCCTGGTGAGTAGGATGACTCGAACTGGGTGGGCTGCTTACGCACAGGGCAACTAGCCAAGCGAGCGCTCGCCTCAATATTTTAACTTATCCAAGCGCTAGGGTGCTTGATTTTTCTTGGCAAAATTGATTACCAGATAATTGATATTTTACTTTAGAACGGACACTACAGGAAACTGAAAAATTAGCGTCGGCCATATTAATTAACGTCGGCCAAGAATAAGCCGACGTTAATTAGCTAATTAACGTCGGCTAAAAGCCAAGGCCGACGTTAGTTTTTGAGATAAGGTCGACTTTTGGTTGCCCGCCGCCAATCGCGTTGTTCGCGAGCAAAATGCCGCGCACCATCCGCGCCCGCGCCAATGCCGCCCCGCCGCCGCCCCCCATCGCCCGCCAATGCCGCCGCCGCCCGCTGCGCCGCCCCACGCCCGCGCCCCCCACCCCCATACGCCCGGCGCGTCCATACCCGCGGCGACCTCGTCCTCGGGCGTCCTCCTCCTCTCCGGCGGCCACAAGCTTGAAGGTCGATCCTGTTTAAGCTTATGGATGCATGGCTCTGTAATTAGTTAATTAGTTAATTAGTTAATTAACGTCGGCCGAAAACCATAGCCGATGTTAATACTTGCGATAAGGCTCCGTGAACTTGATTGTTAATTGGATTGCTCATGCTAGTCACTGGATTTTGTCATGTTTTGTTTAGCATTGCAGTGAAGCACCTTGTTGAGTAATGGATATGCAGCTTTTGTTTAGCATGCACTAGTTGTATGGGTTATGTAGTGGCTACCTTAGTATTGTACAGTAGCATGCACTAGTTGTATGCTTTTGCTTATGTTGCTTGTGACCGTGTATTTTGTCATGTTTTAGGCATAATTATTATTGATAATGACTTATGCCTTGGGTTTCTGTTCTAACACTTTAAGTGAGGCCACTTTTGGATTGGTTTCGTGATCATCACAATCGTTAATTAGATTGTTATGGTTTTGGAGTGGTATCATGATGCAAGACGCGTGGGTGAGTAATGAACTAATGATGCATATGTTGGTAGAGGCATGACAAAATACATAGATAAATTTGATATATTGATTTGTCACATGTTTTTTTAATTTATATATCCATTACGTGCTTATAAATATATATTTGAGTAATCGATTATCGTCGGATTTTTATTTTGATTTCAAATCACATAGTGTCACAAAACCTATCGTCACCCGTTTGGATCGGCATGTCTCACATGTGTCACATGTGAGATGTCTTTGTCCGAATTGTCCTTTTTGGATAGCCTCGGAATGGATGACAAAGTGCGGTATTTATGACGAGCCACGAGTCTGAATGAAATTTCGCGTCATAACCTGTTGTTCTCCCTGCACCATATCCGGGCGTGCGGTGGAGAACAATGGGTTATCTTGCCAAAATTTCATTCGGACTCTGAGCTCGCTATAAATCCGCTTTGTCGACCACTCTTGGGTGGGTTTAGGACATATCCTTTCCTATAGATGTAGGGTCGTGATATATAGAAACAAAATGAACCTTATAACTGTTGATTTAAACTAGATAGCCTCAAGTATGGGTGACGACCGCCGATGGATGTATGAAGGTTGGGAGAAAAGTGGGGCTCACTCGACTGAGTGGACGGTCAAGGCTACCGCTTTTGTCGACCGTGCCTTCTCTATGTTGCATATTTGTGGTCTGTCCATGATTTCATGGCCTATGGTATTTTTGCTGGCTGGAGCTGTCATGGAAATTTGACATGTCCGATATGTGGTTCAGACACCGATTGTTTTCGCCTTGTAAATGGTGGAAAGATCATTACCGATTGCCATAGGCGTTTCACCTTCGAGACACGCCTTTAGGCTCGAGAGAATGCCTTCCGTAAGGACACGCTTGTCGAAAGGGTCCGCCAAACGTCTAATCGGGCGAAATTGCCGATATCTTTGAGTAAATTGGTGGAGAAAGAAGATGGATTTGAAGGGTTTGGAGAGGAGCACAACCGGACTCGCATTTGTGGATTATGGGAGCTCCCATATCACGAAGGCCTTGATTACGATGCACAACATTGACGTCATGCATCGAGGAGCAAGCGTTGGTGAAAGCATTATAAGCACGTGCATGGATATGGACAAGACAAAAGACAACCTAAAGGCCGAAGAGACTTAGCGAGAGATCATGGCGGCCAACACTTGAGCTCACCGAAGCAGGGGGTAAGCCACGCGCTCCATTTTGCCTTAAACCTAAAGAAAAGAAAGAAGTGTTGAGGTGGATGAAGAAATTGAAATTTCCCGATGGTTACGCAGCGGGATTGAGACGAGTGTGAATGTGAAGGCGGGAAGCTAAATGGGTTGAAGAGCCACGATTACCACATAATCATGGAAAGACTCACCTTGTAATGTTTCGTGGGTATCTTAATGATAATGTGTGGAAGGTGCTAGCTGAGCTAAGTTATTTCTATAGACAATTATGTGCTAAAGAAATATCGAAAGACATGATGGAGAGGTTGGAGAAAGAGATACCAGTGCTTGTATGCAAGATGGAAAAAATATTCCCTCCGGGTTTCTTCAATCCAATGCAACATCTACTTGTTCATCTACCTTCTGAAGCTAAGGTAGGTGGCCTACTTCGATATAGGTGGATGTATCACATTGAAAGAGCTCTAAAGAAACTTCAAGCTATGGTTGGCAATAAGGCAAGAGTTGAAGGGTGCATTGCGAAGCATTTTCTCTAAAAGAGATATCATACTTCTCGAGTGTATACTTTGCGAGAGGAACACAAAGTCAATGCTCCCACGATGCGGTACCATGTAGATGAAGAGACACCTTGTAGTGACCTCTGATTTTCCAATGGAGAGGTACTACCGTTGGTAGTTGCCTTCGCTTACTATTACACTTCGGAAGAAAAGAAGTCGCTTTCTTTGTATATGTACTCCAATATGGAAGAGATGGAACAATATTTCACGTAGCGTTTACTTTGTACATGTCAATGAAGCTATCTTTGCCGAAGACATCATTCATTTATGTATCCATTTACGTTTTATTTACAGATGAATTCGATAAGCGAATCGGGCGTCTATTCGTCAACCAACTGCCAAGCAACTTAATACGATGCATCGGGATGGAATAAATGGGGGCCCTAATTTCATGACTTGGTTCCGAGATCATGTAACACCTTCACATCCTATAATATTCTCGTAATGTTACGTTTCAATATATTATAAATCTTATACAACCGAATCATATTTTGTTGGCGGTCGTGAAATATGGGAACGTCCATGAGGACTTGCTTCACTATCCTATGGCAGCGTAGCTGTTAAAAGCTATGGGCGTCTGACGTGAGCGGATTTCGGTTCCGTTCAACCAAATTTGAAGTCGGTCGTCCCTTGCGGCCACAACAAATCTTGGAGTTGTAACTAGGGCAATCGATGCACAAGGGATCGAAACAAATTTCTATGGAATCATTCAAAACATCCTCGAGTTCAAGTTTGCGAGAATAAGGAGCTCAAAGTAGTCCTTTTCGATTGTGTTTGGTTTGATAGCAAACATGGGACTCATCAAAACCAAGTATGGGATGGTAGAAGTCAAACACAACGAACGACTACATGGCTATGATAATTTTAGCCTTGCTCACCAAGTTGAGCGGTGTATTATATGCCATATCCATGCACAAGGCCGAGTGCTTGGTGGGTTGTGTACAAAGTGAATCCCGAAACGGTTACATACTCTGGTGATGTTGGTTACCTTGAGGCCATGGAGGTTGTTGAGGTTTTCCAAGATGAAGAATTGCCAAGCACTTTTGATATAGAGACGGTCGAGTCTCGATTCTTTAGTCGGAGACCGTGGAGATATAACGATTCTGAGAAACGGAAAAGACAACCAATCAAGAAAAAAGTAACAAGTCGTCCCTTAGAAAGAAGGAGACTACATCATCGCGACATTGATGAATTTTGACAAGTAATTTTGTATGTTTATTATCTTGTTCATTCGTTCATTATTATTGTTGTTGTACTAACTTGATATTTTTCTTTCAACAGGATGCCCCGATCGATCAAGCAGCTGGCGAAGGGATTCCTCAGTGGTAGGAGGAAGTCCAATGGTTCGCTGACGAGGAGGCCTTGTTTGAGATAGCGCTTCAAGCGCAAGTAGACGGCGGGCTTTGTTGAGTCGATGGAGCTGAGTTGCAGAGTCGTAGTGTTCCTTTGCGAGTGGAGAGGTAACTAAGCTTTTGATGTGTACTTCATGTCAAAACATAAATATTACATAAATATAACTATCTTGTATTATTTCGCAGGATGTTGAATCGTCGGAGGAAGAAGTGGCTGCTGCCATGGATGTTGATGCAGGTAAACTAGAATGTTATATTCTCTTAATTTATTTGATTATTATCTTCTTCATTCATTCATTATTATTGTTGTTGTAGGTGGGATCGATGAGGATCAGGAGGCCGATGTGGGCCAAGGGATGAGGACCCAATGGGTGGGGATCTGACCGAGGGTTCTCTGAGAGCCCTTTGAGGTTTAGGAGGAGCCATCTTGTCGCCCCCCTCCAGCGCCAGACGGGAGGAGGACAAGGTTGTGATCACACTGTTGGCGATAGGTTTGTATTTTCTAAACCATGTCTTATTTCATTTCTTTCGAACTGGAACTATATCATTTATATGTCTTTGCAGTTCATGGGATGACTCGGGGTTTGACGGCAGAGGGCACCATAGGCAGGTTAACTACGTGCTAGGTAACCTCTGCCGTTTGTGTAGGGTCGAGGATGTGCCTAGAGGGGAGGTGAATAGGCGTTTTACAAAATTAATCGCTCACTAAAATCGATCGCTCTAATACACCCCTAAGTCAAAACCTAATCAAAGATATATGCGGAAGCGATAAACTTGGTTTTGACAATTAAGGCCTAAATCAACTAGGCTCACTAGTGCACTAACTAAATTATGTCTCTAAACTAGAATTGCTAAATTGATCAATCAATTAACACTAGGCAATTCTATTACAATCAAGCAATTGAACAATATACTAGAAATGTAAATACTTGAAAGTAAAAGAGACAACCGATATTTTTCCGTGGTGTTCGGAGACTTGCCGGTCTCCCCTAGTCGACGTTGAGGCAAGCTCACACTTGGACCGGCTCCCGCTCGAGCACCCGCCTCTTTCCACTAGTCGTGGTTTTTCACGCTTGCGCGTAGGCTCAACCCGAACCTTCACAAACTTGCCGGGGCTTCTCACACCTTGAGAGCTCCCGCGCACGACGCCTACGCCGTCTAGGAGTCGGCAACCTCCAAGAGAATAGGCCGCTCCTCCGCTTGACCTTCACCGAGCACAACACATGCGCTCCGGCGATCACCAAGTGCAACACATGCACAAGGACCTCACTCAAGTGCAACACATGCACAAGAGCTCACTCAAACCACTCCTAATTGCAACACATGCAATTAGCTCACTCTTAAGCTCAAGAGGCAAAGGGAGAAAGAGCAACACATGCAAAACACTCCCACACACAGCCAACCCCCTGCCCAAGCCCCCCAAGGGGTGTATTTATAGCCCCCACAAGAAAACTAGCCGTTTGGGGGCAAAATGGGCGAAACCAGAGAAAATCCGGTCCGACCGGACCTCGGCCGGTCCGACCGACCCTCACAGGCCAACGGTCGGAAAACCGACCGTTACAAGGCCGGTCGCACCGCGCACGGGCCGGTTGCACCGCACGGCCGGTCACACCGACCCCCGGCCGGTCCGACCGCCAGGCAAAAACCCCGAAGCGCACTCCTCTGGAAAAAACGCACCGCTCGGCGTGGTCCGACCGACGCTGTCGCACCAACCCCGGCCGGTAGCACCGTACCGGCCGGTCCGACCGCCATAAGCCAACCAACAGACGCCAGCGCTCACTGGAAAAACACACCTGGGCTGGTCCGACCGCCCGGCCGTCCGGGACCAGGCCGGTCCGACCGCCACGCCCGGTCCAACCGACCAGGGGCCGGTCACACCGCCCCTGGCAGGCCGACACCAGTTTCCTCTGATCTTTTTCTCCGAAGATCCAAATGCAATTATTTGAGCCTCAAGGATGATCAACACATGATCATTTACCCGTGCAAAACACATTTGCACCAAATCAACCCATGCTCAAAGAATTCAACCCAAATTGCGAAAACACATTTCATGAACCGACTCAAGAACTATTTGCAAAACGTATTAAGCAAATCAAACTCGAGTTTATGAGATTAATCCCCTAGCCATGTGAAGGTCAACACAAGACCGGTCAACTTGCCAACACCGTTGCAAGCCCCACTCACATGCTCTCGGGATTCCGGACTCATAAACCTCAGTTTATTTGCACAACGAACTTGCAAATAACGCAATAAACACATTTCATGCTTGAGCACTACTCTTTGCAACATATGCAAAAGTCTAGCTCCAAGCAACATCAAATCAAGATGCATGAACTTTCTAATTGCAACACATGCAATTCTCTAGTTCCATGCAACACCAAAACCAAACATCAACTAAAACCAAATCACACGTATGAGCTCTTTACTCGCAACACATGCAAGCCTCTAGCTCCATACAAACACACAAACATCAAATCATGCTTGAGCTCTCTCCTTTTGCAACACATGGAAAACTTAGCTCGAGCAACCACAAGATTTTGAAAGATTGTTTTGTACGAAACCAAAATATGAAGCCTCAACATTTGCAACACATGCAAAAGTGAACTTCACGCAAAAGCCAACGTACTAGCTTATCCTATTTGCAACACATGCAAATCAAAGCATTATACGAAAACCAAATACATATGCTCTTCCTCTTTGCAACACATGCAAATCGGAGCATAAACCAAACAACCAAGCATAACTTTTAACCCATTCGCAACACATGCCAAATGGTTAAACTTTATGCAAAAACTAAATCAACCACAAGACAACCATTTGGATTTGGTTTGAGCTCGAGTGAACGCGGATTGAGATCACCAACACATGATGAAGCTCAAGTTACGAGACAACCCCTCTTAATAGCACGGCGATAAAAACCTTAGACTCAAAGACTACAAAGTTCTTAGCCTATCTAATTATACCTTCGCCGCCGCGCGCAAGCAATCCCCTTTGGGGTCTTTATGATCTTCGCATATTTGCTCCCCCAGGATATCACTCGACTCCTCTTCGGGATCCACTCTTGACGCCCATCAACTCATGATGCCGTCCTTGTCCCGTTCTCATCATCTCATCCATCTTTGGACCTAACTCAATCACAACTCATAAAATAGTTAGTCCAAGATGCACGGCTGTCTCAATTATCTCTTGCACTCCATTAACACATAATGGATGCCTCTAGATCAATTGAGCACAACCCTAAATCAATAGAAATGATTTAAGTGTGTCTTAAGTACAATAATGCAACTCATGCTTTATTATACTTAAGAACTATTCATTTGTCCTCAATTAATCACGGAACACCATCAACACATGATGAAGTGTTCGTTAATAATTAATTAAGACAAATGAACTCAATTTAAATTATCATTTAAATTGATATGAGTATATATTAACTACACAAGTTTTCATATACTCATGTTGATGGAAAGTAATGATCCATTATATGTAAATTGTATGGAAATGATCATTACTCTAGATCATCAACTATAGAATACACCCCACATGTATATGTGCATAAATATGATTGACTTGGAGATAATATGCACATATTCAAATTGATCGTATTGGAGTATATCCTATATTACCATGAGTATACTTATAACTAGGCAATTCGAATATATACTCAAAGATTTAGTTTCTTTGTCTTGATCCTTATATGTGTCAATAACGAATTGATCAATACAAAGAGACTTTCAAGTTAAACTACAAACTCCCCCTAAATATGTGCATCCATGTAATATATGGATTGAGAAACATAATGCATATTTTGTGGTTAATATAACGGGGACATTCATATTTCAACTTGACTCCAAAGTATGCAACTAATATTAGAATGAATATGCAAACATACCTTGGGTTCTCCATTTTTCAATGCGATGAGACTAATCAAAGATATTCTAAATAAACAAGTTAGTCTCGATATAAGATTTGTCATTAATAATAAAATCGCATTAGGGGATAAACATAATATTAGATTTGTTATTAACACCAAAACCATAACTAATGAAGGTTGAACTTACAGTTTGCACTACCCCGGGTTGGTCACAGCGGCCAATGGCGAGCAATTTGTTGCTACTAGTTGGGATCATTACTTGCTTGCTCCTAATGCCGAGCACTTGAATGCTCTGGGGGCAGTTTGGAGTGACTTTTGGGAAAGATTCTCTGTGCCAGTTGGTATTGGTTCAACTGTCGATTCTTTACTATTCTAACTATTCTTTGTGATGAACAGTTGCAGAAGCGTTACCGTTTGGCTAACGGTGCAAACATGGAGCATGCTCGTAGAGTTTTCCATGTAAATGCACGTCGGGTGACCAAAGATGCATTGTCTAATGCTCGGATTCAAGCAACAAATCTTTACTTGAGGTCTGTTAAAGGGCAACGGATTAACAGGACTCGCGAGTCTTCAGAAACTTACTTGACCGAGGAAGAGTACGGGCAGGTAAAACAACAAATATTGGAGCTATTTGAGTTTAACGTTTCTTGGTAATGTTGTTTTAATGTATTAATATCTTTGTGCAGGTCATGATTCCATGGTTGGGGACCGTCCAGAGCTTACCGGGCTCTTTGCGGCGTTGGGCTTCACAGAGTTCATCGCCAAGTCAAAAAGAGCCGAGGCGCCGAGGCAAAGAATCAAAGCACACGTATGGCGCCGATGGACATATCGTAAAGCTAAGCGCATGGTAAGTCTGGCCGTAGCAATCTTTTGCAAAATACATGTTACCAAGTATATGTATGCACATAACTTATGTCTCTGAGGAGGCTCGGACCGGTGTTACGCCGAGTGATATTGAAGTGTCGTGGAAGGTCATAAAGGTCGAGACCAGACACACCACGATCGGCAAGTAAATGCGATCGATGCTGACTATTGATCGGCTGGTTAGTGGTCATAATTTTGATCCAATTCAAATTAAGTTGTTTGATTTGCAGTTCCATTTTTATTGTCTGATTTGGTTATGTAGGAGAAATATGGTGAGGAAATGGTCAAGCGCCATGGTGAAGACTATGATTGGAGGAAGGAACCGCTTGATGGCTCGGCTGTGCATGCTAGTGGAGGTGGCAAGGCCCATGGACGGTTAGATGTCATACCTTCTAAAATTTCATGAAGTCATAATTTCAAGTGCTCAAGCCTTTGTGGTCACGCATTTTGAAGGTACTCCATGTTCACTTTGAAGTGATCGACTCGGCGGTGGTCTTGGTGAGAGGATCTTCTTCGTCCCAGAGCTCAGGGGTTGGTAGCCGTCGCTCCTCAGCGCATGAGTTGGAGGTTACTAGGCTGCGTGAGGAGCTGCGCCAACGTGATGATTATGCAAGGGCGCAGCAAGAGTACTACGCTTCATACCGAACTGCAACAAAGAATCGGCGATTCAAGTAAGTCCGAGTCTTCAATCTATTGCATTTAGAGAATCTATTAATTCAAAATACTTATACATTGTATTTGTAGGCAATGTTCCAGGCGATGGGGCAAAACATTGTCTTTCCAACGTTCGGCCATGCCGCCGCCACAATGGGGGATGTATCCTCCGACACCTCCTGCAGCTCAGGTATTCTTGCTAAACTTTGTGAATCGAGTTGAATTTAGTCAATCTAGATAATATTAGCTTGTTGTACCTAATCTTGTTCAAACTAGCTACATTTAGTCAATCTAGCTAAACTTAGTCATTTCTAGCGAGACTTAGCGAATCTAGCAAGGCTAAGTATCTCTAGAGATAAGTTTGATGAATTTAACGATATTTAGTTTATTTTTGCTAAACTTGGTCCGTTCTAGTTAAACTTTGTAAATGTAGTTAAATTTACTCAATATAGCTACACTTATAACATTTCTAGCTAAACTTAGTCAAAACTTGTAAATCTAGTAAAATTTGATCAATCTAGCTATAATTGTTGCCTTATGTAGGGATCAACGGCACATGGGTCCCCGTTTTACAGTACTCCGCCTCCAACGCTTGCAGCACCTGTAGATCTGGCGGTTCGTTTCTTACTTGTTTTCTTATGGTACATTCATTCTTATATTATTGTCTAATCTTACATTTTTCTTGTGTAGGGAACCGACGGTCCAACTGACTTTGTCAATGCGCTCTTTGCTTCCGGATCAAGCGGCCAGAACTCCAATAATCTAGATGGCGGCCAGCAGTTGTAGATTGTTTGATAGTTGTGTCACTTTGGATGGATGTGTATGATTTGAGTTGAACTTTGGACGCGTTTGTAGTTGTGTCACTTTGGTCTTTTTTGGATGTTATGTCAATTTGGACATTATGATGGATCGATAACTTGATTATATGCATGTTCTGTGCTGGATTGTTTATATTCGTGAATTATATGTGTTGATGTGTGAATTGCTGTCAATGTTGATTATATTATGTATTGTATTGTGTGGCGAAACATGAAAATAGGGGAAAAAGTTGTCCCTGGTATTACTAATTAACGTCGGCCAAAAGGGTCAGCCGATGTTAACTAGCTGTAATTAACGTCGGCCAGGACTAAGCCGATGGTAATTAGTAACCCTGGGGCCGTATTTTCGTCCGACAAAACTCCGGCAAATCACTAATTTACGTCGGCCAAATCTAAGCCGACGTTAATTATCCCGCCGGAGATAATTAACGTCGGCCAGGCCTATGCCGACGTTAATTAGTAATTAACATCGGCTAACCAGGGGCCGACGTTAATTATGGGGGTCACGGCAGTAATTAACGTCAGCTGCATTAGGCCGACGTTAATTACTAATTAACGTCGGCAGCCGATGTTAATTAGCTAATTAACGTCGATTAACTATCGTGGGCCTAAAGCCGACGTTAATTAGCGATTTACCGACGTTAATTACAATTAACGTCGGCAAAACGTTAATTAACGTCGGCTTTTGGCCGACGTTAATTTGCGGGATTATTGTAGTGGGAGGCGTAACGCAAGACTGGTGGCCGCTGGAGCTCATCGACTAGACAACTGGAGTCAAGACACATCACCGCCCTTCTCTGTGCCTCTGACTATCCGCCGCCTGCGTCATCTCCCTGCCATGCAGACTGCGCTACAAGGTCTACCTCGTCGCACCAAAGCTATCCCCAACTCCTTCGTCCGTCCTATCTGCCGTAGACCGCCGCCACCAAGCGCAAAGCTCCCCGCCAAAGCCGTTGCCCTCGCTGGCAACCTTAGCACCTCCTTTGCCCTCCTCAATCACCAAAACGAGATCATTATGCTCGGGAACGCTTGTGCAAGCACTACCTCTACCCCTCACCACCGGAGTCCACCATCGCCATGGTCGCCTCCTCCGTTCCCTGCCTCATCTCTACCCCGTCCCTGTTGTACTCGTCCACCTCAGTTCTACTCGTTGCCTTTCTGGCGTTCGCTGTGCCCGAGAACAAAACATGCGCTCGCTGTCGTCATTGTTCCCTCCGGCACAATGCCATCTCCCTTGCTCTATGCATGATACATCTCGCTCTTTACCTCAACACAGAAGATGAACAATGCCGAGTCAGGGGTAAAAATATACTTTTCATTCGCCTTCTATGAGCGAGGTATGCTAGTCATTCAAATGTGATTGTCTGTTCAATGACCCGGTCATAGATGGCAAAAGGTGTAGGCACCAATTTTGCTTTTTCTAGTTTCTTTTGCTACCAATTAGTTGTATAAATAATACTAATTCACTACAGTAATCCCGAAGATTAACATCGGCCAAAAGCCGACGTTAATTAGCCATTTGCTGACGTTAATTGTAATTAACGTCGGCATTCGGCCCACGATAGTTAATCGACGTTAATTATGATAATTAACGTCGGCGAGATGTGGCCGACGTTAATTACTGCCGTGCCTCGCTAATTAACGTCGGCCTCTCATGGGCCGATGTTAATTACTAATTAACGTCGGTCACAGCCCGGCCGACGTTAATTAGCGCCGACGGGATAATTAACGTCGGCCTAGATATGGCCGACGTTAATTAGCCATTTGCCGGAGATTTGCCGGATCAATACAAGAATCCCAGAATTACTAATTACCGTCGGCTACCTTTAGGCCGACGCTAATTAATCCCTAATTAACATCGGCTACACCTAGGCCGACGTTGATTACTCCCTAATTAACGTCGGCTGCACCTAGGCCGACGTTAATTAGGGATACCAGGGGCAACTTTTTTACCCTATTTTCATGTTTTGCCACACAATTCAATACATACAAACAGATCACATAATATAATCAACATTGACATCAATTCACACATCATGAATATAACCAATGCAGCACAGAACATCCATATAATCAAGTCATTGATCCATCATAATATCCAAATTGTCATAACATCGAAAAGTCCAAACAAAGTCCAACTATCAAACAATTTACAACTATCAAATACATCCAAAGTCCAAAACGAAACCTACACATACAAACTGACACAGCTATCAAACAATCTACAACTACTGGCCGCCATCTGGTTGATTGGAGTTCTGGCCGCTTGATCCGGAAGCAAAGAGCGTGTTGATAAAGGTAGTTGCACCGTCTGTTCCCTACACAAGAAAATGCAAGATTAGACAATAATATAAGAATGAATGTACCATAAGGAAACAAGTAAGAAACGAATCACGGGATCTGCGAGTCTTTGCAAGCGTTGCGGTGAGTCTTTAGAAGACGAGGACCCATGTGTCGATGATCCCTACATAAGGCAACAATTATAGCTAGATTGATCAAATTTTACTAGATTTACAAGTTTTGACAAAGTTTAGCTAGAAATTAGTAAGTGTAGCTATATTGAGTAAATTTAGCTATATTGACAAAGTTTAACTAGAATGAACCAAGTTTAGCAAAAATGAACTAAATATCGTTAAATTCATCAAACTTAATTCTAGAGATACTTAGTCTTGCTAGATTTGCTAAGTCTCACTAGAAATGACTAAGTTTAGCTAGATTGACTAAATGTAGCTAGTTTGAACAAGATTAGA
The DNA here is from genome assembly GCA_036346375.1 of Guadua angustifolia. NCBI lineage: Eukaryota > Viridiplantae > Streptophyta > Magnoliopsida > Poales > Poaceae > Guadua > Guadua angustifolia. Next base: position 33,753,154 of record CM070506.1, on the reverse strand, counting down.
TACAACAAACTAATATTAGCTAGATTGACTAAGTTCAACTCGATTCACAATGTTTAGCAAGAATACCTGAGCTACAGGAGGTGCCGGAGGATACATCCCCCATTGTGGCGGTGATGGCGGCGGCTGGAACGTTGGAAAGACAATGTTTTGCCCTATCGCCTGGAACATTGCCTACAAATACAATGTATAATTAACATTTGCAATCTGAAATTCTAGATACTATAAAGCTAGGTGACAATCCAAACTAGAATTCCAATATCTAGCTAGTTGCTGACTTTGAGATACAAGTGACGAACAAAGCAACTCACAAGTAAAGATGATGTAACTTAGTACAATAAAAGAAATGAGCTAAAAAAAGATTGAACAAAACCAAATCTCAAATTGCACAAGTTATGGAGAGACGCTAGACATTTGCTTGAATGATGATATAATGTACAAGATTGCTCAAACTAGACATAATGCACAATCTGAAATTTAAAGTAATTTCTAGGGTTTGCTCAATCACATACGTTGGCCAATCTTTTTCATTTGTATTTCTATTTTTTGGCCAACTATGATAATCAAGAATAGTTGAAAGCCCTAACTTTAGATCACAACTTAAGCTATGCAATCGATCAATATGAGCAGCCCTCAAGCAATATAAAATAGTTGTTCTCAAAAGTATTGACGAATATTTATACCAGAGGTACCCCGTAGCAAGGTCTCAATCGGGTCATGAGAGACCCTTCGCCAAGCATCTGTGATCATGAGGCCGCGCCGATCGAGCCATGGGTCGAGACTCCTCCGCCACACAAGCTTCGGTCTGAGCTCCCGAAAGTTCGGCCAAGACGCGGGGCGGAGTGCACGCGGCCTCCGACCCAGTCGCTGGTCGGGGCCCCGGTGAAGTCCCATCCCAGAAACTCCGGCCACGTCATCAATCGACCTCGAGGTTGGGCCACTCCCGTCTGAACGAGGCGACCGTGAAGGGATAGGCGTTCCTTCCCAAGGCAGCACCAGAGGCGCCGTCCACGCAACGTCTACCTCTGACAAGCGTACGAAGGACAGGAGCACGCCTGCCCAACGAAGTGCCGCTAGCTAACTATACCAACAGGGCATAGCTGGCTGGACCTGCCAACCCATCATGACATATATGGGGACCCGTCAGTTCTAAAGATCACGAACCGGATCTCCAACGAATAGCGCGCCCCAGCCGCTCCTCTCTCCCAAGTCCCGTGTAACCTGCTCTTTCCGCCTATATAAGGAGAGGCAGGACCTTCAGGGAGAGGGGCTCACCCAGGGGCTCACTCAGGGGCTCGCTCGTTGGCTTGCTCGTTGGCTCGTCCACTCGCTTACGAACACAACTCCCTCATTTCTTCATATCCCATCTCGCCTGCTCCCCCGACCCGAGCGATCGTTCGAGGCCCCGGAGCTTCCCCGCTCGGACGAGGGCTAAGAGCCTGTCCTTAGCCCTCGCATGTAATCTTCCATACTCAGAGCAACGAGATCCACCACCACAAACTGGAAGTAGGGACGTTCAGTCCGAACCAGTATACATCTGAGACTCCTCAGCCCGATTCAGTGTTCATCCGAGACTCCATGAGTCAACCATCAAGGAGAGGGAGCGCGCGGCCCCTTGGCCTACAAATACGTCTGCCAGTTTTACGAAACACCGACAAGTATCTGCAAAGGATGATTAGCTTACAAAGGTTTTGGGTTCTGGCTTTTTTATGATATATGAACTCAATTAACACTGGAAGGCAACTAACACATTTAAGACAACGTGGAACATAAAACAATCCAATTTGACAAATTGGGGTGTTGAATTAATAGATTCTCTAAATGCAATAGATTGAAGACTCGGACTTACTTGAATCGCCGATTGCTGTTGTGCATTGTATGAAGCGTAGTACTCTTGCTGCGCCCTTGCATAATCATCACGTTGGCGCAGCTCCTCACGCTGCCTAGCAAGCTCCAACTCCTGCTCTGAGGGGCGACGGCTACCAACCCCCTTCAGCTCACCACAAAGCAACGGATTCAAAATTAACACCTCAACATTCAGAATTAACACCTCAGAATTAGCACCTCAACATTACAAAAATCATTTTTGTAATGTCCAAATCATCACACAAGCACAGAAATAGTTGACAGAGGCAATCTTCTTACCCTTCAGCTCACCACAAAGCAACAGATTCAAAATTAACACCTCAACATTCAAAATTAACACCTCAGAATTAACACCTCTGAATGAGCAATTCTTTCTTCTCCAGCAGCCTAAGGAAAAAACACAGGTAAACACATAACTAGTGTCATTGTGTCAAAAGCAGAATAAATAAATCATCACTCCTGGAATATGAGGAAACCTTCGACTCTTCAACTGCTTAATTAACCGAGCAATAATTAAGCAGGACTCACTTCTTCTTTTGAGCATCATCTAATGAAGGAAAAAAGTACAAACATAAGTACAAGTCATATTTACATATGAATCTGAAACAAACGAGCAACTCAGGCCATATGAATCTGAAACAAACGTGCAACAAACAGGCCTGAAACAAATGCGCTGAGAGATGGGTGAACATGGATTGTAAAATGCTACTAGACCTGGATGTTTTCCACGGATTACTCGAGGCTGCAAGAATGATGAGTTGCTACCTGTGGCACTTCCAATTTTTCATGAATTAGACAGAAAAAATGAGAAACGGGGAACACTGCCACTGGAATTTCATTTTCTGCTTATCCTGAACTATAAATATCTTGTCTGGCACATCTAAACTATAAATATTAAAAATACATACTTGAACGTTGCACATCTACTCCAGTAATCTGTATCAGACTCACATATCCAACATGAAAGTCACATATGACAGTCACTTATGCGTGCCATTATCTGTATGAATTAGCAGAGTGCAAGTGATGTTGATTCTTTTGTTGGCATCTTCTCCTACAAACCTTTCGTTGAGCAACTGGACTGGAGTTTTACAGCTAAAGCTTCTCCTTGTTATATAACTGTAAGTTATCCTTTTGAACTGTTAGTGAGCACAAATCTACTCTTTCATGATTAGTGTTGCTCTTCTACCAATATTTGAAAGATTCCATTGATCAAATCATTGCCTTCTTCAAGAGTAGCCCTACCATTAGCCAGACCCTGGCACTAGAGACTGCCGCTGCTGTACAGGTATATTCAAAATTCATTTGACGCAAAACTACTTTCTATGATCAGAAAATTGATTCTTCTATACCTGTGCCAGGCAAATAAGCAGATTTCACAGACAATTGATTCTTCGAGACAACAGATTTCTATGATCAGACAATTGATTCTTCTATACTTTCTATGATCAGACAATTGATTCTTCGAGACAACAGATTTCTATGATCAGACAATTGATTCTTCTATACTTTCTATGATCAGACAATTGATTCTTCGAGACAACAGATTTCACAGGCTAATATTTAGCAAGCAAATAAGCAGCAGTACAGTGCCAGGCAAATAAGCAGCAATACATCTGTGTCCACATTTTTTCCCTAAAGTTGGAAAAGAAAACAAATCATATGGAACATGTAGATCCAACAATAAATAAATTATCAAATTGCAGAACTTACCAGCGAGCATGTGCAGTATGAATTCCCTCCTTAGAGTCTCTGGGAGTGCAAAAGGCATAGTCATCTGACTTGGGACATTGACAAAGGCGCTTGCTGCCTTGATAAGTTCAGTACCAGCGAAACCAAGCCTAGTCAACTCATCTATGGACTTCTTTTGTAAATTTTGTACTGGGTCCTCATGTGTTGCTTCCTCTTGGACCTTAGCTTCACACTCCATGATTTCAGCTATTTTCTCGAAGTGATTTGAAGCATTCTTAAGATCACCACGAAGTCCACCAACCATATCCAAAAACGGGTCACTTGATTTGCTGAGTTCATTCCCTTTGTCTCACTTCCTTCTCTTAGAGGTTGATGAAGTTGAGTCAACAGAGTTTCTGTCCGAAGTCAATCGTGGTGTTTCTGCGAAGAGAAAGATGTTGATATTTCACCACTTTTTCAAAAACATATTCCAACAAAACAGCTATAGTAACTGAAAGGAACAACAATTCGGCTAGTCTCCCCAACGAAAATCTGGCCATCTCAAAACTCTACTTAATCCTTCTGTTGCTTCGAAATTGTCACTATACTTTGTAATGGTAGAAATTTCACAACAATTCACAGTTTCCCTATGATTAGCTGTCTTAACATCAAGTCCACTCTATTATTTAAGTGCCCCCTAAAACCTGGAAAGATAGGATATCCCAGTCCCACAGAGGAAAAATAAGAGCACCAGAAAACATGAACTGCTTCTAACAATTTGATACTTCTAGCTTTATCAACAGAATGTTCCACAACTACTAGCTCTTGGGGCATTTCAAACTGCAATTTTTCTGACAATTACCTATGTGAGAAGAAATAGGAAACCCAGAAGGTATGTTCAGCCAAACCTCTTCAAGCTGAAGCAAGAATGCAAGGAGATAAATACTTGGTCATTTGGATGCCATGTGTCAAGAATAACATTTACTTTACTTGGCAATGTATATTAGGTTTAAAGAGCAACATATTTCAAGTATGTAACGGGTGAAACAAAGCATGTCTATATCAGGATAAATTCAACAGTTTTCAGTTTCAGCTGAATTTTTAAGGTCCTGAGAGGCTTCTTGGTCAACTGAATACAAATTCAGAAACTATTGCTGTTGAATGCAGCTCAAGCTCAGTACTCTAATATTAGCAAATATGTGCAAGACTAGAAGATCTGTAACAGAAATTTGTTATACCGGTAGATGCTCCAGCTCAGGTCTTTGGCACAATATCTCAATGTCACGCAACTTCGAGAAGTAGAAGTCTCTTTCTTTCTCAGTACTATCAGCAGAAATCTTCAGATCTGCAATCTGCAATCCAGTAGAGATAGTAACATCAACAACTAGAGGAATGAATCACAAACCACGAGTATGCAACTTGCCCAGCATCATAGCTGCAAAATATAAACTTCACATGTTTCACCGGTAGGATGATCAAAATACGATTAAAGGTTACAGCTATCAACAAAAACAACTACAACAATGTATGTTTGAAATAAAATTGGGCAGTCACACAACAGTCTATAGAATAGTTACCACTTAACAGGGTTTTTTCCAAAGTAAAAGACACTAAACAGATGGAATACATTATAAAATGAAGCAGCAATTTAAATTATACAGTCCATACCTTCTCAGATAATTGTTGTATCTGTTCTATGTAATGCTCTTCGGTGACAGTGTTACAGACTTTTCCAATTCTAGGACCTGCGTAACCGGTTTAGCATAGAGTTAATGAAGTCATAAGAAACAAGTGGGTGTGTTTCTAAGCCATTCCAAATAAAAATGAGCATAAACTAGGACTGATGGCACCAGCTTCAATCTTTGTAGTAAAGATGTGACCAAATGGCTGTGAGCCACCATTGCCACTTTCGATGTCATTTTAACATAGCTAAAAGAAAACATACTCCTCGCTAGATTGTTACACAGTCCTAACATCACAAAGATTTACACTCCCACTAGCAACACATGACCTTCGTTGCAATCGAATCAAAGTCTGGAAATCTCGCCCTCTCCAATTCTCCATCCAAACAATCTGACTAAACGAAATCAAATACATCCAAGCAAGGTAGGCCTCCTTACCAGATCAAGAAGAAACTATCCGAGTCCCCACGCTAGTCCAGTAGAGGACTAGGTGATGCGACGGGAGAGGGAGGTCCTCGTCGGCGTGATGCGGCGGAAGCGCAGACCCGAGTCCCTGTGCTGTGGATTGCAAAGGTTAGGGTTTGGAGAAATGGATAGGGTGGAGAGGGAGAGGGAGAGGACGATGGGGGCAGGAGATCCTCACCGGCGAGACGCGGCGGCCGGAGGCGCGGCGGCTGCTGTGTCGCGTGCACAGCTGAAGTCGCGAGGGAGAGGGGACGACAATGGAGCTGCGTCGCGAGGGGAGCAGCGTCGCGTATCGGATAAGGCTGGCGCAGGAGCGGTAACACGCTTGTGAGGGGCGGTTTCTGATACCGCTGTGATCGATTACGGACTCAAGCCAACCAAACGCGAAGCTACGATATCCAATAGCGCCGGAACCATTACGGGCTAAAAATTGCCTAACCAAACACGTTCTAAATTTCATAGAATGACCACCAAATTTCATGGTATAATCTCATGGTGGACCAACTCTCATTCTTATATAAGGTGATCCCTCGAACCAAACACCCTTAGAAACCTACGCATGGATCCATGGATGCCGATCAAAACGACCTAATCTTCCAGCTCTTGAGCTTGAGAGGCAGCTGCCCGATCATGCCCTTGACAGCCAAGCACCTCGTGCTGCTCACTAGCTTGAACCACTGGCTCTCTGGGTCGCAGCTGTTGTCCGTGCTCAGGCACCGGCACGGGCTCGTGATCACGCTCCGCCCGTCCGCGCCCACGTCCAGGCAGAGCGCGTCGCCACCGGACGACGATGACGCGTTAGCGGCGACGTGCAGCTTGGAGTCCGATACGAGGCGCCACCTGGCCAGCTCGTCGAAGCACACCAGGCCGAGGCGCGCGGGCCTGCCGGCGCCCTCGGCCCGGAGGCACAGCAGCGGGTTGTCCCACAGAGCCAGCCTCTGCTGCTTCGTGTACGCCCACGCCTCCGTCTCGTTGCACGGGCCCAGCTCCAGCGGCTGCAACAGCGACCGCCACACCACGCACAGCCCCGTCGCCGGGTGGAACAGCACCGTGTACGGCGCCGCCTCCGCGAGACCAGGCCCTGCACCCAGATCACAAGCATATATAAGGTTGGAAACTTGCCGGCGAATAAGAGCTGGCAACGGGGCTGGGCGCGGCGCGCCGCCTACCTCTGAGCGGGCGCTGCAGGGCGTGGATCCTGCGAAGCGCGGTGTCGTTGCGCGGCTTGCACCAGGCCCAGTCGAGCACGCCGTACACCTCGTCCAGCCCCAGGACGCCCTCCCGTAGGTAGTAGCTCCCCTGCAGCGTCCAGAGCGCCCAGTCCAGGTCCAGGTCGGCGGCCACGGCGGCGACGCACCCGTAGTACCGGTTGTCGTTCACGTTCCCGCCGCGGTTGTCGACGCCGAACTCGCTCAGGAACACGGGCCAGCCCAGGTCGAGCAGGTACAGCGCGCGCCGCGCCACGCTGGCGGCGACGCGCGCGCACACCTGGTTGGCGTTGCCCGTGCGCCACTCCTGCCCGTTGGAGAAGCTGTACCAGTGCACCTCGAACGCCACCTTCCCGGCGAAGCTGAGGTTGACCTGCCGCGAGTTGAGGAAGGCCAGGTCGTTGTCGAAGCTCAGGCCGGAGAGGATGATGAGCACGCGCGGGTTCGCCGCGTGCACCGCCTCCGCGCCGCGCTGCATGTACCTGCATCGCATGCACGCGTGCGTGCAGACGCGCCGGTTAATTGTCAACTCAACTGCATTCCCGTGCCATGCCGTGGCTTGTACTACTGGCTCGCTAGGCTTTTTTGCCTTTCGCAGAAGGCTTTGAAAACTTGTCTCCCGGAGCAGATGAAGTATTAGTGGTGGTACACTGAATGAATGATGCAAACTGCCACTAGTCTACTGCGGCATGAAAGGCCATTACTGTCCTTCATATGCCGTGCAGGAGCAGCAGTGCAGAGATGTAAAGACGGGAGGAGAAGTTTTGGCAGAGGCAGGCAGGCAGCTGCCAACTACTGGGTTCAGGCTCATTTACTAATCCAGGGCATATCAAGTGACAGATTAACAATGTGATAGGTATCTTAACATTTACCACTGAAACTAGTAGTCATTAATATCAGTTAATTGCCTTCTTGGATCCAGATGCTGTCATGCTAGGCGGTTTAGCTTTTACTAATCGTTTTAGTGAGCAATGAGGAGATGACTAGAGATGGGGACACTTAATTCATCACTTACTTGTACCAGTCGTTTGTGTTCTGCCTGGGGCCTCTGAGCTCGTTCCTCAGGCTCATGCCGACGACGTTGGGGACGCCGGAGAACATGGTAGCCATCTTGGTCAGGCCGTCGACCCAGACGTCCGGGTTGAAGTAGGCGTCGCCGAAGAAGCCGTTGCCGTCGTTGTTGTTGCAGCACCACCCGGGCTTGCTCACGTGGTTGTCCAGTATCACCATGATGTTGCTCTCGCCCAGGCTGCTCACCACGGCCTGCACGCACGCACAGAACAGCCCACTTCTCTCTCGCATTAGCCGATCGATCTAACACATGGTGTACCTCAAGATTTCAAGAGCTTGCCTTGAACGCGTCAATGAGCTTGAGGTCCACGATGCCGGGGTTGTTCACGCTGATGGCGGCGAGAGACTCGGTGAGGTTGAGCCTCTGGAAGGACTGGGCGACAGTTAGGGACGAGTAGGAGGCGTTGGTCACCATGAACGTCGGCCAGGTGAGCCTGACACAGTTGAACCCCATGGCGGCGACGTCCCTGGAGATGGCGTCCACGGGCTGCTTACCCAGCCCCTCCGCGAGCATCGGCTCCAGGTGGGACGGCCAGTTGACGCACGCCAGCTTCACCCGGTTCCTGGCCTCGTCGACGATCCACCGCGACGCCGTCGACAGCTGCACCGCCGCCGCCCACTCATGGTGGAGCGCGCAATGGCAGGCAAAGCCGAGAACAATCCACACCGTGAGGAGAGAACACCGTGTCCTCATGTCGACACCGGCAATGGAAGGGAACAAGGACGAGTAGTGGCTATATAGAGAGTGCATGCAGCGACGGCAAGATTGCTTCGTCATGGGGAAGGGCGAGGCTTCAAAGGATCAACATGGTGACGAGGGTCTCCTGGGCCTTGACATGTGTGAAGGGCTTGAAGAATTGGCTCTTGCTGATGTTTCAAGAATGAAACAACTGTTTTATACTTCAAGGCAGGAACAAGGCATTGTAATGGGATCAGTGCTGTGCTCCTAATTCACAAACCCGAGTGAAAAAAGAAATTAAAGAATCTGGAGGTTGGTAGGGAGTTGGAGTAAAATGGCCACCTAACTCCTGCAGTAATTTTTTTTTCTTGGGGGTGCCTCCATTTCCATAGCGATGTTTATGTTGCCTACTTTAATCAGTAGTAGACTACTGTACTAGTACCTCTTCCAATTAATAACCCTAATTGTGGTTGCAAGGATAAACTTAGCAGGAAGCAATCAAGGGTACGCAATGTGCACAGAATTGTACATGGAATTTTATTTAGTTCCTGTTTATGAGTAGGCACTCGTATATGACTCCACGCTGGTGGTGTCCATAATTCAGCTACGTGGACAGTTTAGTTTTGCTTTTAATCTAAGAATGGTGCTACTCTACTAGTGCTGCCAGATCATGCAAATTACGTGCGGATCTGTATCTGTCTTATCAGATCAATTAAGAACTGCCAACCTGAATATGCACAGCCAAATGAGGATTGCGTCCTTCAAATGAAGGAAAAGAAAATGCAACTTGAGAATGAGAAAACAGGAGAAAAGCCCGTCTGAATCTGGTTCAGGTTCACATCCCGATTGCATTGTGCATTTCACAAATCGAGAAGGCGAAGTAACCCTAGATCCTTCAGTTATCATCGGTGAACTTCAAATATAGATCTTAGGCTGATGCTCCTGCTTCTTTTCTTCCTCGCATCAAAGAGCAAAAAGGGTGCAACTTGCACATGAGATATCTAGTGCCTCATTTTCCGTTCGGACTGATGTCTACATGCACATGTTGGTGTGTTCAGTGGTCAAAGCACGTGTCCGTGCTCCGTGAGGCTCTAGCTTCCACTCTAGATTAGACATGTGCTAGATATGCACCCATGTGTGCACACGTGTGTGCTAGATATGCACTCGTGTGTGTGTGTGTGGGGGGGGTAGGTGCGAGTGTGCGTCCTATCATGTAACCAAAAAAAAAAAAATCGGACCACAGCATTTCTTTGAATGACCGTCCACAATTTTTCACCCATGAGAACGTACTAACCCAAAGAATGATCAAAGAACAAGCACAAGAGTATTATGCACATTCCATTTATTATCTGGGGTTTTGTACATTAAGAGATTATTATAAACCAAATAACGTAAGCAAAATACAAGTGGTACGTGTAAATGGCTATACATTATGCACCCTGGAGTAAGTGAACTTGGAGACATCTACTAATTATCTATAGTTGCTAGGAATGGAGCTCTCAGGGCGTTCCCGTATGCAAAGTCCTCCACTGTGCGCTCGCCACCTGTGCAGGTCTTCGTTGCTTTATGCGATGTATCTGGCCTCTCTCGAGTTCTTCGCTTCCTTTATTCGTGCGTAGCTCTGTGGGGTATCGCAGGCAGCGCTCCTCCCTCGAGTGCTCCGCTTCTCCTTTTTTTTTTGCTGTGCGCGGTGCCGTCAGGTAGCTTCTCTTCCCTTTTCTCCAATTTTTGGGTCAGACTGCAGTGCCGTCGGTAGCTTCTCTTCCCTTTTCTCCGTTTTCCTTGCTTGGTCCTTGCTCATTCTCGCTTGTTATCCTGCGTTCTTTTCGGTTCGTATTGTTGGGTAGTGATTCCCCATCTTATTCTGGAATGTCGTCGCCCCTCTCCTCAGCCTCGCAGCCATCGCATCCGTGCCTCAAGACGCGACGCACGCTCGCTCGCTTCGCTCCGCCGCTCGCTTTCGCCTTGTCGCCGCCGCCGCCGGCCAGCGTCCGTGCCTCCGCGGCCCTCGCTCTGCCATCGCTCGCGCGCCCTCGCCCGCGCATCGCTTTCGCTTCGCCGCGCTAATCGCCCTCGCCATCGCTTTCGGCCTTGCGCCCTACGCCGCGCTTCGCCGCGCGCGTGTTTGCCGCTTCGGCTTCCTTGCGTCGAGAGCGGTAGGTGCGGCCGGTTCGCCGCCGGGCGCCTCCTACTCGGCGATTCCTCACGCGAGACCGGGTGAGTCTTGGTGGTGCGATGCCGAACGCTGCCGGGGTGGCTCCACTGCCGAGCGCTGCGTCTGGATGTGCGTATGATTAGCGGTGACCCTCTCGCTGTTAATTGCTCCATCGGATTGCTGTAAGGACGGCCTTACTTCTCGATCGCTTGGGAGTATAGGGGAAAAAGCTATTGATTTATGCTGTGGGTATGTTACGAAGCGAGTAATTAGTTTTGTAGACGACATGTCTGGACCGTCATTTGTGCTTGCAGATGATTGCTTATGTTTCAGATTCCAAATAGATTTTACCGTATGGTGCCCTGGAAAAGCCTGGTTGATTCAATAGAACGTAATTCTGGTGGCATTGTGTCTTTGAAGTATGGACCTTGAATTGTTAGGCCTTCCAAGATATCTTGTGATATTTCTTAGTTGTTTGACCACTTATATCTATTTCTCAGTTGTTTGGCCTCTTATGTGAGGTTATGTCTTTGAAATTGGAGAAGTGTGAATTTTGGAAAATTATGTGTTTATGGCTAGCAACACGTATGCGAGATTATTTGTTTGGCGTTTTATTGATGTAATTCAGTACATCATTTGATATCGTGGTGATATTGCTCGGAAAAAAAAGGCTAGAGGAGTTCCAGGGGTGGCAGCTCTTCAGAGTTTGTAGTGTTTATCAAATGGTTATATTGTGTTCTTTTCAGGTTCATATTCTTGTGACTTCCATTCTCATTCATTCTTTGTTTTCTTTTTGGCATTTTGTTTGCAGATTATATTGTGTTCTTTTCAGGTTCATATTCTTGCATAGCGATTTCCATTCTCATTCATTCTTTGTTTTTCTTTTTGGCATTTTGTTTGCGAGTTGCTTTACGCGTTCAGTGGCTTATACGCAAGGAGAGCAATGAACCCGGCTTTGTGCTCTTTGTCATCGTGCTTGCGACACAAGGTCACTGCCTCTCCACCGGTGCTTCTGCTAAGCCCTCTCTATATGACTCCTATGCTACTATCTGCATGGTTATTATGCTTAGCTCCTATATAACTCCCTGTCTTTCTTTGCCTCGTGGTTATGGTGTATGGTTCATCAGCCATGGTTGGCTCAAGTGTTGTGCTTCCTGTTAGTTTCGTCATGTTCAATGCTATGTTTCGTTTGTCCGTGTGTGCCCTGTTTCATGGTTATTATTTAGGCTTCTTTATGTGGTTTTATGTTAGGCTTGGTTTGGTTTGGTTTGCCTGTTCATGACTTTTATCATTTTGCTCTACATTCAGATGCCAAGAGGCCGCCCACGCCTAGCTGCGTCTGGTTGGTCGCATCCCTGGATCAACTTCTTTCCATATTTTGCTCCTTTTCTTTCCCTTCCAGATTTCCTAACCATGTTGTTTATTTTTCCGTGTTTTTCCTTTATGGCCCTTTGCCTTCTGTATGATTTGTTCATCCTCTCATGCCTGTATTAGCTCCGCTTACGATGGATCCTGCTCCAATTGGTCACCATGTGCCTACATTGCGCACATTGCCCTTCATTCTTTTCTTTGTTTGTCTGCATTCGTGTTTTAGCCTTTCGTCTGTGTATTTCGCAGCCTTTTCTAGCTACATTCTCGCATATGTCCTTTACGCGAAGCATTTTGCTTTGACTGTTCCTATGCACATCGCTTTCCTATGCTTGCAGATAGTTCTTATGGCTACTCCCTCTTATTAAACTATATTAAATATGGTTCAATCTGCTCCATATCCTCATTAGCTCTAACAATATTATCTAACCAATTCCTGTTCAAACTTGGACTCTAATTTCTATGTCAGATGGAATACTCTCTGCTAAAGGATGTAACACACCTGTCGCATCGATGGCGTATTCGTGTCAGAATAACACGAATGAATGAGTACATGGCTGACGGTCCACAAAATAAAATCCTAAGATTAAACTTCATCCTGCTTGATGAGATGGTACATCCTTTCGTTGTTAGTTCACATATGCATTGTTGTTGCTCTTCTCACCTGCATATTTCTCTCTGTACACTGTGTCGTTCAGGGTGACACAATGGAAGGACAGGTGCTAGAACGTCATGTTGAACAGTTCAGGGCTTTTCTCCATGAAAATCATGTCTACTACATTGAATATTTTGAAGTAGCTGAAGCAAAGAACACATACCGAGCTATTGACCGCCCAATAATGGCTAGGTTCACTAGATTCACAAAGATCAAAGAAGTAACACTGCTCGGATGCTTTTCCATGCTATGCATATACACCTTTCGTTTGATGTTCTTAGAAAACATATTGGAGAAAGCAGTTCTTATCCCAGAAGATAGCTTTCAGATAACCATATCGTTCATCCTATATAGATCTTAGTGCATCTCTGAGAAAACATGTTACGCTCCATTTTTACCGGTTCATGTACACTCATCTTGCTACATGTTTGCCTCTCTCTTAGACACCATTAGTGCAGTCCTGCTATATCGTATATCACCAAAGTCTATCCAAATGGTATTGAAAAGTCAGTGCGCAATATTCAGATTACTGATGGAAGGTAAATCTTAGACAAACTCTACTGCTTTGCATTTTTAATTGTTTGCTTGCACACTCTGAGCTATGCATTCCATAGTATTGTCTTATATGTGTTTCTGACTCTTAAACGACTACAGCAACGTGTTTGGTTGCTACAAGGACAACTACTGTTGTTTAGTCTCATCTTTTGTTCATGCAATACTAATATTTTTTAGCTTTGCCCAATAGAGAAAAGGCTGCTGTTGCTCTATGGGGCACACATGCTCATGAATTTGATCTTAGAAGAACTCTGAGATGTAAGCGTAAATGCTCTGTTGTTATCCTCTTTGTTGGTCTTACTTAATTTCAGTATCTTTGGTAGGTCTTTCCTTGTGCTCTGCATATTTGATTGCATCATTTTCTTGGTTTCAAAATATTTCTACCCTTGAAGTTTTTACTAATAACAATTTCACTTTCGTTGTTAGGGCAATTATCACTTCAAGGAAATACAGGTTCTTGTTGGTACCGTAATGCTCCTATTAGGAGATTGTCGCCCTTCAAAGCAGTAAGCTAATATAGTACCATTTCCTACTTAAATGCAAGCAAATGACATGCTCAAGATTTATGATCGATTCTTTCCTATCATTGTTAGCTTTCTTTGTTGTACCTCATGAAATTAAATGGCTTGGTACAAGGCAAAGGAAGACCCGCCAAGACAACCATTATTCTTTGAGTTATCTGTTCTAAATGCGCATGACACTATTGTTAGTACAGCTGCACAACTTATCCTTTTTACGCACATAAATTGCGTTATAGACAGATTAATACCATAACTATTTATATTCGCTTTGTTAATACATGCAGGGTCTTACCTATGTTGTGAACATAGCCATTAAAAGCCTTGTCCCAGATGAAAGTTGGTGGTATATGAGTTGCGGTTCCTGCAGAAGGACAACCAATCAGGATGGTGCTCAATATAGTTGCCCACGTTGTCCTGGCATACCTGCAGAACCACGGTGCGTTACCGACTCCAAAATACATCATAATCATGAAATTCTATAATGTTTCATAACGTTGGCCTCTAGATGGTGAACACATCGTCTATAATACTCGAGATATAAACTAGCTATCCTTGGGTGGATCCTTCCAATGCTACGAAGATAATGCTCCCACAATTGAATTTATTTTCTTCGGTGATATGGGTCAACAATTACTTCATGTTCTGTTTTAACCTTGACATCCATCACTTCCTTTGTCCAAGGAATTATACCACCGCAGATAACAAACCTTTATGGCGGGCACTATACTTTGAAAATAATCGGTTCACGTGGATCATTACAAAGGATCAAAACTTCATTTTATGTTGACTCTATAACACCGCTTGCCATGCCATCCCATATTGAACACGAAATCCATCACGATGCGGGTACATCCGGATCCTTGCCTAATCCTCTTGGTAACTACTTCCTCCTTCCTATTACTCATCAAAATGTGTTAGCTAACAAATAGCTATCGTCTGACCATCTCATATTATTTTCTATTCATGACAATTGTGCTTGGAGAGCGAGATTCATAAAAACATACGGTTGATACAACTGCACTCATTCCTGTACATACACCAGTGCCTCATACACCTATAGTGACAGAAAAATTATCTATTCTAGATCAGGTGGAGTTCCTTAAACTATACATTCCATATCTCTCCACAAAAAACTTCTGGACTATTTTGCAGGTTAACTCTTATACATTGTGAGGGCTATTGGAACCCATCTAAAAAAATGATTAGATATATATCACACTGTATTTCTGAGATCTTGGTTTTAGTGTTTGGCCACGTTGGATTTTCGTTCACACACATTGTTATTTACATTAGCAGAACGAACAACGAGTTGTGCCTACCGCTAAACGCTCAACACACGAATCTCTGACTCTACACCTAGCTCGAGATACTCATGAAAGGTAATGACCCAGTTCTCAATATATCTTCATGTTATTAATCTCAACATAATCTTAATGTAATCCAACTTTTTTATCATTGTATTCCAAAAATATATATAGACCAACAATGATGAGGAAACTCGATCTAGACAACACAGATCAAACGGACTTTGAAAGGTATTTTCTCATGCTTTCAATCTCTCTGATCATTAGTGTGGAGATCGCCATTTACTGAATCAACTAATCCAACTTATTTTTCTATTACAGAGACAAACCTTGAATATACTAATCCAGCATATTTTTCCTATTACAGTAACAAAGCCTGAACCGGTGGCCACATTGGATAGCAGTGTTCGCACCGTGTTCCACCGCTCCAGGCCCATCCCATTACCACAATGCTATCCGTGTTTCCTACATACATGATGCAATATTTCCTTATATATATAAACTATGCTGTTGCATCCTCCGTAGCTGATCTACTCACTATAAAGACTGTAACTTATGTAAGGCCATAAAACCATATGCCAAGACTGCTACCTATGAAAGTTGTAAATTACCTACCAACGTATGATGATGCCTATGCAAGTTCTATCGTATATTGCGCCATGCTTTCTTATTAGTATTACAGTCTAAACACCGTCGGTACCCCACGCATTATAGTGATACATCATATATTTTCAAACCCTATCGTCTATTCTTTACATTAACGGTATAACACTTATATACCAACTTCGTATCGTCCAACGCAAGGTAATTTGTAGACCATCTAATATGAACAGCACGCTCCTGTTAGTTTTCCTCATACTTCCGCTGACACATACCAAGTTACCGTGACCCATATTAAACAATTTACAAACCACAGACAAACATTCGATATACTACAACCGGGCGCTGCGTAGCGCGCCTCACCACCTAGTTTTGCATATTATTTCCAGATTGCAAGACTACAGCCGTTCAACGGGCTTGAACAACTTCGAGGAATTCCCACCTTATTCTCCATTATATTCGTCCTTGACCACATGCAATTTCAAATTACTACCATGATGAACTTGATGTTGGAAGCCAGGGTCCAAGAGATGGCAACTGCACAATGGATCGCGCTTTGGTATACCTTCTTTGCTAATATAACTAGGCAACGCGATGGGCGCACGCCGCCTTATGGCGTGATAGCCAATCAAAACAAGTAGTGCCGCGGCATGCGACATGATAGCCAATCCAAGACAAGTAGTGAAAGCTGCGTGAGTTATAAAAGTTTAACAAAGAAAAAATAGACCAACACATAATCTTTGAAACCTCTAGATAATTTTTACGAATATCTTCATGTTCCTCGGATGAAACAATTTGAAAGCCACGGAAGGAACTCTGTCATCATATTTACAGGGGATGTTGCATAAGAATCGCCACACCAAATCAGCTTTGCTCTTCATATGTAAATTTCTTGGTAAGCAATGGGCGGACCTAAAACAAATTCAGATGATCGACCACCAATAAGAATGAGGTGACAATGAATATGTTGAGTAAGCTGGTTGAAGGCTCGAAGCACATAATCCAACGAAAAAAGCGCCATGTTTTCTAAACCTCTGAGAGACGATTCTAGTTCATTCAAGTTACTATTGCAACTTGACTTCCCACTTCTTTGCCTCATCTTGCTAAAAAAACTTAATCAAAGCTTCCACACCATAATGAGAGGTCAATTGATTTGCAATAGAAAAGGACACAATAACTAACATCCCAATTACTAAAATGAGGATCCACAACTAAAATATATACTTAAAATATGCGGAGCAATTTGTTCATATGGAAGAAGAAAGCGATGTAAAACTCAAAGAAATCATTATTCCCATTTTCTTGTTACCAAACCAAAAGTAAGACACATAAAACTCAAACAATCACTCCTATGCAACACTTGCGAGAGAAAAAAAAAAAATAAAATATATAGTTAGCATTTAGTATGTAGGTCTTACCTTCTCTTCTCCTTTTTAAGATTTTGCTTCTCAAGATGTTTAGACACGCCTTTACGAAGGTTCTTGTGAAGACGCCAAGAACAAAAATAATAAAGCATAAGAATAATGGGATAAATTTCATAGATAAATGTTTCACCTTTAATGTGAAAATAATAAGGAATATATGGAAGCAAGTTAGTGCTTGTTGATTCAAACAATTTCATCCTTTCATTAAACACCACACTACAAAGACTTAGCAGTCAAAAAAATCCTCCCAAGGATTGCAACGCAGTGGTAAGTATAGTAACTACCAGAGTTTACACACAATTAGTTCAAAAGGCCTACAAGAAGAGTTAGAATACATACTTTGTTTAAATCAACCCAAAAAGTTGGAATTATATATCAATCACACGTTGGGTACAAGTCGTTAGTCTTGTAAATAAAAGATCGAGCTATTGTTTAACTCAAGTTTCATTACCAAATGAAGTAAGAGTGTATATTTTTCAGAAAAAAATAATGTTTGTGCTGTGTGTATATATAACGCAGTGAATTGTAAATCGAGTTGTGACTTCAAACTTGTTGACAAATGTTAGACACCAACAGATATGCTATTCTTTTTTCTTTCATTGGCCAACTAACCAAAGACTTAATGGAAAATGTTAACACGATAAAAGCACAATAATACATTTCACAAATATTTACAGCAACATGGAAAGAAAGTTCTGGCAGTCCTTTGCTTGCCAATCTACCTCCATCACTACGCCTATGCCTTTCACCCAAAGCTTGGCGTGAAGCAATCTAAAATGACAAGAGCACGACTTACCAAGTGAAAATATGTATAGCGACACAATATGTATCAACTATTTTATTTGGTATATGCCTACACACTTCAACATTTCTAACACGCGTTTATGTCTTTGACATTTATGACTGCTTTTGTTATCGATTACAATATGAAGTGATTAACGAATAAGAAACCGTTTAATAGGGGGTATACTCTGACACGTGTTCTTCTTCCTAGGACATATGTTGAGCTAGGGCACCAAGTGGGCATATGATTAATAGAATAAGATACTATCTGAAGGTGTTTTACCACTCATGAAAACCAATTTGTGCAAACCCTTTGTCCCTTTCTCGATATAAAAGAGAGAGAGATCAATAAAATGTGGAAAACTCAAGGAGAAAGGAAGCTAAATCATAAATCAACCACACCTACTTTCTTGTAAGCCTTCTGCGCTTGCGATCTGCGCTCTGAGGATGCATCTTTCGATCCCCTAGCAGAGGCAAGTAGGACTCAAATCAATTTTTGGTGACCTAAACAACAATAGGGAAGGGACCAACGGCTTAGAGAGACTGAGACATAACAAAGAAAGCAGAGCTCTATATGAAAATTTTATGTCATCAAGAAAAAGCTGGAATGACCACAACATGGCAAATTAAAACACTAATCAAATTAGAGCATTAAATGAAACAAAGCTTGGTGCAAATGAGAGTAAAAACAATTCACTTTTTGCAAGTTTGGCAACCGAATGTCCTTTTCCAAGGTGCTAGGCCTATCGCATTACATGTAATGCAGATTCTAAAATGTCTAAGGTAGAATTTGTGCATGCCCTCAATATATTATGCATTATTTCCATATTCCAAGATAGTGTAATCGGATGGGTTATTGCGGAGGGCGGAACTCACATTTCGACCTTTGCATGAAGAACAAGAACACAATATGCCGATATGTTTGATGACTCCACAAAGTATTGCTCATTTGAAGCAAGACCCGAAAACACATTCCTAGTGAAAATTGCAGCACTAGTGAGATGGGGAAAAAAGCGAGATGGCGAGATGCAACGAGGTCACATGATTTTAGATCTTAGCATGTGGAACATTAGAGGAGAAAATATATGTTATCTCCCATTTTCTTACATCATCAAGAGAAACATGTAGACCAAAGTTAGTTTTAAGGGTCTTGTATGAGACCAAAACGTGGTAATTTTACTACACAATATAATTAGGTAACCAAATCAAAAGAGACCGATACAATAGTAATAGAACGATTCTTCTTTTATGGTAGAAGAAATTATATCTGAATGTGATGCTCAATTTTGTACAGCCCAGCTTCAACATTACATTTCTTTTTCTTGTGCAAGTGGTGTCCGAATCAGTATGAATCCTACCTAAGAAGTATGTGTGCCTCCAAAAAAAAAATCTGATGTCGAATTTATTTCACTTGTAGTGCGATTTATGAAGGAGGTATAGGAGGGAGGAGACAAGAACAACAATACCTTCGCTTTCCTCATGATGTGACGGGTTTTGGGCTTGAGCAAGCCCGTGGTGAGGAGCTCCTTGAGGCTCTTGGGGATGTTATTTAAGGATATGTTCTGGACGACAGAGCTCCATGTTCTTATTCTTTGTTGGGGGAAGTGAAGAGGAATTCTTGGCGGTGGTGATACGATAGGTCGTGCGCAAGTGCGATGCTCTTTGGTGGCATTGGTCCTTCTCCTGCTCCTCCTATTTGGGTTTGAACTGAGCTCGAGTTGAGGAGCAGTAGGAATCCTTCAGTTTAATATAGGAACTATGAAGACTGGTGAGAAGAAGAAGTGAGATCTGAGGAAACTTGGGACAAGGAAGGGGAGTAGAGGAGGAGAAAGCACTAATCTTGGATAGAGGCTCGTTAAGCTTCACCGTCTCCTCGATGGTGGTCTCGAAGCCCAAACCGCGCAATCACTTGCGTGGTCGACTTCCTCCTCTCCTCATCGGCGTCTCAAGGCCTTGGTGACCAGCAGAAGGCCAGCGTCTCGAAGGAGTGGCTCCTCATGGTGAAGGAATCGCGAAGGAGAGGAGCGATTACATGTTAGCCCATGAAAGCATCGGAAGAATGGGGGATCTAGTGGTCGTCGCAGTAGAAGAACCGTGGGAAGCCGACGCCTCTCCACAATGAAAGAATTTGCGTGAGTGAAGAAACCGCCACGGCAGATGCGAAGAACAACCGAGGCAAAGCGAAGAACAAGCGGGATCGCCCAAGGTCATGGAAGCAAAACCGTGCGGAAGCCGGCGCCTCTCAACGACATCGGAGGAGAGGGCAAAAGGGCGAAGAACACGGAGTGCGGACGGCAAACTGCTTAATGTGACGCTAGAAGCGAGGAGGAAACGCGGGGCGGCTCACGGGGAGGAGCGATGGGCGGAGTCAGCGAGCGAAGAAAAAAATGGGGAAGCGGCAAGCGGTCGACGGACGCGAACGCAAAAACCAACAGCAAAACCACGAACTCGCCGGCGCTAAGCGCCACGCGTTACCCGCAAAAAATCGGGACGCCAAGCGGCGCGGGCCGGAATCGAACAGCGTGGCGTCTTTGCTCGCCAGCTGGCCTTCTCTGCGCGCTATCGCGACGTTTGAGTTTGATCTCCGCGATTAATTACTTAAAGCGGACAATTGGGTTAACCAAGCGGCGACAGCGGCGCAGTGAAATGTAGCGACCACGTCGGCCCGAAATCGACGTGGCCGCACGAGGAACGGCAAAACCTCCCATATTTAATATAGTAGTTATTTTGAACCATTGACTCTCAGGATTGCAAGTTGGATCTACGCTCAGGCACTTGCATTGATTTGTTGTGACTCTACCGTCAGGACTGCCATCCAAGCACACTCTGGTTCCGTTTTTAGTGAGTTCAGTCGAAACATGCATTCTTGAATTCGATATCAGCTGCCACTTTGAACTGGATTTGCTGCAATCAGTCCCAAGCTTTTTTTTCGATAAAGGAAGCTTTTATTAATCTTAGTAAATTACATCAAGTTGATACAATTATACTAAGAAGACTCCGACTCTACACGACTAGGGTGTACCTGACAAACACACACACACAAGAAAAGACAAAGGAACCGTCATGCAAACTACATCACGCAATATTGTCTTCAAGACTATCCACCATCATAGCAACACTTGGACCACGATAAAAACTCTCCAATAACAACGCCTCCAAGAAGGACTCGATACGCACACACACCGCCATTGCCATGATCCAACCAATGAATGCCAGACCAAAGGTTTTCACCTCGGAGAGTAAATACTCAGACTACAAAACAATGCCTTCAACAAGGCCATTGCCAGGCACAACCAACTAAGGTCAGACCTAGGAATTTCTCCCTGAAGTCGAAGTACCAGAGATCCCAATGTTGCAACCACCCTCATTCCAAACTAGTGCCGCCATACCACTTAATCTTAGCCAATAGCAACGGCCACCTTCTCAAGGCCAGACAAACAATTTTTAGATGTTCGACTCTACGATGACAGATTCGCGAGCTAGCCAATAGGTACACGATCATCAAGTCCATAGAGTGCATCTAAAAAATGAGTTGTGTCGTCTAAGAAAGCGAATCCGCGAATCGATGCTAAGATGACATAGGTCAAAAGAAATGTATGAACAACACTAGTAAGAGATGAAGACTCTGAAGCGAAGAGTGGTCACCTAGATCTGCCACGCCTTGCATTGGCCACCCAAATTGTCGCCACTGTGAAGGACCAGTCGCCGACCCTCAAGCCGATGCATAGGTGGGGCGCCACACCCGGAAGCAGCGACCGTCATCAGTCCCAAGCTTTGCTTTCTCACCGACATACTTCGCCTGAAGGCAGTGTCCTGTGTGCTTCAATACTAGCTCATATGCTGAGGTGTAGTTCCAAGCGTTTGATTCATCACACGGACCCAACTCAAGTGAATTTGAAGATTTCACTAAGATACAGAGCCCAGTTAGAGGATGGAATATTACATTATACGGTTCTTGACTGTTTGGTAGACCAGGACCTGGAGTAAAAATAAATTTCTGTTATCATGTAGCTCAAGGAAATTCACTACAGATTGGCATGATCAAAATTTAGTGTATTTTTACATTCCATGGATTTCAGTTTGCTTACTTTCTTGCATACAAGCCTATTTATATGTCTTATCAAAATGTTTTCTTTAGAACCTACATTTTATGATCAGTTTACGAGGGTTAAATCAATTCATATATACTGCTAATTGATCCAAAATTCGTATCTATGCAATTAAATTCCTGGCAACAATTCAACAACCAGAATAGTAATCTGTTGAAGACTCCGTTAGGTCCAATCCAAATAATGAAATATTTTAAGTCCTTTGTTTTGGTTCAGCAAAAGGTTTCATAACAAAATGTATAACAAATAGCACAGTTCTGAATGTCTCAAAAGTTCTGTTTCTGACAATTGCTAGGTAGGAATAATACTGAGATAGGTGAAGTGCAAACCTTGAAATGGTGATTGCAGAGAATTGATCCTCTTAATAAATCCGGGGTTTCTAGTTGTACACCAATCCCATGACAGCAAGCCATATGATTCGTCATAAGCTAGAATACCCTCTCTGATATAGTAACTCCCTTGCAGAGCCCAAATAGCCCAATCCAGATCCATTTCAGCTGCCACACTTAAGAAACAGGTAAGATAACGATTGTCAGCAATATGCTTGCCAGACATGTCAAACCCAAACTCAGAGAAAAACAACGGCCAGCCTTGTTGAAGTAGGAACAGTCCTTTAGTCCTTATGAAATCAACAACCATCCCACAAGCATCATTTTGGTTCTGATGTTCCCAATTGCCACCATCTGAGAAGCCATACCAATGCTGCTCGAAGACTAACTTTCCAGTGAATGACAGTTTGACTTGCTTTGAGAACAAGAAGCTGAGAGTGTTGTCAAAATCTAGGCCCGACAAAATAACAAGAACATTAGGGTTTGCTGCATGCACAGCTTCAGCACCCTGTTGCATGTACCTAGGATGCGAATAGAATGTAAATATAAGTTTTTTTTTGAAATAAGGGCAGGAGCTCTATCAATACATTAAGAGAAAAGAGTCAGTACAGGCAAGGACTGAGGGGGATAAGAGACAGGACAGGCAAGGTGGGTGGTACACTTAATTAGTGACTAAAGCGGTCTGACGAATACAGATATCCTGAACGGTGGTACACTTAAATATAAGTTTTCAATGTCATTAGTTATGTAGAAAAGACTTTTCAATATCATGAGTTATAAAAAAGCCTTTGCCATCACAGTAACATACCTGTACCACAAACTAACATTTTGATAGGGGCCTCGGAGCTCATTCCGCAAGCTCATGCCCACAACATTGTTTGTGTTCCTAAACATTGTTGCCATTGCATTGAGACCCTTCAGCCATTCTTCAGGTTTAAAGTAAATGTCTCCAAAGAAGCCGTTACCATCGGTTTGGCTGCAACACCATCCTGGAGTGGTCATTTGGTTATCAAGTATGACCATAATACTGTTGCTGGCCAAAGCTGACACCACGTCCTACGGTTATTAAATTTGACCCATGTCAGAAGGATTACAATGATCGAAATTCATTTATCCCTTGATAGCAAAATATTTTTTTTAGTTTCACTTTATGTTTAGTCTGGTATGCTGTCAATGTCACCAGAAAAAAAAAAGGTACAGATCAGCACAGCAAATATACTCCTAAGTCTATGATCAGTTGTTTTGGTATGTTACATGGTCAACTAACTAGATACCTCGTTGGAAAAAGAACTTAACTAGAAATCTGATTTGGAAAAGGAACCAGCCCACCTAATCCGCTAGTTGACATCTATATTAATCATCAAAACAAATCCTACAAAGCGAGACTTGTTGTAGATAGACCATTGAGACTTGCAAGGCACCCACATCTTGGACCATCAATTTGGTGACTAGTAGGTATACCGTATACATTCTAACTAAACAGGTATAGATAAAAGAAAGAAAACTTTCTACAAGTACAGTTGGCATTCCCTAAGGTAGCAAAATGATCAGATCTTTCTTGGTTAGGCTTCAGCCATCAGCTTGCAATAGATGGTTCTCATTAAAAAAAGGAAAAGAAGGATGTCCTAAGCTACTAGCTTCTTTGGTAAGCCTTGTGAGTTGTGATGAAATCCTGTGCATTCAAAATTTATCTTATCTGCAAAGTTTGGACTTCTTGGTTTAGCTGTAATTCAATTAATTCATGACATACGCTTGCTTGCAACAATATGATCTTGCCACTTATCCATCACAAAATAGGCCGTTGTCAATTTGACACGGATTCAGGATTAAACAGGCAGGTCCGAGCCTAGCCCGACTGGACATAGGCCAAGCCTAAAGCCTTAAAAAAACCCAAGTTTTCATTTCTGAAATAAAATAGTATTTTAAAATTATCTTTGGAATTAAATAGTATTAGTTAATTCATTTTTCAAGATAAAATATTATTAAATATTATTCTATTGCTGCCTTCTGGTATTTTTGGGCTTCATGTGAGGTGGCAGAAAATATGGGTCTGAGCCAGGTCTGGCTTGATACAGGAAAAGCACACGTAACTTTTTATAGAAGATTGTTTAATAAATAATTAATTTTTTTTAATAATAAGTTAAAAAATAGATACAGCTTAATTTTTAGTTTTTTTGTTAGTTATATATGACTTTTAGTTTATACTAAAATTCATTTTAAAACTAAGCTGTTTTGAAGGATTTATTGGCTTTTTAAAAGCTAAATCTGGCTTAAAACCCCAAACAGCACCTTTGGTATTATAAAATTTGGCACACTAGCAATACTTGCCCATTTGTTGTTAACAAAATATTTGCCAATTTTATGGTGGCAGAAAGAAAAATGTAAGGAGCCAATTCAAAAGATTCTTCTTTGAGCATGCTTCTATGCTCTTAAAAAAAACTAAATTAACAATGTTTTGATCAAAGCGGCCAAAATCGAGACTAGAACCCGCACAACTCCGACAAGATCAACAAGACCAATGCAATCTGGGTAGCATTTTGAGTATTCGAAAACAACCACCTACCCGGAACACATCGATGAGAGGCAGGTCGAGGAGGACGGGGTTGTTGACCCGAACGCCGGCGACGGACTCCCGCATGCCGAGAAGCTCCAGCGACCAGCGCAGCGGCAGCGTCGCGAGCGTGGCGTTGGTGGCGAGGTAGGTCGGCCAGTTGAGCCTCACGCAGTTGAACCCCATCGCGGCCACGCGCGCCGCGATGTCCCCCACGCCGCGCCGCGCCAGGCCCTCCGCGGCCGCGGGCTCCAGGTGCGACGCCCAGTTCGCGCACGCCAGCTTCACGCGCCGCCCGTCCGCGCCCACCACCCACCGCGACGCGGTCGAGAGTGGCAGTGCCGGGACCGAGACCGAGACGGCGCGTGCACACGCGGCGGCGGGTAGGAGTAGCACGAGGAGGCCGAGGAGTAGTGGAGGGGGAGAGGAGGAAGCCATGGTGGTGTAGTGGAGGGGGAGCGGAGGCCGAGTGTGGAGACTAGGGAGGTGGATCTGGAGTTTAAATGGAAGATATGCTCCTATGACTAGTGGGACTCTGTAACGGTGGGACTAATTGTCAGTGTCACAATGGGCTGATGTAGGGATAAGTAAAAAGGCAAGCGCCGGTTGGTGCGCGTAAGCAGTTAAGCGGTTAAGCCCAAGCAAGCTCGAATGGCCACCACCGCCTTCCCGGCGGCGTCTCTCCCCGTCCCCGCCGCGCCGGCGCCGCTACCACATCCACCCCGCTGTGCGGCGCTCCGCGACGTGTTGCAGAACCACGCGGCACTCCTAAAGTCCGGCGCGCTCGCCACCTCGCCCGAATCGTTCCACTCCTTCCTCGAGGCCACCGCGCTCCCGGCCCCCGCCACCTACCCGGCCCACCTCTCCTACGCGCTCCGCCTGTTCCGCCTGGGCCCCCACCCTCCCCTCTCCGCGCCGTCGTATAACATCCTTATCCGCTCGTTCCTTCGCGCGGGCCACCCGGAGGACGCCCTCAACCTGTTCGTCGAAATGCTCGACGCCACCGCCATTAGCCCCGACCAGCACACGGTCGCCTGCACCGTGAAGTCTTGCTCCAGGATGTGTACTCTATCTGTAGGGCGGGGCGTCCAGGGATTCGCCGTCAAGAGTGGGCTCATGGTCGATCGGTTCGTGCTGAACAGCTTGATACATATGTACGCGAGCTGCGGGGATGTCGCGGCGGCACAGGTGCTGTTCGATGCAGTGGAGGAGAAGGGTGTGGTTACGTGGAATGCGATGGTTGCGGGGTACTTCAAGAACGGAGACTGGAAGGAGGTTGTGGAGATGTTTAAGGGCATGATTGAGGTCGGGGCACCATTTGATGAAGTCACATTGGTGAGCGTCGCCACAGCGTGTGGACGAATAGGTGATGCTAAGCTCGGGGAGTGGATTGGAGAGTATGCGGAGGAGAAGGGGATGGTGAGGAACAGGAACTTGGCGACTGCACTGGTTGACATGTATGAGCTCGGGGAGTGGATTGGAGAGTATGCGGAGGAGAAGGGGATGGTGAGGAACAGGAACTTGGCGACTGCACTGGTTGACATGTATGCCAAGTGTGGTGAGCTTGATAAGGCACGGAGGTTGTTTGACAGGATGCAGTCCCGGGATGTCGTTGCTTGGAGTGCGATGATCTCTGGGTACACACAAGCCAACTGGTGTCGGGAGGCACTTACTCTTTTCAGTGAGATGCAGGCTGCTGAGGTCCACCCGAATGATGTGACCATGGTCAGTGTGCTCTCTGCTTGTGCTGTCCTGGGTGCACTCGAGACAGGGAAGTGGGTGCATTCATACATAAGGAGGAAGGGTTTGCCCTTTACCGTTGTTCTTGGCACTGCACTGGTGGACTTCTATGCGAAGTGTGGATGCATTGACGATGCAGTTGAGGCATTTGAGTCGATGTCTGTGAGGAACTCATGGACGTGGACAGTCTTGATAAAAGGCATGGCAAGTAACGGAAGAGGCAGAGAAGCGCTGGAGCTCTTCTCAGCCATGTGTGAGGCCAATATTGAGCCCACAGATGTGACATTCATTGGTGTTCTCCTTGCTTGCAGCCACAGCTGCTTAGTTGAGGAGGGTCGCCGGCATTTCGATAGCATGACCCAGGACTACAGCATCCAGCCAAGGATTGAGCACTATGGATGTATGGTTGATCTTTTGGGACGGGCTGGTTTGATTGACGAGGCATGTCATTTTATCAGAACCATGCCAATTGAGCCAAATGCAGTTGTCTGGAGGGCACTACTGTCTGCCTGCGCAGTTCACAAAAATGTTGAAATTGGGGAAGAAGCACTGAAGCAGATTGTCCCGCTGGATCCCAGTCATAGTGGTGACTACATACTTCTATCTAACATCTATGCGTCAGTGGGAAGATGGAAGGATGCGGCAATGGTTCGGAAGGAAATGACGGAGAAAGGAATCGAGAAAATTCCAGGGTGCAGTCTCATTGAGCTGGATGGGAAGGTCTTCGAGTTCTTTGCCGAAGACAGTGACCACCCCCAACTGAGGGAGATATATGAGAAAGTTGAGGAAATGATTGAAGATATCAAGATGGCTGGCTACGTCCCAAGTATAGCTGATGTGAAGCTAGATGTTGATGAATATGAGAAGGAAGTGTCCGTTTCACATCACAGTGAGAAACTGGCCATTGCGTTTGGCCTGATGAAGTCGCGCCCTGGTGCGACAATTCGGTTGTCGAAGAATCTGAGAGTGTGCATAGATTGCCACTCTGCCACGAAGTTGATCTCGAAGGTGTACAAAAGGGAGATTGTTGTTCGAGACAGGAATAGATTTCATCATTTCAAAGATGGTTCTTGCTCCTGCAATGATTATTGGTGAGTGATGATTTCTAATTCGCTGTCCTGCGCTTGAGGGCTTTCTTTTAGATTGGAATAGACACCAGGCAACACTTGGTCCCTTTGAGGGAAGAGAGACTGAATATTAAGCTGTAAGTACTACATTGTTTTTTGCTGTTAGAAAAAAAAAACCTGCTAGACTGCTGGTACAAGTTTGTTCAATTAAAGAGTGTGAAGATAAGCCAAAAAATACAGCGAAAGTAACATTTAGTGGTGCGAACTGTGTGATTGTGTACACACTACAGACTGCACATTGTTGTGCATGAATCCCACATGGGGAATCAACCTCGTGTATTTCACTTAACATTTACAGAAATTATAAGTTGCATTTTAAGTTCCAAATACGGATCATTGCAGTTTTTTTTCCATTTTCTTTACGACAGCCTTTATTTTGGGTCAAGTTTGATAGATCAATCTACGTAGTTGATGTACTAGCACAAAGAACAAATTTGTAGGCGCAAAAGATCGAACTCTAGTCAGCGTCTTGTTTTCTTCCATTTCTTTTCTCTATCTTTCTCATGTCATCTAAATGCTAAGCCTCTTAGATTCACTTTTAAAGTAGAAAATCAAAGATTTATTTTGTTTACTCATAAATAAGAAATATAACCAGTCACTAACTGGTAAGCATGAAATTTATGTATTTTTTCGAAAAAAAGTGCACACCCTAAGCTTTGCTCGAAAGTCCGTCCGACGCCTCAAACTATAAAACTAGACATTTGACTTTCAAACTTTGCAATCTGGTTCAAATAGCACCATAACCTGGTTTTGCACAGTGGTACCACCCATGTGGCGTGATGAGTAGTCGATTTTGCCATGTATGATAACACGTTGGGCATATTTAGGTGAATAATTAATGGGGCTCACATAGGCTTCTCTTTCAAATCGAAATAGAGATGAAGAGGGCTACAGGGGTCAACAGCCATAGAAGCATGATTAGAAGTTTGGTAGGGAAGAAGTCCATGTGGGCTTCACCTGTTATTGACCTAACTTAGCGTGTTATCCTATATAGCAAAATCGTTCACTCATTACGTCACACGGGCAATACCATATATGAAACTGGGACAATGTGTTATTTGAATTGGATTGCAAATTTTGGATATTCAAATGTCTGATTTTATAGTTCAGGGTGTTAGATAAACTTTCAATTAAAATTTGGGGTGTTATATAGGCTTCTTCCTATTTTTTCTATTTAATTATTAGAATTTTTATTATTTTTACGTTTTTCTTGATCAATTCAATTGTAGATACATTAAAGAACGACAACCACTTACTTTCTAATTTCCTTCCTTCTCTCCTAGACTAGATGTGTACATACGATGCGCTAGGGTGATTTTGCAGAACCTAGGGTTTTTTTTGTAAAAAGGTATGGTTTGGATCTAGACGCAATTCTCATAAAATGTGAAGATTTTTTGCAACAGGACTTGAGAAGGAGCTAGACTCGAACCTACGGAATAACAAGTTTTTTTAGCAAAAACAGGCGGTGTGAGGAATTTTCAAAGGGGTCTTTTGCGAAAGAGTAGGTGGGGGACATGAACTCAATTTTTTTTGTTTGGAATTTCTGGAGGAACCTAAACGCATTTTGGAATTTTGAAGGGCTTTTTTTGGAAAAAGAGACGATAAGAGGATCAGAATACAATTTCAAAATTTTTGGAGAACCTAACCGTGAAATTGCTGACGTGGGAGCTTGCCTGGACCGAAATCTCTCCATCTTTAATATAGTTTGTAGACACTGTCTTTAATATAGCTGTACTCAACAAAACAGTGAGCATTCTTATGAGATAAGAATTCTATAGCCGTTTCGGTTACAATCTATCTTTTATGTGTGGGCAAATCTGAACTCATCTCTTACCAGTTTCTTTATATATTGAGCATCCCCCCATGTACAAGAACCAGTTGAATAAAGCGAGAGAGTTCCACCCCTATATTTTGTATGCTCCTTTCATTGTTGTTGTTCTTGATTTACGTGTTCTTATTTGTGTGCTGTCGATTTGTGTGGGTAAACGACTCCGTTTCACAACACATTATTAGCACGATCGTTCTACGAGTGTCCGATCGAGATCGACTACACCACTTCGTCTGCACGGCATCGATCCACATCGCATTGACGTTCTACAGTGACCGATCGTGATCGTTTACACTGCATCGGTCGACACTACATCGAGCTCCTCCTGTGACACGCGATCTACGCTACCGCAAGCCCTACGTGAGTGAGTACATCTGCGAAAATAGTGATCCTGCAGATCATACCACTACCTGATGTACTGTTTATGCTATTGTTCATCTTCTCATACCTAAAAAAAGAAAAAAAGAAAGAAAGAAACAGAGCACATGGCGCTCGGTCTCCTCGTGGCCGCAGCCACTGCTGGCCTCAAGCCCCTCGGAGATAGCGCCGCCGCGAAGGCCCGGTAGGCCGCCGCCTCGGCCCCGTGTGCTCCGGCCTGCAGCCACCACCCCGCCACTTGGCCTCGATGGCTGCTCCGTGCCACGGCCCTGTCGGCCACCGGCCTTCGTGCAGCCACCAGCGCGTCTCGAGCCGCACACCTGCTGGCGCTTCGCGACCTGCGCACCCGCAAAGCGCCACCGACCACCCGCTTCCTGTGGCCCACAACTGCACCGACCTCCATGCCCGATGTGCGAGTGGCGGCGACGTGGCCCATCAGCCTCGTGCCCGATGCTAGTGGCACCTCGGCTTGCTCGCCCGACGAGCGACGGCGTGACGCTTCGGCTTCCTCATCTGACGCAAACGGTGGCGATCAGTGGAGCACGTGCCGGCGTGACCCAAGGTGGCGACTCCTACTCCAGCAGTGGCAATGGCGCGCGACATAGACGGCGCCCGATAACCAAAAGTAGCAGCGCCTCACCCATGAAGTAGTGGCACAGAGGAAGAGACGGCGCCACACCTGAAGATGTGGCGGCAGAATCATTGCGCTCGACTGGCGACTCCATTCGACGGTGTCGTCTCAACCGACAGTAGATCTATCCGCCCGTGTCGAGGCGGGGGCGGCTGCTAGGGAAGAAACCCTAGCCGCCAGCTCTTAATGGGCTACCCAAGGCTATTTTGGGCCACTTGGCCGCTTGGGCCATTCTGGCCTGATTGGTTGCTCGGGCCCAATGGGCCTCAGAGCCCATCTGTTTCTCTTTTTTTTCTTTCTGAAATCTCTACTATATAAAACAAGAGTTTCTTCCCGCGTTACTTCATCAAAATTAATCATCTTTGCCACTGCTCTTTAATTACCCACCTTTGCCACTGTTAGTGCTCTTTGCAAATAAAATTTTTATCGCAAATTGAGTTTCCATTGCAACGCACTAGCACATGGCTAGTAATTATTAAATTCCAAGTATTTGTGAAAAACCCTAGAAAATTGAATTTAGGTTCATGGGCTTCCGTAAAATTTTGATAAATTAGTTTTTAGCACATCTCTGAAAGCCCCATACTCTGGGATTATTTTCTAGCATTATGCCATGTTTTATATGTGCTGAATTTATTTTTTTGTTATTTAAGCAATTCTGAAAAATTGCTTAGTAATTAATAGAAAATGCTAGAAATTATGAAAAACAATGTATAGCCCATTGCTCTGTACCATGTTGCTAGATTAATTTTCTTAGTATCTTTTTCATGTTTATGCATGCTGGACATATTGTTTCTTGTTACTCAGTAATTCTAAAAATTACTTGGTATTTAACAAAAAAACATGGAAAATACTAGAAAAATTCTAGAAAATTTCAGATTGCATAGTATGAATTTAATGTCTTGGGATTAATTTTCTTAGCATTATGCCATGATTATTCTCGTTGGAATTTACTTTTTTGTTAATAGTAATTCTGAAAATTGCTTAATAATTAGCAGAAAATTATAAAAAATGCTAAAAAATCCTAAAATTTTATGATAATTATCTACTGAATATATATAGACCAAACTTTACTTATTCAATAATAAACATGCAAAATAATATTTTACCTGAGTAAAATCCTTGTTGTGCCTGCATATAGGATATGTCTGACATCGCAAAGAAAGAATTTGCTGAGCTTGCCCTGAATGGCAACAACTACCTCACTTGGGCAATAGATGCCAAGATCAACTTGACAGCCCGATCTCTTGGAACTGCAATTTTTAGCATGAAGCTGATACCCCTGCTCTCCCTGAGCTACTAAACGCGCAGCTTTGCACTTCCTGAGGGACCATCTCCATGCGGACCTGAAGGCCAAGTATTTGATGGAGGAGGACCCGCTGGCTCTATGGAATTCCCTGAAGGAACGATATAATCAGCAAAGATCCGTTCTATTACCAGAAGCACAACGTGAATGGACCCTTCTACACTTTCAAGATTTTAAGTTAGTGACAGCGTACAACTCTGCCATGCACAAGATTATTGCCAAACTAGCATTCTGTGGCCAGAAGATTACAGAAGCTGAAAAGATTGATAAGACTTTATGTACATTCCACCCCAATATGAGGATACTGCAGCAACATTATCGTCATGCAAATTACCAAAAATACTCTAAACTGATATGTATTCTGCTAGAAGCAGAAAAGCATGATGAACTTCTAATAAAGAATCATTAAGTCCTACCTAGTTGGAGTCATGCACTGTCTGAAGCACATGCCCACGTTCGGCAAGCTAGTAATAGACGAGGCCGTAGAAAGGGCCAAAGATAGAAAGGGGAAAAATGAAAGAATGATAAAAATCATAAAGAAAGAGGTAAATCCCAGTGGAAAACAAAAGAAAATAGATCAGGTCGCTTCCAGAAGAAAGGACCAGCAAATGAGGCAAGTGATCCTAAACAATCATGCTTTAGGTGTGGTTGTACTACCCCACAGAAGAATTCAAGAAGGACCTTCTTGGATATGGTGATACTCCCATGGAAGAGGATGACATTATTGGGGATGAGCTCAAAGTATTCCAGAAGAATAAAGATAATTCCTAGGAGGATGATATAAATGATTTGTATGGAGATATGTAGTAGTCTCCCTGTCTTTCTTTTAGAGTCGATGTCGCATTATCCTTTAGAATCTCCTTAAGAGTCTCATTTATTAGTTTAGTCTTTGTGTTCCTGAATGAACAATAGTCTACGCTCCTGTTGAGCGAATATCTGTCAAATTCAATAAAGTGTAATTTTTTAGAAAATTTATTTAATCATGCTATGCTTGTTCTATATTATTTGTTCCTGTTGCAATAAATGTTTGATTGATTTTATATCTTTAATATAGAACACCCATATAATCTAATGGCGGAGGAGGAAATCTGTCTTGTAGACAGTTGCACCACAAATACAATTCTTAGGGAAACTAAATATTTTCAGGCATTGATTAAGAAAACTAGAAATATTATGACCATCACCGGAAGTGATGCTCTCATTGTTGGCACCGGAAGAGTCGTTATAGTTCTCCCTATGGGCACTTGTTTAATTATAGAAAATGTCCTATTATACCCTGAGTCTAGTCGCACTCTCCTAAGTTTTAAAGACATCCGTCTAAATGGTTTTCATATAGAAACTAAAAATGAGGACAGTACAGAATACCTACTCATGACTAAGTTTAACGGGTGTAATAAACGTGTGGTCGAAAAACTTCCTTCCTTCTCCTTCGGATTATATTACACATATATAAAACCTGAAGTTTATGTTGCGATGAAGACCATAGTTAAAACCCCAGAAATATTTAAGATCTAGCATGATCGTCTGGGTTATACTGGGTTGAATATGATGGGAAGAATAATAAATAATTCTGATGGCCATAACATAAAGACTATAGTCTTTCCTAAACCTGAAACTTTTATATGCCCTACTTGTGCTAAAGGAAAGCTGATAGCCCTACCCTCTCATCTAAAAGTTAAGGAAGAATCATTGAATTTCCTAGAGAGAATTTAAAGTGATATCTGTGGACCAATTCAGCGCCTGTCAGGCCCTTTTAGATATTTTTTATGGTACTAATAGATGCTTTACTAGATGGCCCCATGTATGCCTCTTATCTAATAGGAACCATACTTTTACTAAGTTAATTTCCCAAATTATTAAACTAAAAGCCTCCTTTCCAGAAAAAAGGATTAAGTCCATTCGTATGAACAATGCTAACGAGTTTACCTCAAAAGCATTTAATGATTATTGTATGGCTCTGGGTTTTAATGTAGAGCATTCTGTACCACATGTGTCCACACTCAAAATAGCATTGCAGAGTCATTACTTAAGAGAGTAAAGCTTATTGCCAGGCCACTTTGCAGAATTGTAGGTTACCCACAGCTGTTGGGACCATTGCATCATTAATTCAACTCAAACCAACTACATACCATAAAATTTTCCCCTTACAGCTAGTGTGGGAAACAACCAAGTATTTCTCATCTACGAAAATTTGGCTATATTGTTCACATGTCAATCTCTCCACCGCAGTGTACCACCATGAGACCTCACCGTAAGTTGGGAATCTATGTAGGTTATGAATCTCTGTCAATTATTAAATACCTAAAGCCTATGATAGGGGATCTGTACACGGCTCGATACGTTGATTGTATTTTTTATGAGGATAATTTTTCGGCATTAGGGGAGATAAGTACCACATTAAAGAATGCATTGAAATAGATTGGAATGCCACTGGCGGTATTCAGTCCTTAGACCCACACACTAAAGAAGCCGAACTTAAAGTTCGGAGGATCATAAGTCTGCAACAAATAGACGATAATCTGCCAGATGCCTTCACTGGTCATAAGGGAGTGGCAAAATCTCATATACCTGCAATAAATGCACCTGAAAGAGTGAAAATACTTCAGAAGATTATTGAACCCACTCTTACCCCTCATGACAAAAAAGGGGGAGGCCTCCAAGTGCACGAGACTCAGTTCCGCGGAGATATCCACAAAAACGAAGAACCGAACAAGTGAGATCACTATTTGAGACAGTTGAATAAGCTCAACCTGTTGTTAACAAAATCCCTGAAGGAGCCATCCTGAAAATGGTAATCTATCTGAAGTGAGCCATCCTAAAGATGGGAATCCTAGCAAACATTTGCATGCACAATCTGACGCTGGAAAGTCGGAACACCCAGACTCCATCGTTGTGGGAAATCACGAGGAACTGGAAGAAATGAATGAAGAAATATCCACCAATTATGTGGATTCAGGAGAATTGTACAAAAGAAAGACTACAATTATCGACATTTATTTCACCTCTAAAATTGCTAAAATTCTTGAACTAGATACAGAATCAAAGTCCATGGTAGAGTACCAAAAGCGCTCAGATTGGGTCAAATGAAAAGAAGTAATTGAGGCGGAATTGCGCTCGCTTAATAAAAGGAAAGTATTCGGTCTTGTTGACCGAACACCTCCTAAAGTGTTCCTTGTAGGATCAAAATGGGTTTTCATTTGGAAGAAAAATGAAAACAACGAGGTGGTGAGATATAAAGCGAGGCTTGTAACACAAGGGCTCATGCAGAGACCCAGCATCGATTACGATGAAACCTATTCTCTTGTGATGAGTGGAATAACGTTCCGATATTTAATATCAATGGCAGTTGACTTAAATTTAAAAATACAGTTGATGGATGTAGTGACCGCATATTTATATGGGTTACTGGATTCGGATATTTATATGAGAGTCCTTGAAAGAGTCAAAGTTTGGATCCTAATGATCGCAACTTGTATATCGTCAAACCGCAGAGATCACTATACGGGTTAAAACAGTCGAGGAGAATGTGGTATAACTGGCTTAGTGAGTTCCTTCTAAAGAAGGGATACTCAAATAATGATGATTGCCCCTGTGTGTTCATAAAGAAATCCCAGAATGGATTTTGTATTATCTCAGTATATGTCGATGATCTGAATATCATCGAAATTGCTTACCTCACAACGGAGTTTGAGATGAAAGATTTGGGTAAAACTAAATTTTGCTTAGGCCTGCAATTAGAGCATTTCCCAGAAGAAATCCTTGTACACTAGTCTTCCTATACCCAGAAGATATTGGAGAGGATCAATATGGATAAATCGCATCCATTGAAAACCCCTATAGTTGTAAGATCTCTTGAAGTGAATAAAGACCCCTTTTGACTAAGGATGAAAAATGAGGAAGTCTTAGGACCTGAAGTCCCATATTTAAATGCCATTGGAGCACTCATGTATATTACGAATTGCATAAGGCCTGATATTGCATTCGCAGTGAATTTGCTAGTAAGACACAGTGCAGCTCCAACTAGAAGATATTAGGCTAGTGTCAAGACTTTACTCAGATACCTCTAAGGTACTCAAAATCTTAGATTGTTTTTCCAGAAGAACCAAGACTTGACTATTGTGGGATATGCGTATGTTGGCTATCTGTCTGATCCCTACAGTGCCAAATCACAGACTGGTTTTGTATTTCTCTGTGGTGGTACAGCCGTTTCTTGACGATCTTATAAACAGACTTTGGTAGCTACTTCTACCAACCACTCAGAGATCATAGGTTTGTATGAAGCTTCACGTGAATGTGTTTGGCCGCGACGTGTGATTAACCATATCCACAAGTCATATGGTCTTAACACTGTTGATACCCCCACGATTATCTATGAAGATAATACTGCTTGTATTGCACAAATGTAATTGGGTTATGTAAAGAGTAATATCACAAAGCATATTGCCCCTAAGTTATTCTATCCTCACGAACTCCAGAAGAACGGTGAGAAAGATTTTGCAAACTAAGTCATGTAAAAATCTTGCATATTTATTCACTAAGTCCTTGCTTAAATCCACATTTCAAATATGTGTTAAAGGCATTGGAACGAGAAGACTTAGAGAGATGCAAAGTTCAGAGGGAGTAAACCTGTGAACCATAACCCTTATTGTGATCATAAAGATCCTAATATAAATCCAGAATATTATAAGTTTTACTCTTTTTTCTTAGTGAATTTTCCTAAAGTTTTCTTACGTGAAGGTTTTTAATGAGGCAATTAGTGCAACACAAAAATGCCAGTGCAATATACTCTTTTCTCCATCTGCTTTTTCCCACTAGGTTTTTTAGTAGAGTTTTTAACAAGACATGTGTATTACGCGGATTTGCCCAAGGGGTATAAGATAAGATTTCCGTAACCGTTTTGGTTACAATCTATCTCTTATGTGTCGGTGAATTCGAACTCATCTCTTACCAGTTTGTTTATATATTGGGCATCCCTCCATGTACAAGAACCAATTGAATAAAGTGAAAGAGTTCCACCCCTATAAAGCGAAAGAGTAAAATTTGTAAAAATACCGGAAAGGCTAAAATTTAGTAAAAATATAATAAATATATAAATAAGGTATGTGAAAACACGAAAAAATTCCAGAATGATCTCTCCTAAATTTGGAAAAAATTCGACATAATCTTTGCTATATTTTAGACAATTGAAAGTTGTAAATTAGGCATTTAACAATAATATGTCAATAAATAATCTTTCATTGCAATACTACAATCACACAAGTGCAAAACTAGGCATTTACATAATGATGCGCACGGGGGTCGGCCCGATCTTCTGATGAGAACGATACGTCGGTTTGATAGCGCATGAAGTAGATGGATCGGCTACTAACCACGATATCAACAACCAAGCAATCGCAACGTCACCACACGAGGCGATCAATCGAATCAAAGACCGACGATCCTTGTACCGCAGCAACCGAGAACAAGCAAGAACAAGGTGAGAGCAATTCCAATCCAATAATCTCAAAGATACAAAGGTGAGGTTCTGCTTTCGTCACGGGTGGTCTAGTCGACACACGCAAACACGAGGAGGGGCGACAAGGGTCTACCAAAACACAACAAAACCTAAACGTAAAAGAACGGCGGCGGCCACATATATAGCGACGGCCAGGAGGTGTAGGGCAGCCAAAACAGCGGTGGCCACCAAAACCCTAAGATACATGGGCCTTGGGCCCAAAAGAAAGGTGACGCAACACCTTGAATTTCTGGCCCGTGATATTGTTCTGCATTTTCCCATCGTTCTGGAGTGAATTTGGAAGTGGGGCTGGATCCATTAGAAAGCTTATCTCCTAAGCTTTCAAACGGGTGGTCACACGCTGAAATCGGAGTCCGGGAGCCCGAGTTATGCCCGTTTGAAGTTGGCGTGCTGCTGGATGGCCGAACCGGGCTTTTTGGCATCTTGGGCTTCCACATGGGCCTTTCTTGGCGCGTGGGCTGTCCTCGGGGTGGGTGCTTGAGGCCTTTGTCCATTGATGTGGTTTTGAATGGCTGAGCTTTTGGATTAAGGCCTCTCGGTGATGAAGATGCCAGAAGGCCGATCGTATGTGACGAAGATGGAGCCGCATCAAGAGTCGTTGAGCGGCCGGAGAGGAAGGAGGGCAGCGGTCACATTGATCGTATCCATCTGGTGATGTCCTCATCATCCTCCCTTCTTGAATTGGAGTCGCCTCGACTCCTTCTCATGATCCCGCAAAAGGTTAGTAACAATAGGAGACAAAGAACCATGTGTTTGCAATGCGGTATCGGGAGGACACAACCTTATCTAAATCAACTACCTCTTTTATCTTTGTTTCAATCTTTTGTGCATGGTTAACAATTTCATCACCCTCTTTGCCCGACTTTTAACTCTGTTTGCAATAATTTTATTTATTTCAAAGAGAGTCATTGGTTCCAAAATCATTTTCTTTGTATAATACATAAAGGAATATTGATTGGTTCTACCATTGTGAATAACTTCTACATCATATAACCATGGTCTTCCTAACAAAAGTGAGCATGTTTCCATGGGTACAACACAGACAATCAACAAAATCATAATATGAACCAATAGAGAAATTCACTTGCACGCTTTGTGTTATCCTAACCTTACCACGAGAATTGAACCATTCGATCTCATAAGGTTGTGAAAGTGGAGTCGTGGTCAAGCCAAGCTTCTCAACCATGTTCTGACTTGCGAGGTTGCTACAATTTCCTCCATCTATGATGACTTGTACCCCACGTTCTCGGACAACAAACTTAGTGTGAAATAAGTTGTTGCGTTGAGTTTGACTAGCATGTGCTTGGGTGGAGTACTAAGTACACGCTTGTGACCTTAGGCTCTTGTAGTATTCGTCATTGCAGCACTCAAGTGCACACCATCTTGATCATTCTTGCCTACAGGGTTAGTCGCAGGAATAGCAAGCACATTCTTATTATTACATATTGAAATACACTCACTATCCTTCTTCTTGGGTGAGGCAGGCTTCAAATCTTTCTTTAATGGTGTGGTCTCGTTCTTGGTAGAAGGGATAATCCCATGCTCGATCGTCCCACCTTTTGATTTCTGCTGGGACTCAAGTCGCTTAAGTTTTTGCAAGAATTTCTTTTCTCTTCACAAGAATGGACAATCCTCAATATCATCCTCGTAAGTTGTCTTGCTATGCGAACCCGCCATTGTTAGGGGCAACAAACAGAGAACTCACAAGATAATTAGTTCCTATGAACTACTAATATGTGGACAATGGAGGATCTCACATGCTCAAGCTCACACCAAGTTCTTACCAGTTCTTACCCTACAGCTTTTCAAGATTCAATCGGTGGATGATGGTAATCAGACTTTCGAGGGGTGACAAAGCGATTGCAAGGTGCTTCTCCTGTGGTTAATAGTAGGTGGAGCTTGGATAGGTATAATATGTAGCAAAGGATATACTAGAACCACACTAGCCAAAACAAGTTGAAAAAACATTCAACGGCGGTACTTTGCTGGTCTTAGGCTAGACCGTATTAGAGACGCGAGCACGACACCAATGAAGTCACGAAAACAAAGAACGAGAATGACCACGGAACACAAGCAAATAGCTAGGGTTTCTTTTTCCACCTTTTAGTGCGGCTCTTTTATATGCACTTGCCTTTTTTAAAATTTTCTTCCTTCTATACCAACAAATGGCACATATGATGAATTACAACTCAAACTTTTTTCCTGCTCCAAACAGATCTACTATACAGAAACTTCAAATGCTATTTTCGGGTTTTTATTGGCTTCCAATGCAAAAAAGTATAACTGGAAAGTTGTAGATCTTTTCGAGCTGATCAATTTGCATATATGGAACGTCTATTTTGGATAAGGGAAGCCAGAGATATTGACCCCGAAATACAGACTGCTCAGAAAATCCAGGACGAAAACAGATTCCAATCCGACGGGATTTTGGGTAAGAAGACGGCGTTTTTGGAAAATTTCACAATGGACAAAGTTGTAGATAATTTCTCAAGCTTTCAGGAAAGTACAAGAACAGCAAAATCCGAGTTCGTATGAGCGAGTTATGACCAAAATACCGAACTGGACAGAGAAGGATCCGAATTGGACGTGACAACGCGATAGAGTTCAACTCGGTGACAAGAACGTGACAAGAACTCGAAACTCTAAAGATCAAAACACTAAGACCAGCAACGACTCGACGATGCAACGCAAATTCAACAAGAATTAAACTAGGTAGTAATAGTAAAGGCCAAAAGGGGTTCGGATTAGATCAAACACACGACAAACAGAAAAAAAATTTTGTGGCTATTTTTCTGGACTCTAGGACGAACAAGAAGAACCAAACAAGGATAAGGGTGTTCTCACCAGGCAACCGTCGCTCTGATACCACTTGATGCGCACGGGGGTCGGCCCGATCTTCTGATGAGAACGATACGTCGGTTTGATAGCGCCGAAGTAGATGGATCGCTACTAACCACAAGATCGAAGACCAAGCAATCGCAGCGTCACCACACGAGGCGATCAACCGAATCAAAGACTCGATCGATCCTTGTACCGCTGCAACCGAGAACAAGCAAGAACAAGGTGAGAGCAATTCCAATCCAATAATCTCAAAGATACAAAGGTGAGGTTACATTTTCTCGTCACGGGTGGTCTAGTCGACACACGCGAACACGAGGAGGGACGCACAAGGGGTATACCAAAACACAACAAAACCTAAACGTAAAAAACAACGGCCCACATATATAGCGACGGCCAGAGGTGTAGGGCAGCCAAAACAGCGGTGGCCACCAAAACCCTAAGATACATGGGCCTTGGGCCCAAAAGAAAGGTGACGCAACACCTTGAATTTCTGGCCCGTGATATTGTTCTGCATTTTCCTGTCGTTCTGGAGCGAATTTGGAAGTGGGGCTGGATCCATTAGAAAGCTTATCTCCTAAGCTTTCAAGCGGGTGGTCACACGCTGAAATCGGAGTCCGGAGCCCGAGTTATGCCCGTTTGAAGTTGGCGTGCTCTTTGGATGGCCGAACCGGGCTTTTTGGCATCTTGGGCTTCCACATGGGCCTTTCTTGGCGCGTGGGCTGTCCTCGGGGTGGGTGCTTGAGGCCTTTATCCATTGATGTGGTTTTGAATGGCTGAGCTTTTGGATTAAGGCCTCTCGGTGATGAAGATGCCGTAGCGTCGATCGTATGTGACGAAGATGGAGCCGCATCAGTAGTCGTTGGAGCGGCCGGAGAGGAAGGAGGGGCAGCGGTCACATTGATCGTATCCATGCTGGTGATGTCCTCATCACATAACCACATAGCAAAATCATGCGCAATTTCATTACCATTCACTTGTCAACACCATTTACATTATAATACCTTTCAATTGAAGTTGTGGAGTAGGCATAGGCATAGCTTCGTCATTCTTCTATTCTCACAAAAATATCATGTTCGACTTACATGAACAAAATGTCAGTAAAAATTCTACTTGCAATGAAATCGAACAAACAATTGAAATAAAGTTTTGGTATGACCTTTGTTACATTTTAGACAATCTGAAGTTGTAAAGTAGGTATTTAGGCTTTAGCAATAATATATGAATAAATAACCTTTTATTTCAATAACAATCACATATCAATCTAATAAGTGCAAAAAATAGGCATTCAAATATCAATACCATTTACATTTAGATACCTTCCATTTGAAGTTGTAAGGTCGGCATATTTTCGTCGTCCTTTCCACACAAATGTCATGTTGGACCTGTATGGACGCTATGTTAGTATAATATCAAGTTGCAATGAAGTGAAACATGCAAATGAAACATTACCTTTGAGGCTACTAGTAGTATTATTCTGTGTACATTTGGTTAGCTATGTTGTATTCCTTGGTGGACATCAAGGCCAATCCTCGTGTAGTTAGCAACTCCGCCTTGTAATCGTGCCAGCTTTGCCCCATCTATATGCTTGTCGTTTGCCATTGTTGATACAACGTGGCATAAAACTCAGGGTCGTGCCACTCGTAGACCCATTGCGTGGTAGGTTGTACATGAGCATCGGCGATGACGTAGTCATAGCTGCTATATGAGCTATAGCTCCCTTGTGTCTCAGCGACGCCATAGGAACTAGAGCTGTCTTGTGGTGCGCAGCTATCCCGTGGTGCGTGTGCGCCCTTTGCCTTCCCTTTAATAGTTGTTCTCTGTGATTAAGGAGCGCCATAATCTCTATCCTATATTGCATGAATGTACTGCGACTCCCCTGTAAATTCGATGGGTTGAGGCTCTTTTGATTGGTGTGTGGTAGGTATGGGGTATTGTCAGCGCCATCAGTGTCTGTCTTCGAGTTACTATCATTGGACTCTTTGTATAGTGGGTTCTGATGATCCCTATCCTCAATAGAGTCATCACTCCCTACATAATGGGATTCATCTGTGGCATGCTTCCCCTTTCCTTTAGAGGATGCTCTCCTTTTTATTGTATCCCTTCTCGAGACTAATTGGTGCTTCCTCTTCCCTGTATGAGTGTCCTCGACTGTCTTGTCTACCCATTCGGAGATGATTTTAGCCCCCGTGTCCTTTCTTAACTTTGTAGGATGAACCGGATCTGTGATAAGCTGTGATGAAAGAGGGGTGTCACTCTCTGTATCCTCCTCATCAAGTAATGGTTCACTGTTGGATCTTCCTTTGTCTA
This sequence comes from Guadua angustifolia, assembly GCA_036346375.1. NCBI lineage: Eukaryota > Viridiplantae > Streptophyta > Magnoliopsida > Poales > Poaceae > Guadua > Guadua angustifolia. Next base: position 33,710,491 of record CM070506.1, on the reverse strand, counting down.
TCCACTGTCGGATCTGGTTTGTATCGTCGCATAGTGTTAGCTCTATAAGCCGTTGGAATGGATCGCCTTCATGTGAACGCCTTTGAATTTATGTAGCTTGAATTCGAAGCCGAAGGTTGTAGTTGACGTACACCAGCTTATGTAGCTTCTTGTATGACAAGCGATTGGGGTTTTTTATGTGGATGAATGCAAATATACTCTAATTATGCTCACAACCGCTAGAAGATGCGCATTGCAACACGAGACGTACGGCAAACCGCTGAAGGGTGGGTGTTTCTGATCCGAACACATCCCACCAATGTACTACAAATTAACGAATAAAATAGTTAGTGCTAATGAGATTACCATTACATTTGAGACGGTGCAAGAAAAATACTAGAGGATATTTTACCATCTTGTGCCATCCTCGCAGCTAGAGCTGATGAAAACGATCCAACCTTCTTTCTGAAAATATCGGCGTCATGAAGAGCTTGCGCGGCGCTTTCATTATCATTAGTGTCGGCGTATTTCGCCGGACAGGACCCCGTCAACGGACAAAGGGTCCCCCAAGGATGGAGGTTGTGGTTCGGTAGAGAGCGTCTTCATGGCCGGAAACCCTAATCACTCTCGCGCGAGGGATTCCAGGGATCAACAGATTAAAGAACACAACAACGTATCCAGGTTCAGGCCCCCAAGCTGGGTAATAGCCCTACGTCCTGCTAGATCTTCGTTAATATCGTGTGGAGGCAATTACAATGGTCCTTTCAATTTGTTCTGCTCTTTTTCCGCTAAGGGTTTCTACCTTGGGTCCGGCTCGGATCCATCCCCCCTCTCCCCATGCACCAGAGCTCCCTTATATAGAGTGGGCTGGCTCGGGCAGGTGGGAAGGTGACATCATACTGATCTACGACTCATTAATTACACCCATTACTATGGTCTTATCACACCGACCCACGACTCATTTATTACACCCGTCGTTGTAGCCTTATCCTTCAAGCTTCATTTAATGCCGCTGTGTGGCTTTGCCCAGTCTGCTCGGGATGTGACGTTCCTGCGACGGGTTTGGTGTGAGGTGTCAGAGGGATGAGCCGTCGTCGTGTCGATAGTAGAATTCCTTGCAATCAATGGCCCTGACACAGCGTATCAGGGGAAGGAGACTTCGAGGCGAAGCCTTCCCCTCATTCTTTTGGTTGTCCTCGTGATCTGGCGAGTGGGGCCCGCTTGCCTGACCGCTCGCCAGGCCGCCGCGAAGGCCAACGCCGGGCGAGCAGGGCATGATCGCCCACCTGTTCGCTAGGCCGCCACGTGGGCCGCTCGCCCGGCGAGCAGGGCATGATCGCCCATCTCTCGCCAAGCCGCCACCCTAGGCCAGGCCGCTACTTGGGCCTACTGATCTGCGGCGGAGAGGGTACGCCGGCGTAAAGTACGCCGATAATTAGCAAGCACTTCAAAGGCATCCCAGAGATTTGGCAAGAAGGTGTTGGTCGTGCTGTGAGTATAGACAGTCCACGGGTTTAAGGCGACAACTGTATGATGTGAAATGAAGCATGTCAGTACAAATATGTTACATATGTACAACTGCAATGTAATGTTTTATAGGAAAGAATATATTACCGGAATTCATATAAGTGTCACACGTTAAGTCGTCCATTTGTCGGTCCACCACATTCATGTACATGTCTTTTATTGATGGAGACTCATAGAATAAATTGTCGTACTATGGTGTACCGTAAGATCGTCTCACTCAATATAGGCACCCTGTCCTGATTGGCGAATGGCAAGAAGGCGTACAACGGTTCCACCAACTTCACAACAGATTAAAAATTATCCCACCAGTCCAAGCTTAAAAGGCAGCCATACAGGTACCTCCCCTCGGTGTTATCAACAAAGCGAGAGTTTACAAATTCTTCGACAGCCATCCATTGCATAAACTTGTCCTTGCGCCAAAGGAAACTGTCCAAGAACATATAGTTAATGTCAAAACGAGTTGTATTCTATTTGACCAACGTGTACTTCTTCATCATAGCATGTATCTTGGAATGGTTGTATATCTATTGAGAGATTTTTCTTGGACTCTCAATGACAGAGGTGTGATCTGGAAACTCTCCAATCTCCTTCAGCATCGAATTAATGGTGTGAGCCACACAAGGTTGCCACACTATATTGTGGTGTTGCCGTGCGATGAGTTTGCACGCCTTCTTATAGTTTGCACACCTTCTTATAGTTCGCACCATTATCCGTCACAATCTGCATCACATTTATTGGACCCACCTCGTTGATTATGAAATATATTTCTTGCATGACCAAACAAAACAAAATACGATAATTACATTATGTGTACGTTAATTCAACTTTAGAAGAGTACAAAAAAAACCAGTTACCTTTCTCAAGTATGAGGCATCCTGAGAGATACCGGTGGCATCGACGGATTTGTGGAAGAACATGATGCCATTACAATAAATCATAAAGTTTATTATACTCATGCGTGTCGACCCTGTCCAAAAATCACACATGATTGTTACTCGGTACGTAGGCCATTGCTGCATGAACTTTGCAAAGCTCTCCTTAATTTCTGCTTCATTAGCGTCTAAATATTTTCCATCTATATTTCGGCCACTTGGGGACGGGATACCCTCGCCTGCAAATGAAACATAGAATCGGCGTACAACTGAGTGACTATTTTAAATCTCACTTACCGTATTTTTGTGTTTCCCGCATGACACTAATAAAGTACGGACTATCTGCTTTTCGCCCTGCAATACTAGCAGAGTGAAACCATCTAGCCCACTCAGATTGGACTACCTGCTTCCTACCCTTCCCCTTCTGTGTCCATGGATGGATGTCAATCATTGGTTGTACTGGGGCATAGCCGTACTAATATTGTAATCCCCCACCACCGGTGATCTTTCTCGCTACGACGAACTCCGAAAGATCCTCGACAACAGACCGTCGCGATCTTCTCTAGCTTCCCTGGAGGAGCCACTGCCACTACCACCACCGTGCTAGTACTTCCCACTTGCTCAGCTTCTAAATTTTGCCTCCACCCTAGAGGCAGCCATGGCATGCTAGAGTTGGGCCTCCTCATCAGCATCACCCGTGTACCCTGAGTATACACTTCGCCTCGGTGGGGAATCTCCAGCTGCTGCTGCTTCTTTCCTCAGCATCTCATCTCTCCTTTCCTTCCTCTTATCCATCGTCCTGTCTAGCTCACGCTGAAAGTAATCACGAATGTCCGCTGGAATTTTACTACAATGGATGACACCCGTACCACGTCCTGCCAAGTTTTGCTTGAATCAGGTTGCACCGCCTCCTTTCTTCTCTTTGAGACAGTGCTTGCATCGAAATCTAGCACCCAACTTCTCGTTGTGCTCCCACACTACGTCGACATCTGCCATCTGTTAAAACAATACAATAAAAGGATCGATACTTGCACAACTAATACCATTTGCGGGTGTCATTCATTGCTACTAAATATAATTAAACAAATAAACAGTTACCATTTTCACTGTGAACATAGTGAGGGTATCATCACGAAGTTAATAGTGGTACTACAAATACACATACATTGTCGGGACCCGAATATGTAAATCCGGACCCTCTGTGTATTCAGCACTAGTCCAGGATCACGCTAGTGAACACAATTTCAACATCAGTACATATGACAGTCATACCCAACGAAATAGTAAAGCACTTAATTAAATAATCAAACTGGTTGCTCGACCTTATGGTCAAGTGACAAAAGTACGCCTCGCAGGGCAAAGTCTTAGTAAAATAAGCAAGTGCAGCGGAAATAAAATAAACTCGTGGCGCCAACCAATTTGCCACAGGCAATTGACTGGGCTCGCTCCCTAATTTGTTGGCTCCTCCTGGAACTCCTCCTCCAGTGCAGGGGTTGCTTCTTCTTCAACTGAGGTTGTGTTGTTGTAAGGGTGAGTACTTTGAGCACTCAGCAAGTTATGCACGGAATGCAATTCTAATGTTCTATATGCATGGCTTATTACAAAGGATAGGATAAAGTTCATTTGCAGTAAAGCAACCTTGATAAATACAATAATAGATTGTAAAGCAGTAAAACACTAGTAAAGGTAATAACTTTCACAAACATTTCACAAGTAAAGCATTTCACAACTTAAGTCAAGTTTACCAATTCCAACCCAAGTATTTTCCACAAACCAAGTTATTTTCATGAAAGCCAAACCCTTGACTGTAATCACCGAGCAATACTCAATACCGTGAGCACGGCTATTCAAATAGGTTGTACACTCTGCAGAGGTTATACACTTTACCCACAAGATACAGTCAAACACCACAAAGGCGAGTAACCGTAACAAAGCCTTTCCAAAGATCCGTCTAAACTCATCTTCGCCTCGCTAAGGTTTCAACATCAAGGATACACCTCCACAACAGGCCCCCTCTTGCGCCATGTGAGTTTTCACCCGTACACCCGGAACTCACACCACCACGACAGTACCAAAGAATAGATTTCACAATTTACTCAGCTAGGTCCATCCCACTCCGGAACTTGTGGTTGTATGAATGACTCAGTTCAAATTCTTGCAAGGTTAAGTCCTTAGTTGATCGAGGCAAGACTAACCAAAAATTCATCACATCAACATGTCATAAAACCAAATGCGATCGCCCAATTGCCACTCTTGGCCCACCGGAAACAATCTTGCCTCTTGCCTTAGTCTAAATCACTTTCCCACCCCAGTTCTTTACCATGCACCACGTGCCATCATCAAACTCAATAACACATGTCACATTCTCAAAAACACGTTCCATATCTCATTAGGTCAATATTAACTTTAATATTCCAAAATCATGGCAAATCTACGTAGCAAGGCTAAGCACACTACATACGGTCTAATTAAACTACACCATGACACCAAATTAACGTCAGACATCAGTCGGCAATAATACATAATTACCGACCAACTATCTGTCGCTAAAACTTGGTGACGGACTAACTGTCGCAATAATAATACTTTTAGGGTCGATGGTGCATTGGAAATTATTTTGATATGTAGGGACACACTATGTGTCGGCAATTATCATTTTCTAGGTCAAACCGTATGCGGCGGTAAAGATGTGGCAACAGATTAAATGTCGGCAATGTTAGTTACATGATAAAAATGATATATTCTTAAATAACCAAATGAAAACTTCCACTTCTCAAATATCTTAAATACCGACAATCTCCTATATATTGCATGTATTTTGCTAGCTCTAATATTGCATAATCATCTTACACTATTTACCATCCGTCTTCTTATCGGCCAAACTTCGTTCTGATGGCAAAATATATTTTCAGCGCGAACAATTTCACAGACATGGCCCTTGTCGCCCTAGGTTAACGGCCCTCAAATCTCCCAAATCACTCTCCTCTGCTTCACACTCGGTCCCTCCATTTCATGGCACTTCGTGCCTCCTCCACAGCCTCGCCGCGCCTCTCCGTCCCCGCGCCACCTCACCTAGGCCTCCTCGCCTCACTTCTCCCGGCCTGCCGCGCATTCCTCGGCGTTCCCAGCCTGACGCCGCCGTCAGGCGTCTCCCGTGGCCGCCCGTCCGCCTCCCCCCCCGGCTGACCTCGCCTCCCCTCGCGGAGCCTCCCAGCCCTCACACCGCCTGCCACACATACTTCAGAACAGCCCAGCCATGCCATTCCGGCTCCATCCGTGACGCAGCCGCCTCCTCGAGCTCCGGTAGGTTGCGGCCCCGCCGCCCAACCCATCCGGCGAAGAGGTAAGAGCCAAGATTCGTTTCTCTGAATACCCTATTCCTTTAAATGCTATGAATATTGATTCCATCTCTAATGCTTGTTATCCATCCTTTAAGCCATATTCATCCTTCAGTTGCTATTGCTTAAATGGACATGTTTTACCATCCAACATTTGTTTGTCAGTGCAATCAGGAAAGTAGACAGACTAACAAGTTTTGGTATTGTTCTTCGCCCTTATACATTTATATCACGATAAATATAGGCTTTATCAATTTATCGCATGTCATTTTTCACCAAAGAAATTAAGTAAACTATGGATGGAGTATGAGGAGAATACCTCTTTGGAAGCAAAGGTTGTCAAAGATTTTGACAAGGTTCAATTTTTGGCCAGCTACATCATTATTTTACCCGACAAATCGTTATAGATGTGTATCTTTAAGAGCCAATGTACTTGGACTATGAGCTGTTGACTCGCTAATGCATTAACAGATAGAAGATAAGCACTTGTTCCGAGCTATTAGATGTCAATTGGTGAGATCATTAAACCGACAATGTCATAACTTAGTGTGATTAACTTAGTTGGGTCGGTGTGGAAAATCAAATAGGACCTAGATAGACATCGACTTTTGGATCTAGTGTTTTCCTTCTGAGAAGTAACCTTCGTTTCTTTATTTTCTGTTTTAAGGTTGAGATGATACTTCAAGCCTTTGAGTCTGAAAAAGGTAAGCTCATCTTGGTGCTCGAATATTTTGATGTTACTTAGGTAAGATCAAATAAGTATAGAAACAAAAGCACTCGAGATATCAAGTATTGGTTTTCTTTTGCAACATCTTGTAATTTGAGCATTAAGCTATGAATTTGTCAAGGGTGTCATGTCTATGAACATTGAGAAGAAGTTATGTCTTGAAGGTTCTAGTAAAGTTTTTGGCATTTAGGGACATAACAAGAACTGTTTTATACACACAATGGCAAAGTCTATGTAATTATGTACGCTATTCCTAGAATTTTTGGCATTTAGGGACATAACAAGAATTGTTTCAAGCTTGAAGCCGACAACCACACTGATGGCTACGCCTACTTTTTACAAGCTAAGTCACCAAACCCCTTTAATCCCCTTTTCTTTTATCTACTTGTATGAAGTGAAGGCACAAATCTTAGTTCTTGTGTGCTATTTGGGTATAAGAATCGGTGCTTGTGATGAATTTTTGTGTGTATAATGGAAGATTTACTTATGTGCATGTAAATTGTGATTGATGCTTAATGAGCTATCTATCTGTGAGCTTGATGATTAATAGTAGTCAGGATTGGGGTCTTGGGTCTTCAGTGATTAACTTTGTATGATTCGAAATTAATCTCGTGCTCGCGTTCATACATGTATGTATAGACTACAATGTTTCTTATGTGCTTCAAAGAGATGTTTATGCCTTCCAAGCAATACATGTATGGTGAAACCAAAGGTGCTCTGAATGCCTTAAAGATGCTCCTACATGTATGGCGGGTTGCTTCGAATGCCTTAAAGATGCTCCTACATGTATGGTGAAACCAAAGGTGCTCGATATTTAATTATTTTGCAACTGCTTTTGCTTGGTTCTTGCAACAATGTACAAAGAAACATGGAGTGAGTATAGTTCTTACTTGGTTTGTATTTTCATTTCAGCTCGTGTGGGTATGGAAGTACCATTTGATCTCTTGAGCACGATCTATCACCAGTGATAAACTGGGCGAATAACACTTGTTTTCGATGCTTTATTAAAGCATCTATGCAGAAATAGTGTTATAAGCATATGTGATATGTCACGGTGCATTTATGGTGTTAGCTTACTTCTTTTAAGTAGAAATTTGTTGAAAAAATTAAGCTCGGTTTATCTATCTAGTTTGACTGTTACATGGAACAAAATGGAGAATCACGGACATCTAATCGCTTGATCATTATACAATCTGTAGATCTTATATTACCAAAGCATCTAGTAAATTAATTCCAATGAATTCTTGGGCGTCTAGTGACAAGTCGCAGGTTATCCATGTTCTTTTAACATGATTACAATTTCTTTATACATTTACTTGTTTGGTCCTTCTTTGAAGCCTAAGTATGACTTAGTTCAATCTTTCAAACAGTTGCGGCATTTCCAAGTGAAGATATTAAACAGGACTACGACAACGGCAAAGATGGTACTACGATTATGGTAATGTTCAAAGTGGAATATGAAAAATTGAGAACCTTGGAAGTGTGGTGAACTCAGACTTGCGGCGAGGAAAATAGAACTCTTCCTATAAGCGGCAAGCGGGGATAAGGGTGATTATTGATTCGGTCGGCAAGCTTTAACATTCTTTTCTATGGCTATTTTGTTCGGGATCTGTGTAGCTTATTATTCATCGACATGTAGGTACGAAATATTCACTCCTGGGTTGAGTAGAATCGCAACTCCATCTTGGGTCGCCTCAACAGAATCATGTCTGAGATATCTCGCCTGTGGATGTGATTGTTCATCTAACAAGACAAATATATTAGCCTCACATCTTTGTATACCATATCTATCGCAGTTACCATTAATGAAGTCTTAGTATTCTCCTTTTGTTGTATTGCTTGAGTTACCCTATGAAATTTTATGATGATAATTGCTTTATGATCACATTAATGAAAAATTGGTTGATCTCTTGGTATAGCTTTGTGTCGGTTTGTTGGATAATATCTTTGCTTGCAATTTTTGGCTTCATGCCTTGTTTTTTCTTTGCTTTTTCCATTGTTATGGTCTAGGTGTATCTTGTTACATCGATACATGTCTTCTGTGCTTATCATTTTCTCATATGATTTCAAGACTTGCCGGAGGATTAATTCAGATATATTGAAGTTTACATGTAGTGAGCCTTTTGCCATATAAGTATAGAGTGCTTCGAAATTTGCACCTTTGTCTCTGCTTCTTGTTGATATTTGTTATGCTAATATCAGTTATCATTCTTTTCACAAATAAGAAAAAAGCCTTGTAGGTGTCATCATTCTTTCTTTGTTAATATAGTGTTATCATTTATGAGCGAACTATACAAAGCTAATCTGTGCAACAACTTATGCAAACCAAACAATGATTTATTAACAAACTGAACGTGAGCCCTTGCAGTACCATTACACCTTGTACATTCAAATTATGGTGGACCATCCATGTATTGGTCATATAGCTTACAAGAGTGGAGTATGTGAATTGGTGGACTAGACTGGGTGACAATCTGACATTTTAAGAGCTATCGAGCGATATATGAAGGATTTTCCGACAATATTCCTCGAGTCGAGTTTCAAAACTTATGTGTATATTGGGGAAGTCTTGACTCTTCACTCGAATTGACATGCGTGTATGCTCTTTTATTCTTGATTCTTTTGTCTACATGGATGGAATACCGAGAAATTTAATTAAGTTGTTTAAGCACATATACAACTCTGATTTTGCTATGTGATTAATAACTTGATCAAGTAGCATTTTTTTCTTTGAATGGAAAAAGAAAGATGCATCAACTAATGAGATTGCACATTGTGGCTGTAGAGGAGCTAGAATGGAGAGCAGCAGAAGAAAAAGATAGGTAGCTGAGCAATGCTATGGGTATATTGCCACTTCGAGTTAGTTGCTTGCTTTCCTTGTAAAAATGAGATACACATCGAATTGCTTGTCTATGTCTGCCATTTATACTAATGAAATGGAATGGATGTATTTTGATGGACAAATCTCCTATTTATACTAATGAAATGGAATGGATGTATTTTGATGGACAAATTTTGATGTTCCAGTTGTTGTGTTGAATGGATGTATTAATTGAATCATTTTCTACTGTGATGTGGTGAAAATATGAATTAATTATCAGTTGGATTTATAATATATGCTAAGTGATCATTTTGTGTACATGTAACCTGATGTGTGTGGAAGACTAGCTAATAGTAGGGTTAGTTGATCAGAACTTTGAGCTTTTGGACAGGTGCTATTGAATTGGAGCTATGTTGCTGTTTAAGTAATGAACATTGAGCATATATATATATATATATATGAATGGATGAATTATGTACTAGCCAATTCGGCAAAGATGAATGAATGGATGAATTACTGATTATGTGAATTGAGTGATTGAATTGATGAATTACTGTTGTTTGATGTGTAATGTGTCAATTATCGTTTGTTATTAATCTCTCAATAAGTACTTTTGCATTATAACAAACATTCTAAGCATTCTGAGCCCCAATAACACTGACAGATCATCATCGGCAAAGATTATTTTTACCAACAAACTTTCTGTCGGCAATTATAGTATCTGTCGGCAAAGATATGTCTGTCGGCGAAAATATATCTGTCGGAAAACTTCGTCATCGGTAGTTCTCTCACTAATGCCGACACACTATCTCGTTAATAATTTATCTGCTCGGCAAAGGTCTTTACCGGCAGGACTTTAAGCCGATCGCCGTTATTATCTGTCGGTAAAACTTTTACGAAGACAGATAGTGTGCTCGGCATACATAGCCTTTGCCGACAGATGATCTGTCAGTGTTATTGGGGCATGGTGTAGGGTGACAAAGGATTCATGGCCTACAATTATATACGACAAGGTGGCATACAGCAACTAGGTATTTAACTAATCCCAGAATATATTCAAAATCAATTCTATTAAATTAGCATGCAATAATTTGAATCAATATAATTTTCAAAAGTAGGTTCAACATAATCAAAGCATAACTTGCCTTCAAAAAGTACTGGTTCTAGTTCTTGAGCTTGCTCCTGGGTCAAAACTTCTCCTTCGAAACCTTCGGACACTTCAACGTCTACGCGTAACGTATACAAATGACAATAAATGAATAAAATAGAGAGCAACTCAAGTATAAAATTCAAATAAAATTCATAAACATAAAGAGCTTGATTTTACAAATTTTTAGAAATTAAAATCACTCAAATCGGAGTTAAAACGCAAAAGTTATAGCCATTTGAAGTTTAGAAATCAATTCAAAAGACTAAACCGAATTTCTTTATTTATTTCTATATGGGAAATTCGGAAATATGACGTCAACACGACGTCATCACCAAATTGAATTTCCACCAAATTATTTTTCTAAAAGAAAATCGAATTATTGCGCAAGCATGATGTCAGCCGGTCCATAGACTTGGTCTACGGTTCGGGTTTGGTCCACCGTGGACTCGGTCCACGAACAAAGGTCTCGACACGCGGACCCACGGATGACGTCACCGCCGACGCCAAAGACGGCTCGGCGGCCCATCGACAGTGGGACCCGTGGCGTCGATGACGTCACGGATGACGTCATTGCACACGATGAGGCGCCAGGCACGACACGCGCAGACACTCGATTGGCTCGGCTTCGGTGCGATCTGGGCCATTCGTTCAAAATCCACGGCTCGGATCGATCCTTAGACGCACGGGTGGAATGCCACGAGGCATGACCCGGCGTGCGACGCGTGGCTTCAATCCACGCCGTTGGTTCCCGATCGGGCGGCTACGGTGAGATCTAAACGGACTTACACGATTCAATCTAAGCCGTTAAAAGTAAATCCTACGGTCAGAAACGGATCTACTACCGTGCAACGCAGAACTACGCGGCTAAACCCGGACCACCCAATCTTGATCCAACGGCTACAAACGAATCTAGATCTAGAGTCTAGGTCTAATCTGGGTCTTTAGATCTTGATCTAGCGGCCTAGGTTAACACAGATCTACGGCACAGGGCAGTAGCGACGTGGACTCACCCGGAGCGTTGGATCCGAATCGTACAGCTGGTGGAGTTCGCGGGATCCGGCGATGGTGCGGCGGCTCGAGGACGCCGGAGACAAAGACGATGACGTGCGGGGCGGCGTTCCCGAGCTCCTCCGGTGAAGTGGATGGCCATACCTGATGCGCCTCTTCGCGTTGAGTTCGGCTCCACGGACGATCTCCCCTAGAATGGTCCAACGGCGGTGGTGGACGGCAAAAACCGTGGCGGTGGCTCTACGAACTACGGCGAGGAATTCACGAAGATTGGCGGTGGCTCGGGCATGAAAAGCTAGGGCAAAAAGGTGCGCAAGAAAAAGGAAAAACGGCGGCGGGGTCAGCTCCTTAAGTAATGCCTCGGCGTCCGGGATTTTCGCGAAACCCTAACGGACTCGGTTGCGGCGCAGCGGCGCAGTCCGAAACGGACTCTGTGAAGACGACACAATCCTAGCCACCCACGTGGCACGATCCGACGGTTCACACGCGCGAGCAACGCGGCTCAGATCGCAGCCGTTGGATTGAGATCCAACTGTTCTACCGATTTGGGTTTATTGGTCAAGTTATGACTCTGGCGTGCAGTGGTTGGGCCTACCAACACTGTAGCTAGGGTTTCCTCTGGCTTTTCTATTTAAATAATTATAGAAAATAATTTAATTCATTTGAGGCATTAAAAATACCAGAAAATTATGAAAAAAATTCTCAAAAATATTTTAGGACATTTGGGACTCAAATAAAATATTTCCAACAAAACTTCATTTAAACTTTTCCCAATATTTAGTTAATTAAGTAAATAGCTCAATTCAAATTAAATCCTAGTAAATTCCCAAAAATTCAAAATACCACTTAAATACAAGAAAATCAAAAATTAGGGTGTTACATACATGCATCAAGTTGATGCTCTTCTCGCAGGTACAAACAGCATTGAAAATTCTATTCATGATTCATCTCCTAAGGTGTTGTTTACTATAACATTACATCATGAAGCAAAATGATTTAGTTACATGGGGAAACATGGTTCATAGGACTGTTTAGGGGGTGTTCTTTGCATAGCAAAATGTGAACAAAGGGGTATTAAATGACTTCATGCAATCCTCATCAACAACACATAGCTTAGCTTCAGAGACATGAGACTTCAAATACTGCATGTAAGTACTAGCTAGAGCAATGCCAACGAAGGTTTCTGATGAACCTCAAATGCAAGCCGTCCAGTAAGTATTTTTACTCTAAGGTGATTAGATCAATCAAATTGTATTCATCACATTACGGCTATAAATCAAATACTAGAGCCGCAACTTCTACTTAAAAAATTGCCCATATTACGTATATATTTACGTAAATACAGCTACCTGAGCGAAATCTGTATAAACCGAGCGAAATCCGTGTAAAACCGATCGAAAACCGAGTCTATTTCATGAAATTCATTCATACCATCGAAAACCGACTGGAGCTCGAAAAACCGCACAAACCGAACGGTTTTTGGGTCTTACCACGCAGAAACTGAAGCTTGGACGGCGGTTCGATGGCGCTTGGCTGCAGGATCTGGCCGGCGGTGTCTCTCTCGGCACCGTGGAGAAGTGGGGAAAGTGTCAGTTGAGTTTGGTTCTGGAAAGAGCTCACGGGAGCGTCGGGTCTCACGGGTTATTTCTTGGCTCTTGGGTGGGCCGGCCGGCCATGCTGGGCCTCCTCGTGGCCCACAAGTGGTGACTGCAGGCGTGGCCTGCCGCATTTTCTTTTGTTTTTGCTTTTCTATATTCAAGATTTTCAATATATTAAAAAAGTGTCTAAATTCGTTTTTTTTTAAAAAAATTACACCAAAGGTCATCAAACAATTAATACTAATTTTAAGAATTTTTTGGATAAAATTTTTCAATTTTTTTTGAAAATTTCGAATTTGAATATCACCAAAAAACCGGCCGATTTTAGTTACCGAGCCGCGACGGTATGCACGAAAACCACTGTTTTCGCGCGGTCACAGGTTGTTGTGTAACAAGTGAGTAGAGCCCAATAGAACGTCCATAGAGGCAAAGTCGTACCCAAAGAAAGTCTATTGAAGAAACTTGGGAAGTTTGCCATTGGACACTAACGGAAACGCAAAACAACTCTAGATACTTGAATGTGAAGACCAAATATGCAGAACATGCATTCTTTTCTCGGTTGCGGTGTACTTGAAGTGAAAAGAGGAAAGAAGCCTACAATTCGCTTTCACTTACCTCTCTTTCGGATAAGAAGAGTTGAAAATAGGCAATTAGCTAGAGCAGCAAGTGCTGTAGCGAAACTGATGTTTACCGCGGTATTTTGAACCCTGGATATAGCTAGCCGCCTTACACGAACGACACAACAACAGTGAAACGACTACCGCAATTAGCACCACCACGGCAACAATGTCCACGGCGTCGCTCCAAGCTCATGAGTTCTTCGCATGGCTCCTTGTCGTCCTCGCCACACTTCTCCTCTTCAAGCGACTGCTTACACCGTCCAAGAGACGCGCCGCCTCGCCTCAACTCCCACGCCCGACGGGCCTCCCCCTCATCGGCAACCTCCACCAGCTCGGCGCGCTCCCGCACGAGTCCCTCGCCAAGCTCGCCGCCGAGCATGCGGCGCCGCTCATGCTGCTCCGCCTCGGCTCCGTGCCGACGCTCGTGGTCTCCTCCGCCGACGCCGTGCGCGCCGTGTTGCAGCCCAACGACCGGGCCCTGTCCGGGCGCCCGGCGCTGTACGCGGTCACCAGGATCTCCTACGGCCTGCAGAGCATCTCCTTCGCGCACCCGGACGGCGCGTTCTGGCGCGCCGCGCGCCACACGTGCCTGTCGGAGCTCCTCGGCGCCCCGCGCGTGCGCGGGTTCCGCGACGCCCGGGAGGGCGCGGCCGCCGCGCTGATCGCGGCTATAGCGGACGCGTCACTAACCGGCTCACCTGTGAACTTGACCGACATGCTCATCGCTACGAGCAGCAAGATCGTGCGGCGTGTCGCATTCGGCGACGACGGCGAAGAGAACATAAAAACCAGGGCTGTCCTGGAGGAGACGCAGCGTCTTCTAGGTGCTTTCTGGGTCGCCGATTACGTGCCGTCGTTCGGCTGGCTGGACGCGCTCCGTGGCCTGCGGACGCGCCTGGAGCGAAACTTCCATGAGCTCGACGCGTTCTACGAGAGCGTCATCAACGACCACCTCCAAAAACGCAGGTCCTCCGAGGAGGACCTGGTCGACGTGCTCCTCCGCCTGCACGGCGATCCGGCTCACCGGAGCACGTTCGGCAGTCGTAGCCAGATCAAAGGCATCCTGGCGGTACGCACGCACGCACGCAAATAGGAATTAGCCCCACGTTGCTTTTGCACATCACGTTGTATAGACGTGATCGATCGAAATGTTTGTTGGCTTCGTGTGTTTGCAGGACATGTTAATTGCCGGGACCGACACGTCGGCGGCGACGGTAGAATGGACGATGACGGAGCTAGTCAACCACCCGGACGTCCTTGCCAAGGCGCAACACAAGGTGCGCAGCGTCGTCGGTGACAAAGACATGGTCCGGGAGCCCGACCTCCCGCGCCTCCGATACCTGAAGATGGTCATCAAGGAGTCCCTGAGGCTGCACCCACCGGCGCCGCTCCTGGTGCCTCGGGAGGCCACCGAGCCGTGCACGGTGCACGGCCACGAGATACCGGCAGGGGCGCGCGTGCTCGTCAACGCGAAGGCCATCGGCACGGACCCGGGCGCGTGGGGGCCCGACGCGGCGCGGTTCGTGCCGAAGCGGCACGACGAAGACGGCGCGGACCTCGGTGACTTCAAGCCATGGCACGGCAGCTTCGCGCTCGTGCCGTTCGGGATCGGCCGGAGGAGCTGCCCCGGCGTGCACTTCGCGACGGCCGTGGTGGAGCTGGTGCTGGCCAACTTGCTGTTTTCCTTTGACTGGTGTGCGCCGCTCGGCGAGGTGGACGTGGAGGAGGAGAACGGATTGACGGTGCACAGGAAGAACCCTCTTGTCCTCGTCGCAAGACGGAGGCGCTTGCCGTTTGCCGTGATATGATCGATATTACAAGGACGCTTCCAGATAGTGAGAATAACGCACAATGGTGTAATCGTAAAATTATGTTTTTTGCGCAATTTTGGGTTGCATGCATATGCAAGAAGACTCATTCGTTTCAACTTCTAGATTCCAGATTACAAGAGAAACTATTTTTGATTGTAGGAGAATCGGGACGGATCAACCGTGACTTCTAAGTTCCGGACCAGGCCAGTAAAAATCAACAAAAATAAGGAAGAAGTTGTCCAGAATTTTTTCATTCGACAGACAATTTTTTTTCTTTTAACCAAAACTATACAGAAGCTGAATCGAATGGACCTTAGCCACGGGTGTACTACTGGCTAACTC
The DNA here is from genome assembly GCA_036346375.1 of Guadua angustifolia. Taxonomy (NCBI): domain Eukaryota; kingdom Viridiplantae; phylum Streptophyta; class Magnoliopsida; order Poales; family Poaceae; genus Guadua; species Guadua angustifolia. The sequence continues at coordinate 33,694,698 of CM070506.1, read as the reverse complement.
GGTGATTCTAAACTAGAAAAACTAAAGAACCATATATCATTTCTCTTCCGCTTCGATGGTACAGACCATTCCCGTTCAATCCAGTCAGGGGCCATGAATCCTTCAGCGGTAGGAAAATAACCACTCTCCCAATGTACGCATTTTCCCTACTCCACTCCACTCCCCTTTCATTGGTTTCCTGAATCTCCAGTAGAGTTTCAGTGACAGCCTCGCCGTTGCAGACTTTGACCGGAGTACAGGCGCGATACGAGCCCTTCCTCGCTGGTGAGCTACTGAGCTCCTCCTTATCGACGCCCTCCCGCTCGACGAATGCATCCAATCGGTTGACAAACTGTGTGCAGATTCGACGAGAAGAAGTATCTCCTCCCTTGCTGCACACTACCACTCGTCGTGCCCCTGCCTGACCACCACATTCCGGTGGATGGCGATCGGTGTGAAGGTGCCTCGAGCGAGCCCCTTCTCCCAGGCAACACTCCCAATTTACTCCGACACCTGCGCTTTTTTTTTTGGGGGGGTTCTAAAATCGCGATCGAATTTTCTGAAATACTATATGTGCCTCTAAAATTGTTCAAACTCTGTTGAAGTTTGCTTTGCTATGAATCTCGAGTCTCGACTGAAACTTGGTTATGAAACTGTGTGGGACTTCGAGGGTTGCTACTGAATGTTGTTTGTGAAACTTCTTCAGGTGGCATAGAGGTAGCTAAGGAAACAATTGATTAAACTTCTATGAAATTTAATGGAACTTGATAGGGACTGAGAGAGGTAACTAGCCAAGCTGATATGGAACTCAACGAAATCTAGCTAATACTTTAGTTATGAAACTTCATTAAATACTTCATGAAATACAACTCACAGGTAGAACCCTTTAGGAGACGTGTTTGGATAGTAGGATGCATGCGAGGGGTGCGGGTGGAATTGGGATATGAGGTGAGATAAATTTAGCTGTTGGTTCGAGAAATAGATGGATAGATTTATCACACCTTATATTCTAATCATATTCCAACGCTTCATTTCTTGCTATCCGGATGAACAGATCGATTTGTCTCACCTTATATTCTAATTCATTCTCACCATTCATTTCTCACTGTCCAAACGGCAAGTTAATTCATCAGTGTCGTGTTTCTTAACGTGTGGCTCGTCATCGCTTTACCTTCTGTTTCTACTTTCTAGTATGATGTTTCTTCCCACAGAACAATATTTTTTCTTTTTTAAGAAAAACTATCTAACCTTATACCATTCCGAACCGCGAGTCAACCAACATACGGGTAGTTTGCGGGAGGCCGAATTCGGCAGCAGGCTTGACCCAGCATAAGCATGTCTCGGCTACGTGGTAGAAGGTGGATCTGCTCCATGCCCATGGTGAAAGAAGAACCAGGAAAGTTCAATGGAGTAGCAATTTATTTATTTTTTATTTTTTATTTTTGCATTTGATTTGTTGCGAAACCTGTTTGCTTTTTTAGCTTTGTACTGATTTTTTTAAGAATGAACTCTCCTGACACTTCCTGTAACTTCTTGTTGTGTTCTTTTTTTTTTTTACACTTGTTTGAAACTCTTTCGGAACTTAGAAGTTATATCTCAACAGGCACAGAGGTTTTTGCTGCTACTACCGCCGGTTTGGGGGTTAAGGGTTGCCCTCGTTTAATGCTGCGTTTTATCAATTTTTTATTTTTCAAACTGAAGAAAAATAGCGCTTAGTTATGAAATGTTGCTGCAAATGAAATGCTCTTTCTTTTCGATGGTTTTAGACAGATTGACGTAGCACTCCATTTTGACCGTCCAATTAAAACAGTAAAAGTCCATACAATGGTTGCAGCCAAAATGGGTAGATATATCGCTGCAGCAAAAATGCTTCTTATGACCATACGATGATGATCGAAAGAACTGAAATGGTCTTCACTTCAGGCTCTCACTGGACATGTATATACAATTTTTCCATACAAAATCTATCAAAGCAACAGATATATAATCTCTCCCGTCACCAATACATGCTGTTTTGGGTTGGGTGCGGTCAAACTTTCAAAACTTAAGACTATCAATATCCTTTTAGATATTTAGATTTAATACATGAAAATCATATGTATAGATTTTTCTTGAAACGCACTTTGAAATATTATAATATTATAATTTTATTTAGTTTTATAAATATGTTACAAAAGTTATGTTTTGAGAACCACATCGATGTGTACTTCCATAATATTATACATTTGTGACTTGTCGAAGTATGATAATAATGTGATCACTGATCAGACAACATACTGACACCCCAAAGTGGAGCAAGATTCGCACATCCCAACAGACGAAATCACAGCAATGTTAACAGCAGTTATAACTGAAACTGTTTGCAACTCTTGTCATCTAACCTAGTTGGATGGTACAACAGAGCTGCTGTGTGCAATTACACAGGATGGTACAGAGGGTTGTTGCGATCTCAAACACAAAAATTTCGAGATCAATTAAAAAGCTCAATTAGCACATTTACAGACGCGCTCACGTACAATCAGAATGCTGCTACCTACTGGCTACCTACTTACTACCTACAGTCAGAGGGACTAACCAGGACAGCGCTAATCGACTCTAGTCAACTTCTCTATAGAGTAGACTTGTTTAGGAACAGCTTTGTAAGCACTTCATCCCTCGGCATTGATACTCCAGCCTGAAACGCTCGGTCGAGGACCTTTAGCCATTCATCGATGAGGGATTCCTTTATGTTCTGTATCGTGGTGTACTCCTGATCCATGATCAACTCTAGCTCCTCGAAGTGTTTGATCTTGTATTGGATCTTTCTTAGCTGCACAACATAAGATAGACAGCAAACAGCAGCCATCAGTTAGTTTAGTGCTTACCCCATAATCCCATATAACCCAAACGAACAAATACAAAGTACTAGGCGTTCACCAAAGCAGCAGCAGTATTAAGGTCGAATATTTTCAAATGGTACCAACTTGTAGTAATAAGGATGAGTTTGTTTAGGCTGGAGTTTGAGCTTATTTGCTGGAGCTGGAAGAAGCTGCTGGAGCTGGATGAGGATGGCAATTTTTCGTAAATAATAGTTAAGTTGTAGGGGTACTAGGGAAGTGGGATTTTTAGAAGCTCCAGCCACCCCGAAAAGCATCGTTTTCCTTGCTTCTCTCGCGTAGTGCAAATTGGGTTGGAGCTTCTTCTCTCCGTCTGGCTAGAAAAATACTGTTTGTTTTGGTTTATGGCTTATAGAGGTGTAGAAGCCAAATAAACTCAAGCTCAAGTCTAAACAAACTGAGCCTAAGAAGTCCCAACTCATGAGTCATGAGTGCCATGCAACAGTACCACCAGGTACTTTGTAGGACCTCAGCAATTAGCACAAATCAACAATTCTGCTTTGTTAAAGCCAGTACCCGCATCATTACAGTATTACGGTCATGAGACCCAAAGGAAAAAGTTTGAGGTGAAATCAAAGTGACATGGTCATACTTGACCTATTTCATTTGGCCACATCATCACGGAAACAAAAAAGTAAACAGTTGAACGAATTAAACAAAACAGCCTTCTTTCTCTCCTACCATTTTGAACTGATGAGGGTTACATGTTTCCTATTTTGAACTGATTGCATTGGTTAGCATACATAAGTAGCTAAGTAACGACAACTGTGCAGTACTTACGTAAGAAAGTGTTGGAACTGGAATGATCTGGTAAGAATATATACATTGTATCACAATGTAACTTTCAGATGAATGAGCATCGTTAAATCTACAAATACAAATACAACGACGGAAATTTAGGCAGGAAAAGTGTAAAAACTACACCTGAGTTCCAACTATGGACGCCATTAGAAGCTCCATCTCTCGCTCTTCCTGGTCGGCAAGCATCTTAGCACGGGCCGTAGCTATGCCTATAGCTGTTGCAACAGCTGCCCTCGCTTGATATGCAGTAGAAATAAACTTCTTTTCCAGCTTCTTATCTAGAGCATGAATCATGGACATTGATTTTAGATGAGCAGAATGAAAACAAGGATAAAAATATGGCACTAGTACAAGCCAAGAGGCTGGGAACTCCATTCCATTATTTTACGAAAATATGTCAGCTGGCAAACCCCTACACAAAACTTGCAGTCTGCCTATCAGTGCAAACTACAATTAATGGACAAGCACATAAACATTCTAATTCATTATACCTAGAGCTTTCGTAATAGTTCATCAAACTAAGAAAACCAGAGGACTGCCTGGTCTAGTGCGCCAACCAAAGCCTTTACATCAGTTAATAGACATACGGTGTTGTGCCAGGTGATGTAAAACAGGAGGGCGGAGGTCTACCAAACCTGTGTTCTTTGAGCAAAGCAAACACCATCACAGTGCCAGAGAGTATTCATTGGTATTTCACACAACCAACCATAGTGCACCTTAATGTTTTTCTCTTGTACCAGACATGCACCATGGCTTGCGTAGGGTAAAGTTACTGAAAGCACCCAAAAACGCCTAAATGTAGCATTAAATGCATGACGCACACTTGACAATTTATGCTTAGACTTGTCATCAACTCAACATCAATATGGAAAGCTGACTACCTTCAGGCCATCCATGCTAATTCTAATTCTTAAGAGTTAGTAGGGAACTAGGGATGGTTCAAATCTAATCCTAAGAAACATCTGAAACAAATCACCAACTTTGTCAACAGACACAGAAAGGACACAGTAATAATTAGTATCCAGAAAATAAATATATCTATAGTAGCTCGAAATGCGTGACATAAATTTGGCCTACCAGGAACAGTTTGCCCATGCATTTCCATGCCCTGATTGTCAACATTGAGGTCACTGTAAAAAAACGTCATATAAAGATAAACAGATTGCACCAAGCCACCAACATTGGCAAAAGAAAAACAATGTGCAGCACATTCTTACCTCTGTGGGGCATGGTTAGAAGGGAATGCCTTGGTTTGGTATTCTTTCTCACTGAGTTGAAAAGCTTTCCTCACATGGGGGTTTTCATTACCCAACGCTTTAATTGCTGCATCGGCGGCTGCAGCAACAACGTCTGGGCTTGTCGCCGTAGTCAGCTTTGCTAACTGAGAAAGCATTAGCAAATATTAGTGTTCCGCTTAAAATCTATGTGCGTCCTTAGCTAGTGTGTTTCTTGATATATCTCGTTCTTTAGTTATTACCTGTTCTATTAACGAACTAGCAGCATCTATTGAAGAAAATAAATGTCTACGTTTTGTAGGATGTTCTTCAACATATTTATCAGCACCATCCTCATTTCCATCAATCTGCATGCCATCAACCATTTCAGTTGGTTGAATTGAAGACTCCTTAACAATGTACTGGTTCACTTTGCCATCAGTTGTTTGGATTGTGTGGAGTCTGCTATCAAATTTACCGTTCATGGTGCCCAGCATATGTTCACCAAAAGGCAACTGAATAAGCTTTGCAATGCATTCTGATTTATTCTTTGTGCGGACATGCTGGGCAATGAGATCCCAGTCATCTCCATGTTTTAGGACACCTTCTAAAAGGAGTAGTGTCTCTGCATCTGTCCATGCATTAGAAGCATGGTTGCCAGCGCTCTCCTTTTTTTCACCAGGACATTTATTTGCTTCTGCCTTATTATCATTATTGATTTTGTAACACTTCGAACATACTTTAAAACCGTCCTGAAAAGCAAACATGAAACATACAAAACATTAAGCAATAGATAGCAGCATTTTTCTCGATTAATTCTGTAACAGCTTGATGCTATCTAAATAATAAACACAAACAAAGTCAAATTGTAGCCCACAGCTTAAATTTAAAGCTTTTTTAATAAAAAATATAAAGTATTTGGATGCATTTAATAAATCAATGGAATGGTGCTGCAAGAAACCCTATGAAAACAGAAACATTTTATAGTATGTACTCTGTGAAAAACACTGGTGCGCTGTGTTTGGTATCTGAGAGAGAATCCTATGTGGCAGGACATCGTGCTACACAAAGACATGGAGATCCATTTTATCTTCTAACAGCTTCACCTATTCCATAGAAAATATATTTTATATTTCGAGACAAATATTATATACACAACATACTCATAAATTCAATCCTCCAAATCTAAATCTACAAATTAAAAATTGTAGGTCACACCATGTTCCAGTCCTAAAGCCAAGAGCTAAACAGGGCATTTACACAGCATGCCTACAAACTACTAACCATTTGATCAGCAAGTGGTTGCACCGCAATTATCGACATCCTAAGCTTTAGCAATCCAAAGTCCAAACCCCAAACATGTTAACAGAACACACATTCTCATGCAAAAGAGCATCAAACTTTGATACCTCCAACGTTTCAACCTTCCCATCGTTGCACTCCTCACCGCAGAACCCACAAATAGGCGGCTTTCCGGGCGCCCACTCCCCGAACACATCGCTGTAAGAGGTCAGCGGCGGCAAGCGGAACCCGTTCTCCCTGCCCCCTCCTCCCAGCCTCTCCTCCGCGAAGTAGGACGCCGGCGGCCGCGGAGTCACCTTCAGCCCCACGGGCGCCTCCACTACGACAGCCGCCTGCGGCTGCTGCGCAGCCGCGGGTCGCGAGGAGGAGGCGGAGAAGTTGATGAGGCCGGAGGAGTCGAGGAACGCGAAGAGCTTCCGGAGGAGCGTGGCGTCACCGACGAGCGCCCTGCGGACCTCGGTGAAGGTGAGGCGGCGCGCGGGGTCCTCCCGGTACTTGCTGATGATGTAGTCCCGGTACTCGCGGTAGATCCGGGGGTTCCGCGACGCCGTGCCGAAGCCGCTGCCGCCGGCGCCGCCGAAGAACTCCGGCAGCGCCCGCCGCTCCGTCTCGTGGATCTCGTCCCACCGGAACCAACCTGCGGGGCAGCAGACACGCAATTGGTCAGGCGGCTAGCTTCCGGTCCCTTCCCTAACCCTAGGAACGCGAGAGGAAGGGTTCGGGGGGCAGGGGGAGCGATTCGCGAGCGACTGCTTACCGGACGAGGCCGGGATGGTGTAGAGCACGCGCGGCGGGCCCGGCGGCGGCGCGTCGCCGGGGGAAGTGGCGCCGGCCGCAGGCCGCGACATGGAGAGAGGGCGGAAGGGGAGAGGGGAGAGGAGATATCTGGGCCGTCGGATCTCGGATTAAAGGGGTCGCGTGGTTTGGATCTGGGTTCGCGGGGTAGGTGGGAGACGAGGAAGGACGAGACGGTGCAGTTCAGTGGCGCGGTGGCGGCGAGGTGCGAGACGGCGAGTAGGATGGCCACAGCGACGTCTCGGTGGGATTTGGTGCGTGGGCTTTCGAGTCTTCGGGTCTCGTGATACGGGCCTAGAAGGTCAAAATTGATGGGCTTTAGCGTTACAACGTCACCGTGAAGGTTTCTATCGTACTTGGCCGGAGAATATGGGCCTGTCAGCCCGGACAAATTGCGAGCCGCCATGTACTGCACGCCGGCGAGGACACGATCACCGTGACATAGTCCCTGAACGCGACGGCGCCGGGTGAACGCCGGCTACAAGGTCTGTGCTACGCACCGGCCAGAAGGGCCGCGGGTGGCTCAAGGCCAACCAGGGGTGGATCTAGGAGTGGTGTCGGATATGTCTCGACGTCTTCAAAATTTTGAAAAATATTATAAAATAATCTCTTCAATATACTGAATTTGTTGATTAAATTAGCTCTGATTTTGATGGTTTATGATTTTTAAAATCTTAGAACTGTTTATATTGTATTTTTAGTAAATTTTAAATATATATATTGAATTTATAACATTACAAAATTACTATACAAGATTACAGAGTTATATGTGCTAAGTGCGTACCCATATAAAGTTTTCAAGTTCTGCCGCGCAGGCCAACGACAACCTGAGCACGGACAAGTCGTGCCAGTTCAAGGTCGCCCACCGGCCGTACGCCGGCGCCGGCAGGCTGGAGTACAGGGTCGCCCGCGACATCCGCCTACGCGCTGGACGCGTCCGCGGAGCAGGCGCAGACGGCGCCCGCCTACTTCGACGTCAAGGGCGTCACCGGCATCCATGCGTCGGTCGGGATCGCCGCCGGCATGTTCTCGGCGTTCTCCGTCGCCGCGCTCGCCTTCTTCGTCGTCGTCGAGAACCGGAAGAAGAACAAGTGAGGCGCCAAGATAGCAACACAGGTGTATCTATGCTTTCTCCTAACATGACACACCTGCTCATCAGGGAGCAACAAAGGCCTTTCCCTACCCTGTAAATAGCATGCCACCTTCAAGCTTCAAGCATGACGAAAGGCCACTAACTGGCCAAGCAACCATTTCTTTCACGGCGAGGCCAGGCGCAGCTAATCAGCCATCACCCATCGATGTACTAGTATTTAGCTTCAGAGTTTGGCAAATAACTCATGCCACAAGAAAGGAAAATATTGGCAAATAAAAGAAACAGATCACAAACGCATGCAACTGTACAGAATATCCAATTATCCATGCTAGATCTCCATTCCCGAATGCTTAAGCATACAACATGCGACAAGAGCTGAACACAAGGATTCAGGAAGGAAGAGTAATAGTTAGCACCAAAGTTTGCCAAATGTTGTTTTGACATGGAATATGGCAAAAAAAAAAAAAAAGGAAACGAAATTATCCTACACCATTGAGGTGGTAATCAATAGCTTCATGCAGAGTAGCATCCGTTGACAATGACTCTCCAATCTTCTAGATCAAACAAAATAGGAGTCAGCCACAACAAAAAAAAGACCAAAATGACTTATTTTTCCCATTCATTTGAAAAAAAAAGGACTGTGGACCAGAAGTTTCCTTAACGATGCTCAAAATCCAATTTTCACCATCTTTGCCTTGCCATTGACCTGTAAAAAACAAAATAAAGTTGATAAAGAGTTGCACGCACTAACAATGACAACATTAAACGATTTAACTGCTTGACAGGACGAAAACTGATTTGCATACATAGTTTTTCCCACTTAAAATAGAGCAGGTTATGGTGCATTGAGAGATGAAGAAAAAAAGAAAGATGGATGAAAATAAGGGTACTATTCAATAAAAAGCAGCCATCTTACAAGTACACTAGTAAACAAATCGGGAGGATCGTCATATAAGAAAAATTATATTTATACCTATCATGGTTAATTGAATAATATTAATTCTCAATTTCTTACAAACAGTATACCAAGCACGCAAACTAAAAGCTATTGGAGGCTGAGTGCTATTTGCCTTAATTTAAACATGAGATAACTGCCATCATACTAAAACAACGTCACTATCTAAATGGTTCAACATTGAGCTGAACTTGATGAAAAATAACATAACAGAAATGTAAAATTATACATCCACCGAAGCACATGCAAGTTTTAGTATGAAACTCAATCTGAAATCTGCATAATCAAATTGAGCACAAACCTGTCGGAACTCCTGCTTCCACCAAAAGAGCTCCTATCTCTGTTACCTCGAAATCCCCATTTTTCTTCAACTGGTTTCGAATATGATCCCATACCACCACGGGAATGTGGTCTGTCCATGTTGGACACTATAACCTGTGGTTCCTCTGCTAAACTAGCTGGTGGAAATGTTGAAACCCTGCCTGCTCCAGAACTAGGTCTTTGCCCAAATCGAATCTTGTCATCCAACTCAATCGTAAGCAGCTCAAGCTGCCTTTCCATCTGAGATATCTTCTCAGACAAATCTTTTGCATCCTCTGGGGAAGCTTGGTCCGAACCATCATTTATCTTTGCCTCAGTTTCTTTCAGTTCCAACTTTAGGTGGTCAATTTCTTCTTTCAAAATCCTTTCTTCATTTGACTCTGGCCTGAAAAATAAGGTTCAAATATATTTAAATTTAATCACATAGAAGAAGAACCCTAGAAGCTAAAAGAATGGAATTTAAGACAAAAGAACCAATACAAGTGTATGTGTTTGATGGTAACTATCAAAGCAGTTTATTATCTTGAATGGAATCATGTTGTTCAGGTAAAATTCAAAGAAGGCTACTAGAAATAACTGGATAAATAGTTTGCAAATTCTTTAAGAAACAGTGATAGTTTAGTAAACCACATCGTGCATCACAATCAACCACAAAATTAGAAAAAGGTGGAGCAGAGAAAGTTCATTTATTCATACATTTGGCCCATAATTTATAAAAAATTACTTGTTAAAATGGTTCGATCACCATGGCTGTTTTGAGACGCAAACCCATTATAATAGGTTAGTATCTCAATAATATAAAATCATGGCAGGAATGCAAAAGTTGGTATTGTTCTTTTTCATTAAGCTGCTTTCATAAGCAATTAAGCATAGTAACTATGACTGCTTGTTCTAAGGGAAACAAAACATTGTTTAGACTCTTTACATTGTAGCACATTATAATAATATGAAGGTCTGTTTAAAAAATATTATGAAGTCGGATTATCGGCATAAATGCTCCAAAGGAGATGAAGAAAAGCTCCAATTACAAATTGCAAAAGTCCAATATTATTCGATGTCATGTTCAAACATGTGTACACCAGGCGCCATAGGGCCCGTGACGTGCGCCGAGCCCAGGAACGCGCTGCTGCACGCGCGACAAGCACGCAGGGCACGGCCTCCAAAGAAGGCTAGGAGGAAAGTAGGAGATCTTTTAGCTATTTTGGTTAGTCCTTAATTAGTGGAATTTGTTACTCCTTTTGGGTTGAGCCGAGGCTATAGATATGTCAGTAATCAAACACTTGGCAATCAAGAAAGATATTACCATCTAATCCTCTCTCTTCTTCTACCTAAGCTTGCCAGCAGGGGATAACCCATCGACGAAGAACGGCGGCAAGGGGGTATAACCTCGGCCGCCATCACGACACGGCTACGATCTACGAGTCGAGGTCCTCCTACCCTGCTCATCGCCTTGACAACCTCGGTATCTCGCCTCGTCGATCCTCTCCCACCACCTCCATCCAATCTTCCACCGCAGCCACCACGCGCCCGACCGCCTCCGTCTCCTTCCTCTCTTCGTCCACGGCAGAACGTCTGCGACTGTCAACCATGGGCGATGGCGATCAACCCACCATGGCCGATGTGATGCAGATGCTCAGCCCCCGACCACCGCCATGTCAACGATGCGGAGATCGACATGGCGGGCATGAAGGAGAAGGTCGGCCGCCGACCGACTCAAAGACTCCACCACGACGGCGCAAGACCACACGGATCGCTTCGCGGTTCCGAGAAGATGGACTTTCCGGCCGACGGCAAGTCCGACCCATCGATTTTCATCAATCGGTGCGAGTCCTATTCCGCCAAAGAACGCACCATGCGGGAGGAGAAGGTGTGGATGGCGCTGCACAACCCGGAGGATGTGGCCCAACCGCGGGTTCATCCAGCCCAGAGGACGAGGGCACGCCGCCACGGGGCGCTTCAAGGAATTTCTGAACTCGCTTTGCCCGTCTTGAGGTCCGCCCCATCGCTCGAGCTCACCGCAGAGTGCCGCCAAGACGGGATTTGAGGAGTACTCAACCGCTTTTCGGCTTCTCCTGCTTCTTGCCGGCTCGGGAAGGCCGGTAGTGCGACTACACCGGCGGCTTGCCGCCACTGCCACCACTGGCGCCTCATCGCCGGAGACTCTCGCGGCTATGAGTCTCGCACGGGCGTTGAACCGTCGAAGCCGACTGTCTCAACTCATTCCGGCAAGCAGGCATGCGGCTGCATGCCACCGCCGCGCTGCTCGTCGGCGTCTTGGCGGCCCCTCATCGCGCCCATCTCAGGCCATGCATGATCGTCCAGCGCCGCCAAAGACTTCAGCGCCGCCCATCTACGGTTACCACCACCACGAGGCGGCGCAAGCGCCGACGGAGGAAAGCGAAGTGAACGGCGCCGCCTCCGGCGCTATAATCGCGAACGAAGCATACTCCGCATGCCATAACAGAGTTCCGCCAAGATTCTTCTACATCGATTGCCGAGCCGGCCGAGGACGAGCCCATTGAGAGGCACTCGTCTACTTCTCCACGCCGCCGCCGGCGTTTCCAGCAGCTGGCGCACTCCAACTCGAGGCGCAAAGTGGCGCTGCCACGTTGATCGCCCTCATCGACACGGCTCCACCCATCGTTTATTTCCATGAGGCGGCAAAGACAATGCCGGCCGCCGCCGAGCCTCGACCTCGGTAGACCGCGACCGTGGCTAACGGTGAACGGATCGCCGCCGGGCGTTCTGCGCCAGCGCCCATCGTCATCGACAATTTCACCGCCATGGCCGACTTGTACATCATGCCTGCCGGTATATGACCGGTGCTAGGCACTCAATGGTCAGCTACCTGGCGCTTATTGTCCGAACGTGGGCCGGGACCATGGAGTTCACGGTGGCGGACAAAGAAGTTCGGCTGGCGCCTTGTCGCCACCGCCGACACGCCGCCAGATCCACTCTGCCGCGCGCTGAAGAGCCCTCCTCGACGAGCCGCTTGCATCCTTCGCCAACGGTTCGCCGAGCCGGCGGCCTCGCCTCAGCAGCGTGGCGAAAGCGCACCGCATCATCCTCAAGCCGGACACCGCGCCAGATGGCGATATGCCCCTACAGATATCCGGCGCCCACAAGATCGAAGCCGGAAGCAAAGCGAGACCATGATCGAGAATGGCATCGTCCGGCTGGCGACTCCGATTCTCTCGCGGCCTCCTTCTCCAAGAAGCCGGACGGCCGTGGAGATTCTCGCGATACGACTGGCGCAGCTTCAACGCGGTGATTCGGTCAAGGACGCGTTCGTCCTCGTCGTCGGCGAGCTCTTGGATGAGCTCCATGGCGCCAAGTGCTTACCTGCTCGACTTGCGCCGGTACCACCGCGCGATGAGGCCGAGGATGTTCACAAGACGGCGTTCGCGTATACACGACGGCCTCTATGAATTCTCGTGATGCTGTTCGGACTCTGCAACGCCTTACCACATTTCAGCGCCATGAACGACGCGTCTTGCTGCCTGCTTCTTCGCTTTGTTTGTACTTGTTTTCTTTACGACATCTTGATCTCTGACAAGTCATGGGTCGACCACTGCGTACACCTCACGCCGCTTCTTAGCGAGCTTCGCTTCAAGACACCTTCGTCAAACGCCTCAAGTGTCGTTCGGGTCGCTCAAGTCACCTACCTCGCCACCACGATCTCGGGCGGGGGTGGCCATGGACTCAGCATAAGGCTATTCACGCCATTCACGATTGCCGGCCATGGCGGCGGTCGCTGCTTCCTTAGGCTCGCGGGATACTACCGCAAGTTCATCCACAACTCGGCTCCATCGCCGCCGCCACCGCCACTACTCAAGAAGGAGGCTTGCTTGGCGGTCCCGAGGTCGCTTCGGCCTTCCTCGCCCTCGAGGCGGTCACCTCGGCCGCGTTGCTCGCGGCGCCGAACTTCGACAAACCCTTTGTCGCCGAGTCGCGACGCTGCGTCGTCCCCACGGGTTTGGTGTCGCCTCATCCGTGAGGGCATCCGATCGCTTTTTCAAAGGCCACGGTGGCACTCGACATCAAGCCCGGCGACCTTACGAAGCGTGAACTCATTGGCTTGGTCGAGCGGTGCGCCACGGGCGGCTATACTCTGGGCGCTGCTTCACCGCTAAGACGGATCACCATACAAAAGTACTCGACGGACAGCCAGCCATTACCATTCCGCAAAGACCACTGGGTTGGCAAGCATTGGCCGCTTTCTCCGCTGAAAGTACAAACCAGGCGCAACGAACGCTGCCGCCGACGCTACTGCCCAGCGCGACACCGTGGAGGAGAACTCCTTGCCTCTCGCTCAAGCTGACTTCCTCGCTAAGCTCCGGCAGTTCATTTGACCACTCCGACCCTTATCGCTTCTCCGTGGCGAGATCACAGGCACCCGACCGGCTCCTCGGGCGCTGTGGATTGACATGGTGCAATTTTCCAAGCACAGACATCGGCCGACTCCCGATGCTACAAGAGATCGCGGGGCCATACATGAGGACGGACACGGCGTCTGTGGACGCTTCCACCGGCTGGCCGTGACTTCCATTTTCCTAACATGAAGCAAGTTGTGCAGATCGGGTGCGTCGTGTGAAGTCTCGCTAACGCCATAAGTCCGAAACACCAAAGACCGGCGGTCTCTTTCTTCCGGCGGTTCCCTGTATGTGGATCGATGTCGCGCTAGACTTTGTGGAGGCGCCGCCATGGTCCGCAAGAAGTCGGTGATCCTCACGTGTGGATCGGTTCGAAGCAAATCGCCATTTCATCCCATCGGCACACCAGTACTCACGTTGAATCGGCCGCCTGTGCTTTCTTCAACGACATTGTCCGCCTCCACGGTGTTCCACGACCCATGGTCTCCGACCGACACGGTGTTCACGCCGAGTTCTGGCAGAGTTGATGCTACCGATGGGGACCAAGCCGCAGATGACCACGGCGTTCACCCCAAATCCGACGGGCAAGTCCGAAGTCGACCAACCGCTATCTATTCTCATGTACTGCGGTGCTTGGCAGAGGTGAGAGCAGCCGCGAGTGGCTCCGTTGGCTCCATGGCGGAGTTCTCTTCAACACGGCAGCAGAGCGTCCTGCGGGACACCCCTTCCGCGTGGTCTACGGCGAGATCCTCCTCTATCCGGTCATATGAACCCGGAAACCAGGTGCGGCCGTCGCCAAGAGCATGGAGGAGCGCTGCGGAGTTCCTTGCGACATCCGCTACCGTCTCCGAGAGTGTACAGCGTACCGAAGCGCGCTACCACTACGACCGCAGGCGCACCGCGACGCCACCTATCGCCTGGTGATTGGTATTGCCGCTTACGCACAAGACGGCCGTTTCTTCTCGGTAAGGCGAAATGCGCCGCTGCCGCCGTGACAGCGTCGCCGAACTCATCAACGAGGTCGCCAGACGGCCGAGCTTCCTCCCCGCGCCCGCATCCACAATGTGTTCCATGTGGGGCTTCTCAAGAAGTACCGAGGCCGCCACCGATGAGTTTCCACCATTGCGCTCCCTCGCATCATGGCGCCATTAGCCAGAACAGAGCGTGCGGTGCGGTACGCTGGCTCGTGGCGTACATCGTGCTCATCCAAATGGAAGGGCACGCTCGGCAAAGATCGGCAACATCTGGAAGACGAAGCGCCGTTTCCGCACCAAGTTCCCCCAATTCCAGCTCGAGGACGAGCTGGCTCTCGACGGGGAGGGAGATGTCATGTTCAAACATGTGTACACCAGGCGCCATAGGGCCCGTGACGTGCGCCGAGCCCAGGAACGCGCTGCTGCACGCGTGACAAGCACGCAGGGCACGGCCTCCAGCAGTGGCTAGGAGGGAAAGTAGGAGATCTTTTAGCTATTTTGGTTAGTCCTTAATTAGTGGAATTTGTTACTCCTTTTGGGTTGAGCCGGAGGCTATAGATATGTCAGAATCAAACACTTGGCAATCAAGAAAGATATTACCATCTAATCCTCTCTCTTCTACCTAAGCTTGGCGCAGGGGATAACCCACCGACGAAGAACGGCGCAAGGGGTATAACCCGTCCATTATCACGACAAATGCTACGATCTCACGAGTCGAGGTCCTCCTACCCTGCTCACTGCCCTTGACATTCTCATCCAAACACATGAACAAAATTAGCTCGTTCTGTTGTTAGAATGTGAGCAAACCCACTAAATTATTGGTCTGTGGTCAGAATGTCCACGCAACAAAAAACGACAAAACTACCACTGCCAGTTAAAATAGAATCAAACAAACTCCATTAAGAAAACACTCAGCCATCGTTCCATGAATTCAACAACCAAATAAAATTTTAAGTCTAAGTAGAATGTTGTGCATATCATATTTAACCAAATTAGGACAAAGAAATAAAAATAACATGAATTACATGGTGCTAGCAGATTAGCATGATGGTATTATTTAGTCCTAAAGGTGCTTCAAGAAACAACAAAAATAAACAGCAAGACTAACATGCCTATAATGCAGCATTGTATATGCAAATCAGAAGTAATTGTAAAACAAATATTGTAAATATCACTAAATCCCAGTAACCTGTCAGACTGTATATTCATGTCCTTGCTATTCATGAGTCATGACTTCAAAAACACAACATGAATCTATTAACAAAATGGGCATCTAAAGGTTCAATTCCCAAGTTTGTATAACATTGTTCATTATCCTCACAATCTGTGGGTGAGGTTATGGCGAGATGCATAAAACTAACCTTCCGAAGAATATTATCGGGGCACAAATTGACGGCATGGTACAATTTATTAGCAAAATTGACTAGTTGTCATATCACGGTTGGAAGGATATTTTTCAATGGGACTTACATAAGCATGGACAATTCCTTTATTCGATCTATGTATAATTATTGCATGAATCGAATGTCCTTACACTTGTAAATTTATATGGAAGTTGAAAATTCCTTTGAAAATTAAAATTTTTCTTTGGTATTTACAAGCGTGTAATTTTAACAAAGGATAATCTAGCTAAATGAAATTGGCATGGGAATCAGAAATGTTGTTTCTGTAATTGTAATGAAACAATAAGACATTTATTTTTTGATTGCCCTCTCTCAAAAGCCATTTGGCGAGTTGTGCATATAGCTACTGGCTTATATCCTCCCAAGTCTATTTCCAATATGCTTGGTAATTGGTTAACAGGCATTGTGAAGGATGATCAACGATTGATTTTAGTTGGGGGTGTGGCCATGTTATGGGCTATTTGGTGTACACGTAATGATATCACATTTGAGAAAAAAACATTATTCTACTTTCATGCAGGTTATTTTCAGAGGAACATATTGGTTGCGGTTTTGGGCGCTATTGCAGCATGAGAACAACAGGGAGAAGATCCGCCAGACAAGCAGGGTTTTGGAGATTGTGTCATTGCAAGTCTTTGCCAAGAATGAATGGAGATGCAATTATAGACTAGACTTTTAAATTTCGGATCTTTTTTCCCCATGTTCCATTCTAGATAATTGAATTTGGTATTTGTATGAACTCGGTTGTGTGCTTTGGCAGAGACCGGATTTTATCCTTTATCTAAAAAGCAACACAGGTGTATCTATGCTTTCTCCTTACATGACACACCTGCGCATCAGGGAGCAACCAAGGCCTTTCCCTTCCCTGTAAATAGCATGCCACCTTGATCTCCCTTCTGCCGAAGAATTCAAAGCCGCCGCCACTGAAGAACCCCTTCACGGCACGCTGTAACTTCTATTTCTCAGCAGACGCACAATGGTGGATAACCCTCCAAGCTGACAGAAGAACCTCGCCTTTGTGATCTCGAGCGATAATACCTAGCCTCGCTATGATGTTGAGATTTGATGATTGTCCTGGTGTATTTGCATACTGCACGAATCAAGCTTCAAGAATGACGAAAGACCACTAACTGGCCAAGCAACCATTTCTTTCACGGCGAGGCCAGGCGCAGCTAATCAGCCATCACCCATCGATGTACTAGTATTTAGCTTCAGAGTTTGAAGAGGCGATGTAATAACCTTACTGCAATCATTCAACGCCTTCTTTCGACATGTCAAGCATGGAGCGGAAAAAAAAAGTGCATACACTAGTGCGGTAGTGCCTATGAATATACATGTTAAGCCTCTATAGTTAAAAGAGTTTTACTGTTGGTAATAACATTCAGTATATAAGTGAATTGGAGATAGCTCAGTAAGCCATTGACATCAACATCTCCTTCCAAAAAGAGGTGGACATGGTGAACTGGTGATTAGTAACAAAATCAGCAATTGCTTCGAAGCTCTGAAAGAGAAGCTGCCAGCACCAAAGGGCAAAGGCCGATCGCACAATCTGGCAAGGCGCTACCAAGTACCAACACCAAAGGCAATCGCTTGCATGGCTAGGGTCCGAGCATGCATATTCTATTATAAGGAAATAGGTGTGACCGTGTGATGGCATGATGCTGATGCAGAGTTTGGCATGGCATCTCAAAGGCATCGAAATTACAGGCAACGGCAATAGAGCCATAGCTCATGCCACAAGAAAGGAAAATATTGGCAAATAAAAGAAACAGGTCACAAACGCATGCCACTGTACAGAATATCCAATTATCCATGCAAGATCTCCATTCCCGAATGCTTAAGCATACAACATGCGACAAGAGCTGAACACAAGGATTCAGGAAGGAAGAGTAATAGTTAGCACCAAAGTTTGCCAAATGTTGTTTTGACATGGAATATGGCAAAAAAAAAAAAAAAGGAAACGAAATTATCCTACACCATTGAGGTGGTAGTCAATAGCTTCATGCAGAGTAGCATCCGTTGACAATGACTCTCCAATCTTCTAGATCAAACAAAATAGGAGTCAACCACAACCAAAAAAACCAAAATGACTTATTTTTTCCCATTCATTTGAAAAAAAAAAGGGGACTGTGGACCAGAAGTTTCCTTAACGATGCTCAAAATCCAATTTTCACCATCTTTGCCTTGCCATTGACCTGTAAAAAACAAAATAAAGTTGATAAAGAGTTGCACACACTAACAATGACAACATTAAACGATTTAACTGCTTGACAGGACGAAAACTGATTTGCGTACATAGTTTTTCCCACTTAAAATAGAGCAGGTTATGGTGCATTGAGAGCTGAAGAAAAAAAGAAAGATGGATGAAAATAAGGGTACTATTCAATAAAAAGCAGCCATCCTACAAGTACACTAGTAAACAAATCGGGAGGATCGTCATATAAGAAAAATTATATTTATACCTATCATGGTTAATTGAATAATATTAATTCTCAATTTCTTACAAACAGTATACCTAGCACGCAAACTAAAAGCTATTGGAGGCTGAGTGCTATTTGCCTTAATTTAAACATGAGATAACCACCATCATACTAAAACAACGTCACTATCTAAATGGTTCAACATTGAGCTGAACATGATGAAAAATAACATAACAGAAATGTAAAATTATACATCCACCGAAGCATATGCAAGTTTTAGTATGAAACTCAATCTGGGAAGAAATCTGCATAATCAAATTGAGCACAAACCTGTCTGAACTCCTGCTTCCACCAAAAGAGCTCCTATCTCTGTTACCACGAAATCCCCATCTTTCTTCAACTGGTTTCGAATATGATCCCATACCACCACGGGAATGTGGTCTGTCCATGTTGGACACTATAACCTGTGGTTCCTCTGCTAAACTAGCTGGTGGAAATGTTGAAACCCTGCCTGCTCCAGAACTAGGTCTTTGCCCAAATCGAATCTTGTCATCCAACTCAATCGTAAGCAGCTCAAGCTGCCTTTCCATCTGAGATATCTTCTCAGACAAATCTTTTGCATCCTCTGGGGAAGCTTGGTCCGAACCATCATTTATCTTTGCCTCAGTTTCTTTCAGTTCCAACTTTAGAAGGTCAATTTCTTCTTTCAAAATCCTTTCTTCATTTGACTCTGGCCTGAAAAATAAGGTTCAAATATATTTAAAATTTAATCACATGGAAGAAGAACCTAGAAGCTAAAAGAATGGAATTTAAGACAAAAGAACCAATACAAGTGTATGTGTTTGATGGTAACTATCAAAGCAGTTTATTATCTTGAATGGAATCATGTTGTTCAGGTAAAATTCAAAGAAGGCTACTAGAAATAACTGGATAAATAGTTTGCAAATTCTTAAAGAAACAGTGATAGTTTAGTAAACTACATTGCGCATCACAATCAACCACAAAATTAGAAAAAGGTGGAGCAGAAAAAGTTCATTTATTCATACATTTGGCCCATAATTTATCAAAAATTACTTGTTAAAATGGTTCGATCACCATGGCTGTTTTGAGACACAAACCCATTATAATAGGTTAGTATCTCAATAATATAAAATCATGGCAGGAATGCAAAAGTTGGTATTGTTCTTTTTCATTAAGCTGCTTTCATAAGCAATTAAGCATAGTAACTATGACTGCTTGTTCTAAGGGAAACAAAACATTGTTTAGACTCTTTACATTGTAGCACATTATAATAATACGAAGGTCTGTTTAAAAAATATTATGAAGTCAGATTATCGGCATAAATGCTCCAAAGGAGATGAAGAAAAGCTCCAGTTACAAATTGCAAAAGTCCAATATTATTCTCATCCAAACACATGAACAAAATTAGCTCGTTCTGTTGTTAGAATGTGAACAAACCCACTAAATTATTGGTCTGTGGTCAGAATGTCCACACAACAAAAAAACGACAAAACTACCGCTGCCAGTTAACATAGAATCAAACAAACTCCATTAAGAAAACACTCAGCCATCGTTCCATGAATTCAACAACCAAATAAAATTTTAAGTCTAAGTAGAATGTTGTGCATATCATATTTAACCAAATTAGGACAAAGAAATAAAAATAACATGAATAACATGGTGCTAGCAGATTAGCATGATGGTATTATTTAGTCCTAAAGGTGCTTCAAGAAACAACAAAAATAAACAACAAGACTAACATGCCTATAATGCAGCATTGTATATGCAAATCAGAAGTAATTGTAAAACAAATATTGTAAATATCTCTAAATCCCAGTAACCTGTCAGACTGTATATTCATGTCCTTGCTATGCATGAGTCATGACTTCAAAAAACACAACATGAATCTATTAACAAAAGGGCATGCTGTAGTTTGCTGAATATGACTAGCATCACATTCAACCTATTCCCTCCAACCCTTGCCTCCAAACTTCCCTGTCCACAAAAAAATTGCCAACACTCAAGAGTTTAAATACAAGTGACAATGTAAATAAATTCCAATTGTACCAATGCATTCAGGACAAGGAAGCAAAAATATATTTAACCATGGCATGTTGTAAATTTTAATTTCAATGCACAGTTTTCAAAATCAATTCACATAATTTCATAAGATTTAGGATTCCACATTAACAATAAATGGCTAAAATCATTAAAAGTAGGCTACAGGTAACACCGCACTTCCTATTGCTCATTTTGGATTCTATTTGACAAATGTATTAGCAACCAATCACCAAAGTTACTTACCAAACATAGCAGAGCAGTTTGTGGTTAGGACATACTAGGCAATTGTCAGTTTTAGCAAACATGACTTAGATTTTCCAAAGATCACTATTTCTTAACAAAATCAACATTTTGTGCAAAGTTGCACCTTAACCTATGTCGGTACTCCAGTATTGCATTATCACAAGAAGTGCTAGTGTAATCAAGAGGCAGATGCATATTCAACATACCTGTTAACAGCACGATGCTCCAGCTCGATTTCAATCTTCCTCCAGTCTTTTCCTTTCTCCTGCAGTACCACTTCCCGTGGCTTGGCATCACCGAATGGATTTACCTTTGGCCGAGTCCTCGGTGCTCCCTCACTCCCAACTGCAGAGACCTGCGACCCAGGGCTCCCAGGGCGGGAGGAATGTGCGCTATTCGGCCTGCTAGAATGCGAGCTGGTAGGCCGGCTGGTCTTCTTATGATCAATCTCACTCTCAATCTTCCTCCAATCCAACCCCTTCTCGGCTAACACCTCCTCCCGGGGCCTTGCAACCCCAAATGGGCTAGGCCGGTTGCGTGCCGCCTCAGCAGTTGAAGCAGTGGCAGCTGGAGGATCACGTTTCGGCGGATTAAGAACGAGACGTGGCCTCTCGCGCTCGCCGTTGTGCGGCATAGGGACGGAGCCACCACCACGGATCCAGCGGTCAGAGCCGGATGGTCCCGATGAGTCACGCAAACCCGGTGATTCACGGAAGCCGCCACCAGAACCAAGGCTAGGATAGCGTGATGGGAGTGGCTTCTTGCCGCGCGACCAATCATCGATGTCATCACTCGACGGCCCGCGGTGGCCGTCGCCATCGAATCCACCGCGGCGCTCTCCGCCTCCGGGGCCGTAGGAGCGGAACCCGCCGCCGAGGCGGGAGCGGTCGAGCTCGTCCGCCGAGCGCTCCCTAGGTCCAGTGGGGAGCATCATCATCTCCTCCGTGCTGAGCCCCTTGGGCTCCACTGCGGCGCCGCGGCGTTGCCCAGCCCGCGGCGCGCCGTATGTGGTGAACTCGGACAGCGACAAGGTGGTGCCTTTCTTCTTCTTCTGCTTGCCCCCACCCGCCGCAGCGGCCTCGCGGAGGCTGGGGTAGCTGGCTGCACCGCCCGCGGCGGCGGGAGGCTCGGGCGCGGGGAAGGCCGCCGCGCGCTCGCGCTCCTCCTCCTCGGCAAGCTCGGCGTCCAGCGCCCAGGCGCCGACGCCGCCCCAGGGCTTGGCCATAGCCGCGGCTTCTCCCGCTGCTGCTGCTGCTGCTGCTAGATCTAGGGTTTGGTGGTGCTCGGAGGCGGAGGCGGAGGGTGGTGGCTGGAATCAAGGTGCGGAAGCCGCTTCGGCGGGGTTGGGTGTAACGGGGGGGACGCTTGCTCGCTAAAATGCGCGGCTCCGAGGGGCGGAACGGCAAAAACGGTGTGCGAGCGAGACTGCGTGGCAGCTTTAGGTCGGAAGCCCTCTAAATAGCAGCTGGAGCTACAGTAAAAGCACATTTGTATTTGTTGGAAAAAGTTTTTCATATACGGCTTCGCTCGACTGCTTCTCACGTCATTCACTCCGTCTTCTTCCTCGTCCCGCTATATCCCGTCAATCGCCTCCCTGACTTCCTCCGGCTAAGGCGTCGCCTCCCTGACTCCCTTCTCAATCGGGTCCACTCGCTTGTCTCGAAGCCTCCGTCTTCCTCCTCTTTCTGCCCCACTACGGAGCCCGGTCGTCTCCCCACTCGATCCCTCCCCGGGTCTCCCTCCAACCTCCAAGCAATACCTCGTAGCCCATCTCGGTCGACCGCCGCCTCCTCACCATCTCTACCGCCCCGCCTCGTCGCCTCCGCGTCACGTCCCCGTTTGCCCACCATTGTGTTTCGCTCGTTTGCTACCTCCTCACTCGGTTGCCTCCTCAAAAGCTATAGCTGCAGCATTCAATTTGCAAACAGCATATCAAAAAAACTACAATCGTCAGCTACAACTATTTTACAGTCTAATAAACTAAAAGTAACTTTTCAACTAAGTCGTAGCCCCTCTCCAAATAGACCTACAGTGTGCTGCTGCTGTTGTTTGGATGCTTTTTGTGACCGGCTCGTGCGCCGTGCGCTGTGCCTCCTCCGCCGTTTGATCAAGCGTCGACAGCTTTGGTTTGGTAGGTGGAGACGAAGTTCAAGAGTCTTCCTGTGAAACTGTGCCTTCGCTAACTCAGTAAGGCATGGAACTCAGAAATTTCAGAGGGGTTTTATAGAGGATTTATAGAAAATAATTTATATTTTTAAGGAATTATAAATGATTTCACCCTTTATAGGCGCAAGAATTGGAGAGCATTCAGATTATCCAGCTGTCACCGCACGCACAAACACGAAAAAGCCCCTCCGTTTCTTCGAATTACAGATAGGTCCCTGTGGATTACAAATAGGTCCTTCACGATTTTTTGTAAGGGGAAGATTTTTTTTCTTTCATTGCGTTTGGGTCCCTAGCGAGCCGTTTTACGGAAAAACCCTCCCGTTAAGTTCAATCGTGAACAAGCTATTTTCTAATTTTTCAGGATAGCGGACAGGTCCAAAAACGTAACAAACAGGCCCTTGCTCCTTACGTTTAGGTACTTTCTCTGTTTTTCCCGAGAAAAATGTTTTCGTCGCTTTTTCCATCTACAATAAAAAAAACACAGATTCGTCGCAAATTTATAGCAACCCAGGGATTTGCCAATGGGTCATAACCGCGGTTTTCTTAAAAAAACGTAGATTCGTCGAAGGTTTATAGCAGCCCATAGATTCGCCGACAGGTCCTAACGGCCTATTTTTTTTAAACAAATATGGAAACTGAAAATACGATCAGATTTCTCAAATTTTTCACGTTGTATCGTTATACGCGACGTAACGTAGTGCGTTATCCTGACTAAACACGGTTTTCTAAAAAAAACGTAGATTCGTCAAAGTTCTATAGCAGCTTATATGTTTGCCAACGGGTCCTAACGCAAAAAAATACAAACAAAATAAACACAGATTCGTCGCAAATTTATAGCAACCCATGGATTCGCCAAAGGGTCGTAACCGTGGTTTTCTAAAAAAACGTAGATTCGTCGAAGGTTTATAGCAACCCATAGATTCGCCGACAGGTCTTAATGACCTATTTTTTTTAAACAAATATGGAAACTGAAAATACGATCAGATTTCTCAAATTTTTCACGTTGTATCGTCATACGCGACGTAACGTAGTACGTTATCCTGGTTAAACGCAGTTTTCTAAAAAAAACGCAGATTCGTCAAAGTTCTATAGCAGCTCATATGTTTGCCAACGGGTCCTAACGCAAAAAAAAAAAAAACAAAATTATATTTATATCTCTCTCCGGTTTTCGCCTAAAAACAAGAAACACTGACCGACGATTTAAAGCGGTTCATAGATTCGCCGACGGATCCTAGCGACCTTTTTTTTTAAGAAAACAAGGAGATCGTAATTACGCAAAAAAAAAACGAAAATACAACCATTTAGGCCTATAAACGGAACAATATTTCTCCGTTGTTCACACCGAACATATATCTGTACTTTGCCCATCTAAACTTATATCATGGGTTTAAGACTATGATCCTACTACTTTAAATGATATGTCCATACAATAGATCATCTGCAAAACGGCGCAGCGTAGCGCGCTATTATTGCTAGTTGCTTTTATTTGGGACTGATAATCTTCCTAGCACAAAATGGAGCAAATAAATTTGTTCAGTGGCGGAGCTACAAAATTTTGAGAGCTCGACCAAAACAGCGGCTGAACTGCTCTAGAGTTCTACTACTAATCATGGATGAGTCCAGAACTCCAGTTAGTTGTCCACCTAGCCCAGGAGGTGGCTCCGTCCCAGGCTAGAGATGTCCATGCGTCGAAACTGTGAGCCTCATCGAGACCTTCTACAAAAGCTTTGTATTTGCGCTCTCAGGATCACAGCGCATTTGTTGCTTTTAATATTTTTTAAATCTTGGTTGTAATGCATGCGATCGGTCTGAAAAAAGGATAAATTTTTGAAATTTAATGGGCCTTTCCGCCCCAATGTCCCAAACAGCTCCGCCACTGCCAATTGCCAAATCACAATAGAATCGTATTTTCTCCAAGAATTTTTGGCATCAGCAGAGTAGAAAGTAGAGTCACAAGCTCACACCAGAGGAGTATCTTGCAGCAAAAGAAGAGGAGGACAAACTCACACTACCAAAAGAATATCTTTCTTCCAAGCAACAAAAAGACTAGATCGTTTTTTATGCAGGTTACAACTCAAAACTTGCCAGCAAATGAAACAGCACCAGAACAATCTCGTGGTTTTCCTTTTTCTCTCTTTTCATTTCATCCTCCCCCTTATTCTTTATTATTAAAATTCCTTTGTCTGTTGCACCAGTAATTTGCAGGAGTTCTAGAGTATAGCAAATCCTACGTACTCTACACATTCTACAATTCTATAGCTCTTTAAAATTGGATATCATTTGGTACAGTTCGTGCAGTTAGTCGCGGAGCTTATCACGGAGTGCAAAAATGTAAGAGGAGTTTGTTTTCAAAAACAAAAGTAAGAGGAGTTAGGCTTAATTAGTGATCAGTATTATGACTAATGAGTTATTGTGTATGCGCATGAAAGGTCACAAACATAGGCATGAAAGGGAAGAGATGTCCATATGAGTTCTGTTAAATCGTTAGACTAGTTCGTTCCTACGTATCCAAAGTACAGGTGCCTTTCATAGTACCTCAAGGATTCGATCAATGAATTCATCATGTCATGAGCTTTCCACAAGTGCATGGAACTATTAGGAATGAAAGGAGCTGACAAAGATGGGAGGCCTACCAGTAGGCGGTGGGTAAAGGGTGGATTAAAGCGGCAATCTTTTTGCCATCTGAGTACTTGACATTGACAAAAAGAACTCTCCTTCCTTTTTCAGATGTACGCAAATGTATCGCAGTATTCACTCCAAAGCAGGTTCTGAACATATGTGATGGGTAGATTTTTCTTGAGTTTTATGTTACTGTCAAAGTTCCCTTCTTTTATCAAAGAATCCACCTACTGATATGCAGGTAATGCAGCCAAAAATACCCCGCAACTTTGGACTTCAGAGCTTATCTGAAAAGAACTGCGGATTCTTGTACTTGATCTGCAAGCAGCCTGATGGTAAGATAAGAATAATGCACATACACTGATCATGGCAGGGGACATTTCGTAGTGGGAAAACACTCCAAAGAGCAGTTTGCCTGCGTGGAAATCAACACATGGTTGATGGTATTAGACAGGCCACAGCTCCGCACTAGCTTATCCTGCCTGAAAGTCAAGCAGAGGCGAGTCAGAAATCAAAACATTGAAACTTTTGCGGCTGCCAGTAACAAATGTTCTGAACCGTCTGAAACGGACAGCGACAGTATCACCCGGATGTAGCCGAGGCAAATATTCAGCTACAGATATTTGCTACAGCATTTTTAAATAATTCTTCTATAACATCTGAACTATCGTTTTTTATCAAACATCTACATATAACTGTTAAAATTGCAATTACGAGAGGACCACGTTTGACCTCTTTTCTGCCGGGCTTATTGTTTTAACTTGAGTTCAGTGCCACCGACTGATGTGAAAGCAGAATCGATAATAATTTCCTACTGGTCATGGTGATCCGTTCCTGGACTATTGTGCATATCTAACTCTCTGTGCACCGTCTTTTTTTTTATATAAATCCAGCTTATGTGTGCTTTTGCAAAAATACCTCTTTCTTATCACGAAAGGCGAGGTAGGAGGCACATGTCCCCCTAGTGCACCTAGCGAGCGAGAAAACGAGCTGGTGATGTAGCAGTGCGAGGGAGCGCAGGAGGATGTGCTTCCGCGTCTAGAAAGCACGGTAGGACGCCTTCCATGTCCGGGTAGCGCAGTAGCAAGTCGCTCCCGCACCACCCACACCTCGCCTACTCTAGCATGCCACCGGCTATTCATGCGGGCTGCCCGCCCGCCTACACTGGTGTCGCCGCATTTGCCATCATGCTCCCACAGAGCCTGCTTGGCTTCGTGCTCTTCGGATACAACAGGGGATACGTATCTCTTATCGCATCTTTCATGAAATGGGCGTTGCAATACCAGAACTGTGAAGGGCACACATGCTGTTTCGGACTTCCGGTCCCAAGCACGCAGTATGTATGTATCTCAGTATCTGCGGTCTACAAACCAGGAGTCATCGGTCATCCAAAATCATATATAACGTCGGACCCTCTTTCTATCCCAGGTAAATGAAGTCCAATATACATCGAATGTAGCAAATCTGCCTACCAATGTACTCCATATTCATTTGGCCAATATCTGATTGAGTTTTGCTATCTTTGTGAGCTAATGTGATTTATGTAAATATGGAACCATCTCTTGATAGGTGGCAAAGTTGTGTGTATGATTCTATTCATCAGCATTCAAATTCTGATATCCAACTTTACACACATGCAAGTGTGCCTGAATGAGAACCTTGTGAATTTGTGGATTTATATCCAACCTCCATATTTTTAGGCTTGTACTGGGGACATACTCGTGGGTGTGTGTAAGAGAGAGAGAGAGAGAGTGAGGTATGAGTGCAACGTGGTGATGTGTGTATATGCGTCTGTCTTATAATAAAAAAGAATTCTGAAATACCTACTTAAGTTTATTAATTATTATGTTCCAAGGTTGAACGCCACTAGACATGTGTTTAGGGGACATATCCGCATGTTTGTGTGTGTAGTGGTGGTATATGATCATACGTGTCTACCATCAGTAGATAAAAAAATTATACAAAATACTATGTCAAGCAAACACGGGCTACCTCAAGTTTTTCAGGTTCCAAGATTGAACACCGATAGAAAAAGAGCTCTTTTACAGTGATTAAAATCAATATAAGCTATCTATTCCTTTAAATCTAATGGTTGAAATTAATTTAGATCTAGTTATACTACCACCTATAATATTGATAGTAAAATTCAGATAGGGTAAAAGGTAAAAATTCTATCATACTATTTATTTTCTACGATAAAACACGTCTTTGTGATCCTAATAAATGGCGGATGAATGGATAAGAAGTCTCTAAAGATCACAACGTATTCAGTGAATCCAAAACTGTGAATGAATTAGAAAAAGTCTAAAATACCCCTGATGAATAGATAGGAGAAGTCTAAAATACCCTTGAGGAATGGATAGTTAGATTTAATTTCTACTACCACTAATTACAATCTATGTTATCCACTGTAAAATTTCTTTATAAAAAAGCTTGGACCTTAGAAAGAGTATGAAATTTATGTACATATATGTGGTGTAAGGGGAACGACTATGCAGTACCCGGGCGTCACCGAGTGTTGAATTGAGTGATTCCGAAACGAGGAAAAAAAATCAATGTCACTTTGAACTATGGCGCTCCTCGTGATAAGATGAGCAGTAATTTCCCCGCGGAACAATTCAATTTAGCCCTCAGAACAATTTCATTCGACTCCCGGAACAATTTCTTCTAACCCTTTGAACAATCCAATACAAAGCTCGTAGCAACTCAAGTTAAACATGGAACAATTCGATTCCATACTTAGAACAAATTCAATGTAAGTCTCAGAACAATTCGATCCCACGCTTGCAACAATTTAGTTCAACCCTCGAAACAATTTGATTCCACACTCGAAATAATTCAGTTCCACACCTGGAACAAATTAATTTTAACCATCCAAGGAAATTTTAATTCCATGCTTTGAACAATTCAATTCCATGCTCGCAGGAAAATTCAATTTAGCCCTCCGAACATTTGATTTCACGCTTGGAAGAGTTCAATTTGCTTTGATAGTATTTTGGTTTTGTTTGGTGATATGATCGATTTTGTTCATGTAACATATTTCATCTGTACCGATAGTATCTCTAGTTCTGTTCCAGTAGCATATTTGACCTGTTTTTGAAAAAAAAATCTACAAAATAAGGTCAAAATATATTCAATATAGGTCTTGTTTTTATATATCTCATTGTAAGAAATAAAAATGGTTTAAACGAATCATTTATGCACATACATTTTTTGTTCAAAGCGCAGCATTGTTGCGAGGGACTTGCAAAGCTTTTGGCTATTCTCAACTGCTAAGCTTGTAGCTTCAAAATTTATATAATTTGTACAGCACTCGGATGTCTGATGGGAAGCGGTCGGGTGTAACACGAGTGAATAACATGTACAGCGTTTATAGTCAGTATGTGCAACAAATTCGCAAAACAACAGTGGAAACATCAAGATAAAAAACAAAACAAAAAAATCTTCTCCCCATAATTGGATGAAACATAGGTATACAATTTAGCTGCATTGAAAAATTAGCTCATGCATCCCAACACAAACAACTTTACATCGTTAAAACATTGCAACATTTTGAAACAATAGTTGAAACATTTTACAGCTTCTCATGAAGCAATTTGAGGCATTGTTTGCAACAAATTAAATAATACACTGTCCTCACCAAACACATTTGTAATGTTACAACTTTGCAACTTTCAAAAATACTAGTTGCAACATTTTGCAACCAAGAATGCAACAAGCGGAAACAAAATTTGCAACAACCAGCGAAATGCTACAATACCTCAGTGCTTGTCCGGCAACAATTAGAGAAAAGGATTGCAACAAGGTTGAGGAAAAGAAATTGCACACAACAACCTTACCAAAGCTAAGTTTGCTAGAAGAGGACGGAGGCAAATGTTGACATGACCTCCTCGTGGCCAGCCAGCCTAGATCTAGAAGGGGCAAGGTCGACCTGGCACTGATGCCTCGTCATCCCCTAGTTGTGTTGTTCTCCACTCCTCATTAACCAAACCCCTCTTGCCTCGGCGTCACTAGATCTAACATGTTCCAATTGCTGTGCGACTGATTCAATGAGATCTATCCACCTCTTAGATGGGATACCTCCACGTAATGCCCTATCCATGCCCCACTGGTCTAAAGAGGGAGTGGGGGTAGGGGCTGGAGTATAGCTACAATGGTTGCTGCCTTTGGGAGGTAGTGACCAACAACCCACACGAGAAGGAGAAGAAATGTGCTGCGTAGAATAGGGATGGGAGTAGCTTCCGTTTTGTGAGCTGTGAGTGAAGTCTCTGATATTTTGCATTTGGCTTTTGCTGTGTGTAGAATTCTAAGAGAGTGTTTTTAATGAACTGAAGTGGGCTGAATAAAACGTGGCCCAAGCATCCAACGTATTTATTATATCATTACCGAATTGGTATTGAAGAAGATGATATATCACTATAGAAGCACTTCCTTTATTTAATTTGGTGCGAATGTGTGACGTTAGTAGAGATAACCAAATAGGTCATGCCAATTGGGCTGCCCCACGAATCGGTACTGTAGGCATGGCTACTTGGGTCATCGCCGTGGCCGGCCAAATCAACATGGCACGACACACATAGTACTGGATCAACTCGACACGTCTCGTTTAGCTTTTTCTAATTTATATAGTTTTTTAAAATATTTTTATACGTTTCTTTGATTTTTCTAGATTTTTTTTCAAAATTTTACGATTTTCATATTTTTTCTAACTTTTTTTTTAGCATCAAATAGAACAACAAACTGACCTCAACCCGTGAGGCCACGTGCCGGTAAGGCATGGCCCATTTATTAACAGGCCCGCGTATTTAAATGGGCCAGACCGGGTCATACTTTCGATTAGCTGGCCGTCGTCGCCAAAAAGGCCTCCCAAAAGTTCTGAACTCCAAACGATGGCGTCCCCAAATACCAACCCAGTAATGGCCACCACCGACGCCATGAAGCTCTCCGGCGCAGCACTCGCGGCGCTCCTCAACTGCTATGGCGCTGACGTCGGCGACTGCGATGGGCTCCTCTTCAGCCGCGCCGCCCGCCCTCCGGCCCCTTCCCCCTCCCTCCGCGACGACAACCCCGCCCCCGCCCCCTCCATCTCCATCTCCATTGCCGGCCACTCCTCGCTCGCCCACCATGCGCAAGGTCGCTCTCGCCTGTTCCTTCTCCAAAACCCTAGCTTTCACCCATCTCCTCGTCTTCCTCCTCGTATGCCCTTCGTCCTCCTCCAACCACCCTGTCCACTCGTTCGACTACCGCAAGTTCCTCCTGGTCAACTCTCCTCGTCCCCGCCTCCCTCCAGGTCATCAACGTGGGTCTGGTTTCCAGGACCAGTACCACACTTTCGCAGCGGAGTCGCCTTATGCCATGGCTGTCTGTAATGACTGGGTGGATGGGACCCACTTGTCAGAGAGAGCAAGAAGAGGTTTATAAGCCAACATCCAGGACTAAGCAAAAGGGATGAACAGATTGAACTGAAACCAGAATTCCCTTTCCTGCTTCTTCTTCCACCGGCTTCATCTCACGCCACGGCAAAATCTTCGCCGACGGCCACGGGATACCCCCCTGCTTTGAAGTTGAGGACTCATGTCTCGGCGATTTCCCTCCTCGACAACCACAGGACATGACAGTTGGTATCAGAGCGAGATCACGGGCTTGCCGGAGGAGCTTCTCTCGGCGGCGATCTTCCGCACCTCGCCGTGCGAGGCCTACCGCGCCTCTATGGTCTCGCCAGCCTTCCGCACCGCAGCCGACTCCGACGCCGTCGGGTCCACCTTCCTGCCCTGCGACCTTCCACCGCTTGCCGATGGCGAACTTCCGCCCGCGTCGCCGTCCAAGAAGGCTGCACCCAACAACACAAGCCTGAAGCTCCAAGGCCTCAACTTCCCTTTCCCGACTCGTTCTCCACTCCGCCTCCGGTCGCCGGACGAATCGAAGGTGCAAATGCCACCACAGGCGCAGGCGAGGTCGGTCCTGCCGGTGGTGCTCCTCGGCTGCGGCGGCGTCGGCCGGTACCTCCTTCACCACATCGTCTCCTGCCGACCTCTCCACGCCAACCAGGGCGTCGCCATCTGGGTAGTGGGCGTCGCCGACAGCGCCTCCCTGCTCGTCGCCGATGACGTCCGCTCCAACGGCCTCGATGACGCACTCCTCACCGACCTCTGCGCGGCCAAGTCCGCCGGCTCGCCCCTTTCTTCCCTGCTTGCTCGAGGGCATTGTCAGCTATTCAATTATCCCGACTCCCGAGGCTAGGGGAAAAGTCATCGACACTGCTACTGTACTTGGAAGAACAACTAGTACTCGACTGTTCTGCAACTTATGATACTGTTGATCTGCTAAAGGGTGCTGTGGATCATGGACTGCCGCTGCAGCCGGCAGAGGGTTACAGCATTGGAGAGCATAAGGCATGGGATGGTGGAGGGGTTCGGGCCGGGGAGGGTAGAGCCAGTGGTGGTCTTGACTGCGGGGCAAGCGAACGAGCTGGAGGAGATGTATGCCGGATGCTAAGGTACTTCTCACTTCACTAAAATTTGCGAAAACTAGACTTGGCCAGCATATCTTAGGATCTCGTGAGGTCTAAAATGTAAAATGTGAAAATATTAGAGTGAGCTGAAAATACTAGTTAATATGACGTTCACCAAACATCCTTTTAGAAGACTCCTGTTAAGGCCAAGGGTGAAGCATTGTTCTGTGTTATGAGCGTGATGATTTGAGTTGTCAAAACTCAAAAAGTCAAAGCAAAGCGGTAATCTCCTTTTCTGTGGGTTGCCATGATGAACTAGGAGATGGAAGAGATTGCATAATTGATTTTAAGATAGTTGCAACTTTTTGAGTAGTTACAAGTTATGCTAGTTTCTTGGTCCAAGTGTTAACCTCTAAGATGCCTTGTACAGTTGTACCTGAAGTGTGTATTAACCTATTAATCTAAAACTTGTGATTTTGTACCAGAACTAGTGCCTTTTTTACTTGTTAGTTGAAATAGACAAATAGCAGATTCTTCATCCATGTCATGTTAGGGTAGGTCTCACTTTTACTTAACAAGAGTCAAATACTACTTTTTGTATTTTGTGCATTTTCCCGAATAAGCTATCTGAGGTTGAGTGTTGCTGATCCTGGCTAGTGAATTTGATCACAGGAAGCCTTCTTTTTCCTAGCTCCCCGAAAATACCTTCTTTGCAAATATAGGCCCTTTTGACTAAATTTGAAAAATGGCCTCTTCTTGACTGCAGAAGGCGCAGCAGGAGTTTTCCTACCGAGGAACCATACCTTGGCAAGTTCACCAACTAAGCACCATGATTAGTCAATAAATCACTTAATCAAGACACTAATTAAGTGAGTTTGCTTTATTAAGTGGCTAATTAAGCTACTTCTGATCTGCGGTAGCTCAGTACTTGCCTACCGAGATTGGGTAGCTCGGCAGGTCCCTGTTGTCGAGCTCGTGCTGTGTGGTAGGTGACCTGCCGAACCTGGAGGTGTCGCTGATGCGACGAGACATGCTATCGCGGTACAAAAGCGTAGGGGTGAAAACAGGATAGGAAATATCCATCCGATCCGATCCCGAATCCGTTTAAAATCCATGCCGATGTTATCCGTATCCGGAAAATCCGATGTAATATGGGTTAGGATATGGGAAGAGCAATATCCGATCCGTATCCGAAAAATCTCATGTAATATGGGTAGGATATGGGAAGAGCAATATCCGACCCGATATCCGGTAAATATCCGACCCGATATCCGGATAAAATCAGTTATTCTTCCATTAATTTGGTTTATTATTGGATAGATAGAATAGTTGTTTGATATTGGCACTAAAAAACACTACTTTGTTATTAAGCGTGAACTTCAACAAATCTATCAACAAACAAATAGAGTGATGACATAATGCTTTTACCTAAATTGATCTGTTCAACTTATTTGATAAACTTCTTTTCTATTCAAGTTACTGGAATTAGTTGAGTCACTAAATTGCACCTCTAACTATACTACTATCCTACGTTGAAATAATTATGACTTGAAGCTAATGTTGTAAGGTTAATGCTTCATTCGTTCTTTTACGTACACAATTATGTACTATACTACTATCCGATTATAATATCCGATCCCGACCAGAATCCGTCAGGTATTCGCTCCGTATCCGAATCCCGAATAATCCGAATTTGTATTCGTATCCGTATCCGGGACATCCGTATCCGACTCCGAATCCCGAAAAAAAAATATGGGTTAGGATATAGGACGAGCAATATCCGCTCGTATCCGACCCGGTTTCACCCTACAAAAGCGTGGCAGGCTGTACATGTCGTGCCTTCCGTTATCAAGAAGGGAGCCATTTTTGCAACATTTAGAAGGGGGCTATATTAAAAAAAAAAGTGTCAGGGCCAAAAAAAAAAAAAAAAAAGAGGAAAAATTCTAATCACAGGCGTGCAACTTTTTGAACTTGAATGCACGGAGTAGTGATAACACCATATTTGACATGTGGAAGCTTAAACTTGGTCCACCAACCATTCTGGATGTATTATTCAATACAGTTGTTTGTACTCTTCTGGTTCATGTTCCAAAACCTCTTCATGTTTCAAACAAAGTTTAAGGTGTTATATGGATTTTTTTTTTCCTTTTTTTGGCTGTCACCATCTGTTCATTCCTTGATCACCAGTCCTGCAAGAATTATCTTTAGATATGTTACTGATATCAATAACAACATCCTTTTTTGAATGTGATCTTTTTACCATGTTTTGTGCTGATATTGTTTTGTAGAAAAATGAGTATTCACTGCTAAGGAAAGAAATGTCGGACTGAAATAAGGACAAAGTTTTGTGTTCAGCAAGGTATGCCTTACTTTACCTTTTTACTCAGCAAGGTCTCATTTGTGCTAACCCAGACATTGAACTGATAAAGTACAGCCCGTTGTGGCTGCGCCTGCGATTTCCCGCTGGTTGTTTGTTTGATCGTTCGATTGCATGGCATGGATGGCTGGCCTTCGAGTGGCAAATTCAACCATCTCTGCATTTTCGCAACAATGATGTGTGCAGTTTTGCGCATCGAGCCTGGCTAACAAACTCAACAGGAAACGTATAAAGATAAGGAGAAAATTCCCTGTCGATGGATGGCCCCACTTGTCAGAGACCCATCATTATTCTTGTGAAGGAAGTCTACCTTCGATTTAGTTTGCAAATACAGAACAACGCCAAGGACTAAACCGCAAAATAACCGGAGCATCCATCTCCGCCTTCCCCTTTCTCCTGTCCCGGTCACCCCTCGATCTCCTTCCTTCCCTCCCTCCCGCCGCTCCCGGCCGCCCGCCACCGCCTCCCCGTCGTCCCCGATCGCAATTCGCACCCGCCCAGCACCCCAGCCCTCCCCATGGCGCGGCGATCCGCCCCTCTCCTTCGCCGCCTCGCCTTCTCCCCGGCTCCCTCCCTCCCTCCCAGACCACGGCGGCGGCGCGCGCCGCACGGTAACCTACATGCCCCGGCCCGGCGACGGCACCCCGCGTGCCGTCACGCTCATCCCGGGCGACGGAATCGAGCCTCTCGTCACTGGCGCAGTGCGGCAGGTGATGGAGGCGATGCACGCGCCGGTGTACTTCGAGACCTACGAGGTCCACGGCGACATGCCCACCGTGCCGCCCGCCGTCATCGAGTCCATCCGCCGCAACAAGGTCTGCCTCAAGGGTGGGCTCGCCACCCCCGTCGGCGGCGGCGTCTCCTCCCTCAACATGCAGCTCCGTAAGGAGCTTGACCTCTACGCCTCGCTCGTCAACTGCTCCAACCTCCCAGGGCTGCCCACCAGGCACCAGGACGTCGACATCGTCGTCATTAGGGAGAACACGGAGGGCGAGTACTCGGGGCTCGAGCACGAGGTCGTCCCCGGGGTCGTCGAGAGCCTCAAGGTATGGTCAATTCCTTGTTATTTGGAGGATCGCCACCCTGCATTGATTGACGTGTGATTTGTGTTTTTATGACCCTGTGATGGAATTCATGGCCACTATTACTGGTACAGGTTATTCGATCTGTAGATTTTATAGATCCTAGTTAGTTCATGGATGAAATGAGAGTTTCCTATTGCAAAGTTGCTACTATTAGAGTAGATCACATGATTTATTTCCTATGGAAGTGATGCTGTCAGCTTGTTAGCTCAACATGCGTAAAATTGAGTTCGTCTAAATTTGTGGCCGTTGTAATCTATATAAATAACACGCCTTTAGAAATTTACTGTTTACCCAATAGTTTATATCGTCCTTGCAATTCATACCTCATAAGTTTGCAGTTGGAGTTAGGGCACAGTTGTCGGTACAGCTGTGTAGAACTGCAAACTTTGGAGTCCCAAGAAACGAGGTCAATTCACTGGCATTTTTTTTAATGTTTAGCGTGTGCTTTGATTGCCCAGTCTTGTGATGTAGATTATCAGGTTTTTTATTGGTACGAACCAATTTAATTGAACTCATGGGTCATTGTTTGCCCAGTAAATGTTTGGGTAGTACAAACTATGAATTTGAGTAATTTCCTCTGTTATTTAAAGTAGGAATATTGCGCAAATGTTATGCAGTTATGGTTGACTCAACTGTAATGCTTCTTGTTTAATTCATGATTGGTGTATTCGGTAGCAAACACTATAGGCCTTTTGTAGAATATACTGTTGTTATTATTTTGTCAAACTGTAATGTGACATGCCACGAGGCTGGTATCATGGATTTGGGATGTATGTATCCTAGGCAATAGGTACTTTTGTCCCCAGATAATCTGATGGGTGAGATTATTGTGTATTGATGTATATATTTGGTTATATATATTGTATTGCCAATACAAGAATATCCACAAGGCTAGTGTTGTTTCTCATATTATTAAATAGATCAATATATGCTGAAGGTACTGACTATATTCAAATATTAATAATGCTCTTTGCATATGTGCTTATTTTCTTATCTTTTTTTTTTTTTTGCTTTCGTGTAAGTCTTTAATGAATTCTCTTATACTCTTATGTGTCATGAGGTGCTACATGAGTTTACTCAAGAAACTGTTAATGAAAAAATGCACTCAACTTATGCTGCCCTTTTCAGTTCCCTCAATTGTTTTTCCTTCTTATTTTTGTTTTTGAGAAATGAGGACACATTTTCCTTCCTACTCTTACTGAATGGATTTTCTAGGTGATCACAAAGTTTTGTTCTGAGAGGATCGCCAAATATGCTTTTGAATATGCTTACCTTAACAACCGAAAGAAAGTCACAGCAGTGCATAAAGCGAACATCATGAAGCTTGCTGATGGTTTGTTCTTGGAGTCCTGCCGTGAGGTTGCCTCAAAATATCCTGGTATTCAGTACAATGAAATCATTGTTGACAACTGCTGTATGCAACTTGTTGCGAAGCCTGAACAATTTGATGTTATGGTGTGCATCTAACTATCCTGGTTCCCCAAATGTTGTTTTTATCTATGCCATTCCTTGGGGTTACCTGTACAATTTCTAACTTGCTTTCTTTGGGTTCCTTTGGTAGGTTACACCTAATCTTTACGGCAATTTGGTGGCCAATACAACTGCAGGTATTGTTGGAGGAACAGGTGTCATGCCTGGAGGTAGGCTTTCAGTTTGTACTCTCTTTCCGTTGTCATTCCTTCATACAAATAATGAGCATGTCAACAATTTCTTCTTGGAATTCTCACAACATTTTGTTGGTCTCTGACTAAGGTTTTTTTTAGATGCTTCGTGTTTGTCTTTTACATAATTTTAGCCCTCGTATATTCTTTTGGAATAATTAAGAAATCTTACTAATCTCCCTTTATTTTGAGATATATGAACTGCCTATTGGTGCATTTTGTAAGCCAGTATAAGTTTGAGGGTGAGACGCTGTGTCATGATGCAGGTAATGTGGGTCAGGACCATGCCGTCTTCGAGCAAGGTGCTTCTGCAGGAAATGTCGGGAATGAGAATATTGTAGAGCAGAAGAAAGCAAACCCTGTCGCTCTGCTTCTATCATCCGCCATGATGTTGAGGCATTTGCAGTTCCCTTCATTTGCTGACCGGCTGGAAACGGCGGTGAAGCGTGTCGTTGCAGAAGGCAAATACAGAACAAAGGATCTGGGCGGCACCAGCACCACCCAGGAAGTTACTAAGGCGGTGATTGATAATCTGGATTAGATACCAGATGCTCGCCTGAAAAATTAGTTCTTTGGGGGGACTAGTTGACTAGTTCCGACTTCTGAGTATTATTTGTTCCGCGTAGCATTTAGGTCATCTATTCGTTTGGCGTTTGATGCTTCCCCGGAGGAATTCGGAGGTGTCTTGTTTCAGGTTTTGTTCACAAATAATCGAGGAATTCACAAGGATTATTCTTCACACGGTACTTTGTAGCAGGGTAAACACCTTACGTTGCAAAGAGAATTGTTGGCCGTCTTAAATTAAAATGAAATAAATTGAGAGTTTGATTCTCAGTTTTCTGTCACCCCATGGAACCTGAATATACTCTTCTGAGTAATCACCTGAGACTTTGCACTGTTATTTTGGTCGCAAGAGCCGGTTTCTTGCACGACCGCGCCGTGAACGATCGAATTGGCGTTAGTTTTCTTGACAAAATTTGATATATGCCCCTTCAAAACAATGCAATTTGCATAATGCCACTGAGAATCACAATTTGTAAAATGCTACTCATAACAAGGTTTGAAATCTCGTTTTTGGATGATATTTTGGAGGTGGTCGAAATCCGAAATCTCGTTGAGATCTTTGGATAAATCCTGAACGAAATATAAAAAAAAATCAAATCCGTTTTTTTTTTTTTTTTGGCATCGAGAAAACTAAAATTTCGGTTGGAATTTCCAAATCTCGGCGAGATTTGCCGAGATTTCAGTGAATTTGCACCGAGCAAAAATAGCTCAAACGATATCAAAGAATTTTGAAATTTTTTATAGAGGTTCCTGATAGGGGTGGATATCGAGCTGACTCGACTCGACTCGGTAGACTCGGTAAGGTAACGAGTCAGCTCGAACTCGACTCGTTATCTTAACGTGTTAGAAGTTCAACTCGACTCAACTCGTTATAAACTCGAGTTGGCTCGAACTCGACTCGTTAAGCTCGTTAGTAATGTAAACAAGAGAGCATACATATTTGATTCATGTAGCTCGATTAACTCGTTAGCTTCGCTCGATTAACTCGTTAGGGATTTAGGATTTAGTCATTTAGGGATTTAGGGTTTTTTCCATGTAGCTCGATTAACTCGTTAGCTCGCCGATAACTCGTTAGCTCGGCTCGTTTAACTCATTTTTTAACGAGTTTAAAACCCAAATCGACTCGACTTCGTTAAACGCGAGTTCGAGCGAAGTCGAAATCGAAGCTTGAGTACTCGTTTAACTCGTGAGTTTCAGTTTTTTCCACCTAGTTCACGATACATCGGTGATGTCCCATAAAAATTTCAGATGATTATCAAGTTTGAAAATTTTTAAAAATTTGAATATTGCTACTTTCCTGATAAAACGCTAACCGGCAAGTTTAAACCAACTTAAAAATGGAATAAACCATGTTAAAAAATTTTGAATTTTTTTCATGGTTATGATGCATCAATAATGTTTTTCTAAAATTTTTAGATGATAATTAAGCTTCATGAATTTTTAAAAATTCGGATAGTGTTATTGTCCTAATAAAAGCTTTACCGATAAACTTCAACGTCATGAAAAATAGTTCAAACCATGTTAGAAAATTTTGAAACTTTTTTGGAAAGTCCTGATGTATTATTAATATTTTTATAAAATTTTCATATGATTATCAAGTTTTAGGAATTTTCAAAAATTCTCACAGTGCTACGTCATGATAAAAACCTCATGATCAACACATAGATTTGCTTTAGTAACAAAAAAAGTTTAAAGTTTTTGAAAATTTTACAGAAGGGTTCTAAGGAAATGGTTGAACT
Source organism: Guadua angustifolia (assembly GCA_036346375.1). Taxonomy (NCBI): domain Eukaryota; kingdom Viridiplantae; phylum Streptophyta; class Magnoliopsida; order Poales; family Poaceae; genus Guadua; species Guadua angustifolia. The sequence goes on along the minus strand of CM070506.1, from coordinate 33,655,226 downwards.
AACGAGTGGCTGGTTTCGGCGATTTGACGCTCGTTCCTTGATGAAGACGCCGCAGCTTGCTCGGGCCGCTGGTCGGCTTCGACCGTTGGTTGGGCCATCACTGCTAGTGGTTCGCGGGCGCCGATCCCCGAAGCGCCAGATCGGGCCCCTTTCGTGGTCGGGTTGGTCGGCAGTGTGAGCCTCGGCGAGGCTTGTTAGAGCGGGCGACGGCCCACATGCTTCTCCGGCATTGGGATACCTATCCCGGGTATTCGCCAATAGCCCTCGAGCCCCGAGCCCCGAAGCGGATTAGGAGTCGATCCGGGCTTATCCTGCTCAACGGGTCCTGGTCGAGCATGCCGCTTTGATCCGACCGGGTCTCCGTGCTTTAGGACCGACCGACCGCTTCGCGGATTTCGATGCCCGTCCGGCCGGCTTTTGGTCGGATTCTGCCGGTGCGCGAAGATCCGGATGGATGCCTCGAGCGGATCGGAGAGCGGGTCGGGTTTACCTTTCGCTCGAAGCGGCCCGGCTAGTCGATTCGTGCTTCGTAGAAGTCGCCCGAGCACCGCAAATCGTCGGTTGGGCGAGGCGGTCTCTCGATAGTCGGTGTACGACCAAACGGGTTGGTCGCCGATGTTCGGTGCGCGCGAAGATCCGGTGGATGGAGTTTCGAGCCCCGGCGGATCGGAGAGCGGTCGGGGTTCACTGTGTCAGTGGCGCCCATTTCGCGTCGTGATCCCGATGTACCTGCAGGGTCGGCGTTGCGCCGGAAATAGATAACGGCGCCCATCCCGTGCTTCTGTTGAGCAAGGGCGGTGGCGGCGTTTCCCACGAATACGCCCCGTCCGCAGGTGTGGGACCTGGAGGGGGTGAGCTAGCGCGCGTTTGCCATGCGTTGGCTTGAACGCCGTGCTCATGCGAGCTGATAGCGGGTTTGTCCGAGTGGGCCTCGTGGCTTCGAAGGAGAACCATTTCGAGCGACGTTATCCGGTTGCGGGCGTCCGACCTGGGGGCGACCCATGAGAACCTTTTTTACTCGATCCGTGACGGACCCTGTGTCGCCGGCACTGGGCATACTGTCACACCCGCCGACGCGCTCGCGGGTGAGTGTGAAGTATGGTCTCAAACACGATTAAAGGTGATTGGTCGTCTCGCCGACCCAACTAGAGGCACACCGGGAGCTCACCTTATCCTCGTCCCTCGCTCGATTTTTCGGTCGGGGTGGTACGTACACCCACTCGGCGGCCGGGCGTTCGGGGCCCACACTCTTGGTCGAGTTCCGAGTATAAGTTGGCGAGCCTTTTCGTGGCTTCGAGTGCTTGCCTTGGCGTTTTCATACAGGCGAGGCGGCTCTTCAAGTTCGGGAACGAGGCTCGAGGAGCCGTACGCTACTCTGCCCGATGTGGAGCCTTCTCGCCGCCGCCGCTTCTGCCGAGAATTAACGCGGGGGTGGTCAAGAATCGAGGCGACGTACCGCTGAACCGTCGCGATGGTCGGGGGAGCGAAACGCACGCCGTTTCTTTTCGGGACGTCGTATGTTCGGCTGACGCCGTCCGTGGATGGGCGTTGGCGCTTTATATAAAAAAAGGGGGAACCATCGTCGGATTCCCCATGTTGTCCTGTGCTTCCCTGCGAAAGAAAGAAAAACGAAGGCGACCGTGAGGGAAACCAAGAAACCTAGGAGAGGGATTCCTCGCCTCAGCCCCCTTTTTCGCTCGTCGGTCCTGCTCTTTGGGAGATGACGTGGCCGGAGTGCTCCATCCTTGATGCTCGTGTGCTTGGCCTGGCGAAGAAACGATTTCTTCCCCCGCGCGACGTATCCCGGTGGAGAGTGCCGACGGGAGCTGCAGCCCCGGAGCCCGGCGACGGCGAGATCGTCGTATGCGCGTCCTTCTTCGAGCGCGGGTTCGGCCTCCCTCTCCACTCATTCGTCCGCGGGCTTCTCCACTTTTACAAGGTGGAGGCGCACCATTTGAACCCCCACGGCGTGCTGCACATTGCGGTCTTCATCACGCTGTGCGAGGCCTTTCTGGGGATCGAGCCCCATTGGGCCCTCTGGAGGTACTTCTTCCATACGCGGCCGCTGAAGGGAAAGTCGGCGGCGGGCGCACTGTTGGCGCCGATGGGCGGCGCCGCCATCCAGCTTCGGTCTAACCGGGCGTCGGAGTACATCGACATGAAGCTGCCCTCGTCGAACCGAGGATGGCACTCCGAATGGTTCTACATCCGGAATGTAGGGGACAGCGCCCCGGCCTTCACTGGGAGACGGCCCGAGGCGATGCCCGAATGGAATCGGCCGGCGGATGCGAAGGAGAAGAGGAAGATGGAGGTGATCCTCGAGCAGCTCGCGGCTCTGAAGAGGCGAGGCCTGACGGGCGACGCTGTCGTCCGCACATTTATGGCGAGGCGTGTGCAACCCCTCATGGATAGGCCTCACCTGATGTTTGAATACGAGGAGCGCCTCGACCCCATGAGGATGGAGGCCTCAGACCTCCCCGGAGGTGGAGGCTCGGGTGAAGGCCGCCCCTGTTGTGAGGGCCACAGGCGGCGGCGGCGTTCCTCGAGCCCTTCTCGGAAAGCCCCCAAATTTGGTAATTGGGTGGCTCCCTTACCTTCTCCTGCGTCCTTTGTCGGCCCCTACCTGCTCGTCCTGAATGGAATTCCTACCCCTTTCAGGGCCTACTTGGAGCATCCTCCCGGGCGTGGCTGCCGGGGGAGAAGGAGATGAGGGCAGAGGCCCGCAAAAAGGTCAAGCTGCAGGAGTCCGCTCGAAAAGAGCGCAGGGAGGAAAGGAGGAAGGAGAAGAGGAAAGAGCGCCTGGCGGCGTCTGCGCGCGGCGAGGAGGTGTCCGAGTCGACCCTCCTCTCCTCGGCTGGCCTTGATCGCCTTCGGCTGATGGCAGAGATCCCGATGATCCATACGGGGAGTATGACTTCGGGCTGTCATCGAGCGACGACCTGCTGGAGGGCGCCGATGCGGAGGTCATCGTCGAGGTACCCCGGGCGGGAACGCCTCCGGCGGAGGTGCCCCCAGAAGGAGGGAGGGACAGCCCCCCTTCGCCAGGGAGACCGGCGAAGAGAGCGCGGTTGTTCAGCGCCCGCTCGACGCGGTTAGTTTTGCTCCTTTTGTCATACGTACCGATTTCGCTTGAGCTGCTTCTGATCGGCCCGTGCTCTTAGGGATTTTGCGGGGGAGAGCCTGACGGAGGTGGCGGAATTGCCGTCGGGATCGACGCTGCCACTCCCGCCGGCAGAGGTTGGGGACAGGCCATCCGGGCCGGAGCAAATGGCGGAGACGGCGGCGTTGGTCGTTGGCCAGCACGTCGACGATTCGTCGCTGGCGTCTGGTCGTGGTGGAGTCGATCGTGGAGTCGGTACGCCACGAAGCCCGGGCGACCGTCAGCGGCTCGCCGTCAGGATCGGGGGCCGACGATGGCGGAGCAGGCCTCGCGCCGCCGGTCGCTGAAATGCCGCCGGTCCTGGCGCTGGAAGCCTTGCCGCTACCGTCGCCGAGGGAGCGACCAGGAGAGGAGTCGCAGGTGGTGGTGGTGGTCGCTGATTCGCCGCCGGTGGCGCCAGAGGCCCCGCCGTCGGTGCGGGCTGCTGGGACGACCACGAGGGAACCCCTCCAGTCGCCACCGTCCATCTTAGTGTGGCCGGGCAACGACCCACCTGACGAGGCATCATTCACGCTGGATGACGACGCGGAGCTTGGAGAGTGGGAATCCCTGCAGGAGGGTTCCCTGCGAGTGAAGACTGAGATGGAGGAGATTCGGGCGAGCCTGGGTCAGCTCCTCGAGTCCTCCGGCAGGGTACTGGACGCCGTCACCGGAGGAGTCGACCCGGCGGGTGTGGTAAGTTGTGTTCGAAGTTTCCCGCCTTTTCAAGTCCTGCTGGATCTTGCATTGACGTGCCGGCTGGTCGCAGCGTCTGCGGGAGCGCTCGGAGGGTAAGTCCGGGTTCCTCCGTCGCTTGCACGGCCGGAGGACGGCCGCGGAGGAGGATCGCAACCAACTGGGCTCTGAGCTGCATGAGGCTCGGGAAGCTGCGGCGCGCGAGCGGTCGGCGGCAGAGGAGGCCCGCCGGGCGATGAATGAGATGGCCGATGTCTTGCAGGGGGAGCGCCGGTTAGCTAGTTCGCGCGTAGGGTAATCGAATCGAGTCCTCCTAGCGAGAGGCCAACAACGCCAAGGTTGTCGCCAAAGTGAAGCGGCCGCATTTAAAAAACTCGGGGAGGAGACGCGGGCTGCTTCATCGCCATGACCGAATCGCTTGCAGTAAGACGCGTTATTCGCCGATTCGGAGGGTGGCGCTGCCGAAGCGTGCCTTTCGATTTTCGCCCCGATCTTCATAATTGCAAAAGAATCTTGGCGAAGTCGCGGAGGCGCGGCGATTGGCAGTGGAGGAGCGTGACGCGGCGGAGGCGGTGGCTCGGTCGGCGTGGAAAGAGATGGAGGGCGACCGGGACGAACTGGTAGACGAGTTGGCGACCCTGGGGAAGGTCGGCCGGGCTGTCTGCAACCGATTGCTTGGGGCCGTGCGGGGCACAAGTCTGCTTGCGATCGAGTTGGCTCGTGTGCCGGAGCACGTTGAGAAGTCGGTGAAGACGAGTGCTGCCCTGGGGGCCACTTCTGCGCTGGTTAACGCCATGTCCTTTTACAATGGTATTAACCTGGACAATGTTAGCAGCGGGATCGCCAGGAACCGGACGGACGAGGAGGTCCATCGCTTCGCGCTCCAAGCCGAGCCCCATGCCCGAATGATCGCTGATCGGATATCGCCGCAGAGCGCCCTCCACGGGACTATGAATAATGTTAGACATTATTATTATTCTTGCCAAATGTAAAGAACCTTGACATGTAACGAATCGATTCGCTTTTGTGCCGACGAATCGGGTTCGTTGCGTTCATTTGCGACTTTGTGCCGTTTCTCCGCTGCTGGAGACCATAGCCCTGGGAACCGCTAGGATCCTTTCGGGCGTAGGCGTGCTCGATTTTGCGAAGGAAGCACGGAGGGAGTGCTAACAAACCTCGATCGGCGCCTATTCATGTTTCATGCGGGAGGAGTGGTTTCGATCGACTTGTGCTCGCGCCACACGGGTAGCCCTTACATAAGCGCTTACTGAAACCGTGAGCATACGGGCGAGGGTCGAGTGCTTGGGTCGGACGGATTATCCGCACGGGAGCCGGGTGGTCGGTCGACGCTTCATCTTGAGGAGTGGTTCCGACCGACTTCAGGCTCGCGCCCACGCTGTAGCTCCTTACCGCAAAGCGCTACTTCGAAACCGTAGCCGCTGGGGCGTAGGTCGTAGTGCTTGGGTCGGACGGATTATCTGCACGGGGAGTCGGGTGGTCGGTCGGTCCACCGGCCCGTATGAGTATGAATGACGTCGCTCCTGAGCCCCCGAGCAATTCGCGGCGACCAGGCCGTGGTCGGCGCGTATTGCTGGTCCTTAAAGTTAATCGTAAAGGGGACCGAGAGTCAATAGACTTATCTTTGTGGGTCGGTCGTCGAGCGGCTCGCTAGCGCCTGGTGCGGATTCCGAGGTTGTCCGTATAGCCCGGAGATCGAAGGGTCGCGTTGCTTCAGCGGAGCGGCGCCTCTGCCGTGTCGCTTCACCGCATTTAATGTGGAGTGGGATTTTAATGCCCGTCGCTGGCTTGCATCGGACGGTGGGCGTGTCGGGGAGTTCGCGAGCGCCTGGCGCGTCGGCGGTTTTGGTCGTGGAACCGCCTTTATAACACGGGCGCCGGTAGTGGTAACTCACATCCGCCCAGACGTCATGCGTTCGCTTTCTTCATCTTCCAAGCGCTTCGAGGACCATGGCGAAGGTGGCGGTGACGGCAGGAGGCCCAAGAGCGGGCGCGGAGGCGAGCCCCGGGGTTCGCCATCCAAGAAGCCTAGGGCGGAGGGGGCTCTCCCGGCGGCGGAGGGGGGCTCCTCGGGCGGCGAGGGGCGGCTCGACCGCCTCGCCGAGATTCTTCATCCGGAGCCTCTCACGGTAGGTCTCTTTCTAGTCGTTTTGGTGACTTCGACCCGGTGCAGCTCCTTTGACCCGGCGGTGACTGTCGCCCATATTCGAGGCGACCCGGCTCAGGCACGGGCCAGAGTACGGGACGCGGCGGGAATGGTGGCGGAGCGGCTGCACCTGGAGGACTCGGACGACGAGGACGAGGCGAGCGGGAGCTCCGGGGGCGATGAGGACGACGCTGCCTTCGAGCCAGATCCTTAGGGGTCCGGCGCCTTCGCTTCGAACTCGCCATGCAAAGTAGGCATCTCCTACGCTTAAGGGGCGGCTAGCGTCCCGCTTTCTCCAACCCGCTGCTTTTGCGCTTTTTGCACTCTTTTCCCGCTCTAGGAACGGTTTACCTTGAACGCTTATGTTTCGCGCCTTTTACGGGACATCATGCATCTTTTGGGAATGTATAATATTTTAGCCCCCGTACTTCTTTCCCTTGGCGTGTGCCTGCTTGTTGTTGATTGCTTTTACCGGGTTGTTAGATCTTCAGGTTGAAGCGCTGTCGCTCGGGTGAAGACTTAGTCAGGAAAACATTTTTGTCGATCGCTCAGTAGGCGCCCATGCGTAGTCCGCTTGCTCACGGACCACTACTTCGGTGATCGCAATGAAAAACCATCGGAGTTTTACAAGACGGAGGCCGAGCGGCCGAGTTGAAGCGGTCCTTCAAGAGGAAACCTTGATTTGTTTGGGCGACATGTCGTGAGATCACGTAGTCTAGTAGCCCCCCGAGCGGGTCCGCGCCGTTCGGGCTCGACAGGCTAACAAGAACGCGCGGGTAGAGAACTAATTCTTAGGGGAAAAATTGCCTGAGCTTTTCTATGTTCCAAGCGTCAAACGACGTTACCATCGGCGCCTCTTAGTCGATAGGTGCCGGGGGGATTACCCACGACGGTGAAGGACCTTCCACGGAGGAGAAAGCTTATGCCTGCCAACGTTGGACTGAACTTGGCGCAGGACCAAGTCGCCTACGTTGAAGGCTCGGCCGCGGATCTGGCGACTCTGATAGCGCCGCAACGCTTGCTGATATTTGGCCGACCGGAGGATAGCAACATCGCGCGCTTCGTCGAGCTGGTCGACGGCGTCTTGCTGTGAGTCGAGCCCCTGAGCTTGGTCGAAGGTTTGCAGCCTTGGGCGTCAGATTCGTGTCGGTCGGCAGATGCCTTCAAATAACAACACCAAGAAGAACGGCGTGAACCCGGCCGACCGGTCGGAGTGGTTCGCAGTTCCAAAGGATCGGAGGGCAACTCGGCGGCCCATCGCCCTGCTGACTTCTTCACTCGGTTGAAGATTCGCGGCTTGAGCCCTCAGAGGATCATTCCGTCGCCCTCGGCTCGCCGCTGGTCTCATGCGAGTAGGCGACAGACGCCCAGTCGACGCGGATGTTGAAGTCGTCGTAGAACTCAAGAAACTCCTTCCCCGTAAACTGCGTGCCATTGTCGGTGATGATGGAGTTCGGGACCCCAAATCGGTAGACGATGCCGCAGAAGAAGTCGGCCACTTGCGCGGAAGTGATAGTGGCGACTGGCTTCGCCTCTATCTACTTAGTGAACTTGTCCACCGCGACGAATAGGTGCGTGAAGCCCCCGGGCGCCCTTTTGAAAGGTCCGAGCAGATCGAGCCCCCAGACCGCGAATGGCCACGTGATGGGGATCGTCTGGAGGGCTTGGGCAGGAAGGTGTGTTTACCGGGCAAAAAATTGGCACCCTTCGCAGGTGCGGACAATTTGCTTTCAGATCGCCACGGCGGTCGGCCAATAGAAACCCTCGACGGAAAGCCTTACCCACGAGGGACCGTGGCGCCGCGTGATGACCGCACACTCCGCCGTGGATGTCGAGCAGCAACTCCTTGCCTTGGTCGGGCAGGATGCACTTCTGGAGGACCCCTGAGGGACTTCTCTTGTAAAGGTCTTCGCCGACTGTGGTGAAAGATTTTCGCCCGAGCGAGGCACCGGCCTCGGCCGTCTGGGGAGGCCCTGCTCGTCAGCGATCGACGTAGGGCTTCCTCCAATCTGGTTCGGCCGTGAGCACATTCCGACTCGAGTCGGGTGGCGCTGCACCTGGCCGATTGGTGGTTGGCTCGGCCGAGCCGGGCGGTCCGGCCGCCTGCTCGGCCACTGGGTCTATCCGGATGGACGGCTGGTGAAGGTCGTGGGCGAAGATCCCGGTCGGAACGGGTCCCTTGGCAGAAGCGAGATTGGCAAGGTAGTCGGCCTCGCCATTGTTGCGTCGGTAGCTGTGGTGGAGCTCGAACCCTTTGAACCTTTCTTCGAGCTTGCACACTTCCCGGCAATACGCTGCCATGCGGGGGTCTCGGGACTCCGAGGCCTTCATGACCTGGTCGACCACCAGCTTGGAATCGCCGTATACGTAAAGCCGCCGTACGCCGAGATCGGCGGCGATCCGGAGACCGTTGATGAGGGTTTCGTACTCGGCGATGTTGTTCAGAAGGTCAAGAGTAGTCGGACGGCGTATTGGAGCTTGTTGCCGAACGGGGAAATGATAACGATTCCAGCGCCTGCTCCGCTCTTCGTGTAAGATCCATCAAAGTACATCGTCCAACATTCGGGGTCTTCAAGCACCGGGTGCTCGGCTTCGTCCATTCAAAGAACGGTCAACAAGGGCTTGCGATTTGATCGCCGCCCCGGGACGAACGAAATGTCGTGGCCCGCTGAGCTCGAGTGCCCACTTGGCTATCCTTCCCGAGGCGCGGTTGCGCGCATTTATCTCGCCAAGGGTGAGGAAGTCACGACGAGACGGTGTCGGGGCAAGTAGTGGATCGCTTCTTTTGCGATTAGCACCGTGATAGAGTAACTTTTGCACTTGCGATAGCGGGCTTTTGACTCGAGAGTACTTCATCGATGAAGTAGACCGGTCTCGCACCTTGAGGGCGCGGCCTTCTTCCGCCCGCCGACGACGAGTAAGCCGCGCCACGACACAGGTCGTGGCGGCGATGTAGAGGAGCAGAGGTTCGCATGATACCGGGCGCGTCAGACCGGGTGACGTTAGGAAGGCCTTTAGTCGGCCGAGGGCTTCGGCTTTTCTTGCGCCCAATGGCGTGGTCGGATTTCTGCGGCTTATAGAGCGGCATCCCGCGTTCGCCGAGGCGAGACACGAACGGCTCAGGTCGCGAGGCACCTGTCGCCTTTTGACGCCCTTCAGATCGGCGATCGGGCCCATTCTCATGATTGCTGAGATCTTAACCGGGTTAGCTTCGATGCCGCGCTCGGATATCATGAAGCCGAGAAGCTTCCCCTTGGGGACCCCGAAGACGCACTTCTCGGGGTTGAGCTTTATGCGAAACCGTCGGAGGTTCGCAAAAGTCTCTTCGAGGTCGGCGACGAGGTCACCGGCCTTTCCGGTCTTGACGACGATGTCGTCAACGTACACCTCGACGTTGCGGCCGACTTGGTCGCCGACAGCGCATATGCACCACGGGTATGTGGCACCCGCGTTCTTAAGTCCGAAGGGCATCGTCAGGTAACAGAACGAGCCAAAAGGAGTGATGAAAGAAGTCGCGAGCTGGTCGGATTCTTTCATCGGGATCTGGTGGTAGCCTGAGTAGGCGTCCAGGAAGGAGAGTGATTCGCACCCGGCGGTGGAATCGATGACTGGTCGATCCGGGCAAGGGAAAATGGTCCTTGGGGCACGCCTTGTTCGTGCTCGTGTAATCAACACACATCCTCCATTGTCCCGATTTTTTACAAGGACAGGTTGGCAAGCCACCGGGTGGCGTATCTCTTTATGAATCCTGCCCCAAAAGTTGGGCTACTTCCTTATGAGCCCCGCGCTTCTCCTCGTCGAAGCGGCGCGGCGTTGAGCGACCGGCCTTGCGCCGGGTCGGATGTTGAGGGTGTGCTCGGCGACCTCCCTTGGGATGCCTGGCATGTCGGAGGTCTTCCATGCAAAGACATCTCGATTCGCCTGGAGGAAGTCGACGAGCGCGCTTTCCTATTTGGCGAGGAGGGCGGACCCTACCCGCACGGTCTTGGCTAGGTCTTCGGGGTCGACCGCGACCCTCTTCGTGTCTTCGGCGGACTCGAAGGATCCGGGCCCCGACTTGCTGGAGGTAGGGACGGACCCAGAGCCTCCCCTTCGGTAGTTGTCGAGCTCGGGGGGACGCAATGACCGCCGGCCGTGTCGCAATCGCTTGGCTCGAACTGAAGGCAAGCTGAAAGGACGAGGCCACGGTAATGATGCCCCGCGGCCCTGGGATCTTCAGCTTCAGGTAAGTATAGTTCGGGATCGCCATGAACTTGGCGTAACACGGCCTCCCCAGGATGGCGTGGTAGGAGCCCGCAAACCCCACAACCTCGAAGGTGAGGTTTTCGGTCGGAAGTTCTCGGGCCCCCAAAGGCGACGGCGGTCGACCGCCTTAAGAGGGTAGGCTTGTCGGCCTCGGATGACGCCATGGAAAGGCGCCTTACTTGGTCGCAGGGTTGAGCGGGGAATCCCCAGGGCGTCGAACGTCTCAGCGTACATGATGTTGAGACCACTACCTCCGTCCATGAGGACCTTGATGAGGCGCTTCGACCCGACAATGGGGTCGACGACGAGCGGGTACCTTCCCGGGTGCGGGACGTGGTCGGGGTGGTCTGCTCGATCAAAGGTGATCGGAGACTTCGACCACCGGAGGTACTTCGGGACCGCAGGGGTCACCGTGTGCACTTCGCAGTAGGCGAGCTTCTGCCGCCGCTTGTTGGCATAGCTCTCCGGGCCACCGAAGATCATGAGACATCCGTCGGGTTCCGTGAACCGTCGGCTCCGCTTTCTCCTCCCGACCTCGGCGTCGGGTCGCGCTTTTCTTCCCTTTACTCCGCGGCTTGCGTGGGGTTTCTAGAGAGGAAGCGCCAGACTTCGCAGATCCGACATTTGTGCTTGACGGGTACCCGTGGTGCGGACACCTGCTCTCCATCAATTTCTCGGTGGTCGGGCGCCACGCCACGCCGCCAAGGTGGCGGTCGTGCGGTTGCGACCACGTGGTCCTCGCGAGCTGTTTTCCTTCCGCCCGCTTGTCGAGTGGTCAAGGGGCGGCGCTTCGAGGCGATTCTCGCTTGGCCTTCCTTTGTCAAAAATGGCCCCACGGCTCTCGCCGAGGCGTGGTTGGTGGCAAATGTCGGCGGCTCCTTGGTGGTCCCGGGTTTGACGCAACCCGCCTTGTGGACTAAGGCCCTGACGTTGTGCCAGAGATGAATGCCCCACGACATCGGGCGTCGGCGATGTCGGGGAGTTCATTGCAATCGTTGGGAGAAACGCCGGATGTAGTCCCGGAAGCGTTTCTCCTGCTAACGCTTGCAACTTTTGAGGTCCCAGAGTTCCTGTGGCTTGTAAGTGCCACGAAATTTCCGACGAAGGCGTTCTTCAAGTCGGCCAGCTTCCTAACAATCCCGTGGTAAGTACTCGAGCCAGGCTCGGGCTGAGTCCGCCAAGTAAATGGGGAGGTACTGAATGATAAAGAGATCATTAGTGGCTCCGCCGGCTCGACAGGCGAGCCGGTAATCTTCGAGCCAAACACCGGGGTTCGTGGCCCCCGTGTATTTGGCTATAGCATGGCGCCCGGAATCGGGCGGAAATCGCGACGGATTTTCGAGAGAATGCTCGAGGTCCCGGCCTTCCGGCTCGGATCTGCGTTGCGACACGGCCACCGCCCACGACCGCGAACGGGCCCCAACGGTGACCTCTTGCGAAAGGCCGAGGGTGTCGCGATAGTCGCGGCGCTGTTCGAGACACCGTCGCAGACCGGGTGTAGGAGGCCCGGGCGCCCAATCATGGCAGCGGCTTTCACCGGCTCGTGGCGAGCCTGGCTTTGGCGGCCCGAATGGGCCTTGATTGATGAGTGCCGGGGACCGACGCGTCGCACGACGGCAGCGTGCTCTATCGGCTCCGGAGGTCTTTGGTAGGTGGCCCTAGCCTCAGGCTCGTTCGGCTCAGGGACGCCGCGGAGCAACATTGCAGCCGCGGCGAAGTTTTGGCTAGGAAGGGGAAAACACGGGCGATGACTCGTTTTTCCGCCGATTGTCGCCAGACAAGGCGTCAAGACGCTGCCAGGCCGCTTAGGGGTGGCAACGGGCTATTCTCTGCCGGGAGTACCTCCCCATCCCCGTCCCCACGATCCAAAATTTTCCCCCCCATCCCCGTTCCCCGTCTCGGGGGAGAAAATCCCCCCGTCCCCATCCCCGTTCGGGTATCGGGGCCCCATCGGGGACCCATCCCCGCGAAAATTTCACACAAGAGAAGAGCTCTTATAGCCATTTTAACTCTAAAATCAAATCAATAGACAAGGAAAAAAACAATGCATGCATTCATTGAAGATTATGTTGTCCCGTTTATGAAAATGTGAATATGATGCGCTAGAGAATATGTTTGCAATCTAATAACTAAATTGGACTAAACTAAATTTGGATCCCCAATCGGTCCCCCATGGAAAAAAATTCCCCGTCCCCGTCCCCGCTATCCCCGACGGGAATAATTTTCCCCGTTTCCATCCCCGCGGGGGACAATTTCTTCCCATACCCGTCCCCTAATAGAGGAATTCCCCGCCGGGGATCGGGGAACGGGTCCCTATTGCCATCCCTACGCCGGGCGCCGGTGGTGGCGTGAGTTGGCTTGGCCCCGACGGGTCGACCCTCGCCTTGCCAAGTCTGGCCGCGCGCAACTCCAGTTCCCGCTGCTGGAGAAGCTCGTCATGGTGGATCTGAGGAGACCCATGCTGGCCGTGCCGACGCCCCGCCTCCGGCGCTTCGGAGCGCCGGTGGCGGGCTTCCTGGCTCGGGGAAGTAGCGGCCGACTGATTAGCTACGTCGACCACGTTGCATTCGTGGGAGTACGGTCCCTCCGAAGATAGCTCCGCCGAGAGGCGTAGTCGCTGCGGAGGGGGTTGTGATTGTGGAAGGAGGCCGGCGTGTAGCCACCATTGCCACGAATGCGCCTTCGGGAGGCGATGGCGCGCTCGACGGCGCTGCGTGGCCTCTCCGGAATGGCGTCGACCTCAAGTCGAGGTCGTTGAGGCTGCCGATAACGAGGTCCAGCGCCAGCTGGGGCCTCGGTCTCCGAGGTGTGGCGGAACGAGGACGAAGTTCTCCGCCAGTAGTGGTGAAGTCGAGGAACCGAATCGATCCGGCTCCCAGCGCGAAGGCCATTGTCGCTAGCGATGGAAGCCATCAAGGAGACAAATGGAATCCGGAGATGTCGACGACGCGCGACGCCTACTGGCGCGCTTAACCGCTTGTTTCGAGAACCGACAAGTAAATTTGTAGGTCTAGAGGGGCTACGCGCCTCCGCGCCTCGAATGGTTAGACCAAAAGACAGAGGTCCAAGAGTTATCTTGGTTCGGCGACGCCCCTACTCCAGCCAGTGGGGTGGTCGGATGTTATTGATTCGTGTATCCGTCTGACACAACCAAGGCCGAGCTCGGCTCACGGCACTCCAGCGCAGGGGTTGCCCGAGTGGCTATGAGTGCGATCTGGGAATACTATGTTCGATCGCCTACTTCTCGTTTACCTCCCCGAATCGGCTATGCCTCCCTTATATAACTTGGAGAGGGTTACAAAGGAGGTTACACGGAGTGTGAAGAAAAAGGAAAAGATGGGTGGAGCTCCCACGCCTAGGAATCCGGTCTTTTGCCTCGGTGTCCGGTCACTGGACCTCGTCCTCCGACGGCGGTTGGACGCCTCGTATGGAGTTGGTGGAGACGCAGGTGATGGTTTTGCTCATCCTTCGAAACGGCGACCGCCCCTGCGTTGTGTCGTGTCGACATCGGGTGTGTCACCTTCTGGCCACCTCGGGAAGGCGTGTAGACGTCTGGTCTTGGCTTGGCGCGCGACGACTCTCGCCCGGCTAGGTAGGTGACTAACGAGAGGCCGGTTTCGATGATTTGACGTCTGCCTTGATGAAGACTGCGTGCTTGCTTCGGGTCTGCTGGTCGGTTCGATCTGCTGGTCGGGCCAATCTCGGGCGCCATCCGCTGCGTGGTTCGCGGGCGCCACCTCAGAAGCGCCGGTCGGCCCCCTTTCGGGTCGGGTTGGTCGGCACCGTGGGCCTCCGAAAGCGTGGCTTCTTGTTAGGCGCGGCGACGGCCCACATGCTTCTCCCGGGCCGCTGGGGATACCTATCCCCCGGGTATTCGTCAAGTTGAGATCTCATAAAAATTTTGAATTATGACCACATTCCAGTGAATTTATAAAATTTTAACAAAGGCACTGTACCATTTTTATTTATTACGTAGTCGTCGTCTAAGTAATGCGCAACAACACTAATATAGGCTGCTCTTTGATGAGAGGAAGTTCATATATCTGATGTTAAGGCAAAGGAAAAATAGTCATTAAGGCCCGTTTCAACATTTTTAGTTTATTTGTAAATATTTTAGAAATGTCATGTATAGTTATTCTTCTGTAACATGTTGATATTGTGGACAAAAATCATGTTGAACTATTCTTTCAAAATTAGAGCTCTCACTATTCTAATTAGAAGATCTTTCGTAACTATTTAACATGCAATTTTGTCTCTAGCTACATCAGTGTTGTATACCCATGTAGCTACTGAACCGTTGGTGTTGAAGTTAAGCTTTGTCTCAACGACCTCGCTGGCCTCTGTCCGGCCGATGTCTTCTTCAAGCATATCTTCGCTCTCTTCTGATGACATGTTTCACTACATGCACGTGCAGTTATTTTAGCTTGACAGTATTTGCAAATAGCATACACTACCTCAATTCTATCTATAATTTTGACAATTCTATACATATGTTGGCAGCACCACACCCGTTGACTGTCGGATATGGATGCACGTCTTGGTCAGATCGATATAGCGTCCACGCGTGCTTTCGGTGCGGAATAAGCGACATATCTTTGGATACACCGATATAGCGACATCCGACTTTAGTGCATCTGGAATATACGAGGCATCCTCGATGCTATGTGTAGGATCGAAATATACTAACGTAGCAATCAGAGGGGGGTGAATGATTGTGCGGAAGCTAATATCAAATTTTTGATGATTTTTTACTAACACACCCTAATTTAAACTCAAATTGATTGGAGACCAGTTCACAGTCAGCGAACAGTCGGGAGACCAGTTCATGCAGTCGGTAAACAGTCGGGAGACCAGTTCACGCAGTCGGCAAATAGTCGGAAGACCAGTTCACACAGTCGGAGATCAGTCGGGCGACCACTTTCGCAGTTGGAGAGCAGTCGGGCGACCAGTTTCCGCAATCGACGAGTAGACTAACGACTAGTTCACAAAAATAGTAATTCCTGAAGATCCAACCATTGGATTGATGTGAAATTTTAACTGTAGAAACTACATTCAATTCCAAAGCTAACCCAAAAAGAATCAACTCCATCGGACCTATGAATCTCGAGATATTACCTTCGCAAGATGATACCTTTGCAAGAGACCGAACTACGTGATGAACTTCATGACTGCTGTGACGGACAAAACTTCAGTCGATGCTCCAATCTACACTGGACTAAAAACAACTCAAGGTGCTGAGAACTCTTCAAATTCTTCTAGTTGCCTTCTTCATCACCAACACATGCATGCACGAAAACTTCCTTGCCGCAATACACAGGAGCACTCCGGCCGTAACTTGGTTTTCTAGTCGTCAAGGAAAAACACAATGGCCGCCGGAACAAACGCAAGAAACTTGGCTGCAAGAATTTTTTATTTCTCTTTGATCTGGTTATAGTACTCCAAACAAAAGAGTACAAACACTAATATCTGGCTCACATAAACAGGAGACGCCTCCCCCTATTTATACTAAGCAAACATAAAGAGATTAAATACAACTCCACTTCCAACATGGAAAGAGTCTGTATACATCTCAACCTAGCCCAACATGGCCAAAAACAACTCTTGCACGCATGTACAGCTCACATACTGTAATTATGTGACTAACCAGCCTCCATGTGCATGTTCTCTAGCCCGAACGTCCCGCATGACATCCTCGACCACCAAGACCTCGATTCCTCCCTGAACCTAGTCCCGAACCGCAGTTCTTCTATGAACCTAGTTCCGGTCCCATCATCGACCATGTTCACCCTCGAGCAACACCTACATATGAATAAACAAGAAACAATTCCGAGTGCAAGTCCACGACTTGACTCAAAGTCAATCCATGTAACCACTCACACGAGCACATTGCATCAAGCAAAATCATTAGCATGCTATCACAAGCATATCAAATAATCAACTGAAACAGCACATGCACAACACATGCCATGATCACAACCACTTTGCAATGCCAATTTCATCATTTAGCCAATTTTCCAGCACATGATTTCACACTATGTACCGTTCAGATGATGGTCATCCATACCATAGTCTCCCATGCTGGGGGAGAGTTGACGCGGATAGATGATCTCGACGAGGGGGATTTGGAGCGCAACGGCGTGCTCTCCTGCTCTTACTCTTGTGAGGCATTTTATTTCATGACAAGAGCAAAAAAGAACGCAAATAGAGAGCAAACAGAGCGGATGTACTAAGCAAATGAGAGCAAGAGATGTGCTAAACAAATGAAAGAGTAAGAGATATGCAAAGGGTTAAACAAATGAGAACCTTTAGGCTAATTTTATAGTGTGTCCTCTGAAATAGCGGGATGAAAATTGAAATTAGACGCAAGATAAAAATTGAAATCGGCTTTATTTCTTTTCACCTATCACACCCTCTCTGTCGTTCACCGATATATCATGTCCACTAAAAATTGAAATCAGGTGCTGAATGAAAATTGAAATCGGCTTTATTTCTTTTCACGCATCACATCAATGTCCCTCTGTTGATCGCCAAACGTTGCGAGAGAGCGAAATCTGAAAATCACGCGAGGGATGGAATGAGCTAGGCCCTCTATTTTCCCTCTCTTTCTCTTTTCACCGAAAAAACCTCGTGCGGGATAGAATCATATCACTCTCCGTCCCTTTTTAGTTTTCACAATAAAATCAACATGATTTCTTTTCACGCATCACATCGTTGTTCATTGTCATTCGTCGAACGTTGTGGGAGAGTGAAATCTAAAAATTGATACCCATTGAGCGAATCTTCCTTTCTCTCTTTTACCCAAAAAAATCGCGGATGACACTTCGTTGTTCCTTTTTCCCTCTCTCCCTCTTTTTCCAATTTCCCCTAATCTCTTACCAAACCGGATGGAGGCTGGGTGAGGAAGCCCAGACACAATTCAACTTCAACACCGACGGTTTGGTAAGTATATAGGTATACATCACCGATGTAGTTAAAGACGAAATTGCACATTAGATAGTTACGAAGGATCTTCCACTTAAAATGGGTGGGATCTAATTTTGAAAAAATGGTGCAACGCAGTTTTTACCCACAATACATACATGTTAGTAGAAGAACAACTACACGTGAGATTTATAAAATATTTACAAATAAACTAGAAATATTGAAACAGATCTTCATGACAGTTAGTTTTTCTTTTGTCTTAACATCAGATGTATGGATTTTCTCTCATCAAAGAGCAGCTATATTAGTATTGTTGCGTATTAATTAGACAATGATTACGTACTAAACAAAAGGGTTATAGGGTTTAGACCAGTTTCCAAGTCACACATCGGAGAGACTATCGCTAATCGTGTACTTGAAGTTATTACTGAGTTTAAAATAGAAAGTAGAATTATTTCCATCACTCTTGACAATGCATCAACTAACCCGACGGCTATGGAGCATCTCTCGACCGCACTTTGAGATTTATGTTGGAGGTTTTGAATTCCATCAAAGATGTGTATACCACATTAGTAATCTAATTATACGGTCAGGTTTGCTTATAATGAAACCTAGTTTGGAGAGCATACACAACGCTATCGATTTTATTACAGGTTCGTTTGTAAGATTTGCCCAGTTCTTAGAATCTCTTTGTCGGCGTACTTTCTGTACTGGGTACCCTACGCCGCACAAAAGTAGTCAACAAGGCAATCAACGTGGCGCCCGAAAGCGGTGGCGAAACACGCCACTGCGCGCCCGGCGGTTAGTCCACGTGGCGTCCGGCGAAACGCACGCCTCCGCCGGTGATCGATCGCAAGGGCGTCCGGCAGCAGTGGGTGAGCACGCCGCCGCCCGGTCATCGCCATGCGCGCGGCGAGCGAGTGTGGGCGAAGCACGCCTCGCCGCCCGGTGGTCGAGAATCATGGCGGAACTCGTGAATGCCGCCCTAACTCAGCGCCTCAGCGTTCGGCCAAATTAAAGGTGGTCGCCCTAACGGTTTGATCTAGCGAACTCGATCATACAAAACGAACAAGCATACAGATAGCATTAACCCGGAAATATCTGTTCTACTAAATACTGCCTAAGTGTTCATGCATACAGGTAGATCGACAAAAGGAAGCAAAACAAAAGAACGAAGAGGTTGCCGGCCCTTCACTCTTCATCGCCGACGCCGATATCGCCGCCTCGCCGCCTTCCACGGCCAATGGGTGGAGACATCCATGACCGGCCGCTCCACTTCGAAAGATCCCGCCACGTTGTTCGGCGCTGCAGCACAGACTCTGCTGCCGTCAAGGCCAGGTCCCTCGATGCGGTCGTCACCACCACCATGGGATCAAAGCGGCATCACGGCCGCCCAAAGAGTGCCAGCGTAGGTCGCGGTCATGATCGCGACCTCTCGTCCTTCTCTGGCGGAGCGGGCGGCCAGGGCTTCAGGCAGCCCCCGGAGTGCTTCCGCGGCCTGGTTGGTCGCGTGGGCAAACTGCAGGGCGGAGTCCTCCAGCGGCGCGTTCAGTGCCACCCCCAAGGGCTCCAGGCACCTCTTCGTATACTGAAGGCCTTCTTGAGCATGACCAGACGATACGCCGCAGCGCGAAGGACTCGAGCTCGAGGTCTTGGCCGCCTCGGCCCTCTCCTGCTTCTTCGCCCTCTCTGCCTGCGTCGCATGGCGTACCGGCTGTTCTCTCTGCGTCGTGCCGCCTCCGCTTTCCTCCGCCCTCAGAAGCTCGCTCTCACCGACGCCCCTCGCTGGCTGCTCTCGCCTGTCTCGGCCCGTGTCTGCGCAGCGGCGGTGCCTAACGAGGCATGCATATCCCGAGCCGGTGAAGAGCTCGGCGTGGCGTTGGTGGGGGCAATGGCGGCGCGAGGGCGAGGCGTCTGCGCCGGCGCCAGATCGCCCACTTCGACCTTCGCGGCGGCGGCGAGGTGCCCGCCGTCGGTGGCGTTGGAACGTTAAGCGCCCTTGGCGTGTCTGAGGCCACCTTTGGCGGTACCCTCAGCCGAGACCGCCATCGGAGTGTCGAGCCACCTTGTTGGGCGGTGGCACAGGCTTCCGTGGCGGCGTCGCTGCCGCCATGCCATTGGGGCAGCTATTTGGAGGAGGAAGTGTCGGCGAAGGTGTCGGAGCTAGCGCCGCGGAGGGCGGCGGCGCCGAAGAAGAGGACGTCAAGGTAGGCGCCGCGGGAGGCAGCGCCCTCGGCGACGAAGTCGAGATCGGGGCGGCCTGTGTTGCCGCCCCCTGCAAGGGTGCCGCCATGGCAGGGCTCGTGGCGGCAGAGGTTTGGCCCGCGACGCGGGCCCTTTTAGGATCCGGACCCGTGGCGTCCGGGGCGATTAGTCGTTTGCCCGTGGCCCGATCGCTGGCGGGCGTGTCTCGATCACCGGCCACGGTTCGAATCGGCTTCTACGGCGGCCCTATGGAGTCCATGGGCGCGGCAACCTCCACGACCAGAGCGCCCGCGTGCTCCAATCGGCGAAGGCCGAGCCGCCGGAAAAAATGTGCTTGGTTGAACCGCCAGACAAGACGGGCGAGCCATCTGCCTGGACCGGCTCCTCCAAGTTTCCCGCGCCTGGCAATGGACAAAAAATAGCTGCTGGTTGGTAGGAAGCCACAAAAAGAAGCATGGGCGCGAGAAAAAGCCAAAGAGAAACAAAGACTTACGCCCCGCCACGTCGCTGCGTCGTGTCGTTGCCGCCAGATATTGCCATCTCACGAATGGTAGCGTCGGTGAAGAGGGCTAATCCTCCGCCCACGAAGTCTCGGGCTACAATTTCAGTCAATCCGGCTTCCCGCATCGGTGGATGCGGTCGCCATCGCCTGAACTCGCGAATCTCCTCGACCGGCGAGTTCCTGATCCTCGGAGGCCTCCGCTTCCCAGCGAGCACCTCCAAGGCGTCGATTCCGGCTGTCATCTTTGATGTCTGACCATTATTCAAGTCAGGACTTCCAGCTGGACCTGGCCGAAGGCGATGAAGGAGGCCATCCGTCGGCCCGGCGGAATAGCAGCCCCCACTGCCTCGTTGTCGTGGGAGGCGCGGCAGAGGAAGAAGTGGCGAAAGAGTGGAAGATTCGGCATCACCCCTATGAACATTTCACAGAGGTGTGCGAAGATGTAAAGGAAGACAATGGAGTTGGGGTGAGGTGAAGGTGGTGGATCCCGTAGAAATGGAGGACGGTGAGGAAGAATTCAGAAAATGGCGGGACCAGGCCCGCCATCATGGCCCAAGTGTGAATGAGGATCTCATCGGAAAGGCACCTCGGTGTGGCGGTCCCCGCCCAGAAGCGAAGGTGCCTCCGGCGCTATGATGGCCATCCTATTCACCGTGGCGGCGTCCATGGTGGAGGCGAGATGGAGGCGCCATGAAGATGAAGAAGGCGAAGGCTTTTGTGCGAAGAAGTTGAAGAAGCGAAAGTTGGGGTGCGCAAGAAAGGAGAAGGCGAAACCGCTTGATACAGATGAACCTATATATGCACCTCTGACCGACGGTTCAAGGACAAGACCGTGTGTCACCTCGGGTCCCGAGAAAAATCTGCAGATACGCGGGGGAGGACCGAGGCCGTCGTATCCTCATGAGTGGTGGCCCCGCCCAAGATCACACTAAACATTTAATGAAGGTTCTAAAAGCTTTGTACACGCGCTCGTATGGCCCGGCTATCACACAGATCAGACTGGGTACCCTACGCCGCACAAAAGCAATCAACAAAGCGATAACGTGGCGCCAATGAAAGTGGCGAAAGACGCCTGCCGCCGGCCATGTCGACCCACGTGGCATCCGGCGAGCAAGTGGGCGAAGATGCCTGCCGCCCGGGCGGTACCCACGCGACGTCCGTGGCGGTGGGCGAAAGCCGCCTTCGCCCGGCGCGTCGATCCGCGTGGCGCCCGGCGAGCAGTGGGCGGCGAAACGCGCCTCGCCCGCCTACCAAGACAAAAAGGTGGTGCGAAGTGGCCGCCTCGAAATCTCCTTCCCTATCGTGACTGCTCAGGCGGCAGTTCGCGGTGTCGATCTATCAACTACGAGGATTTCGCTATAAGCCCATTCCTCGGACGCCTTTCACCAACCCACAAAAGGGGTCACATCTGGGCAGGCAGGCGGCGGCCATACAATCGGCATTTAATGAGGCCGGAGGAACGGGATAGCACAGAAGGAGTAATAAATGCATAAGGATCAAGATGATGACCCCCTTTACCTACTCCTCGTTAGCCTGCCTATATAAGGGCCTTCGGTGCATGGGAAAAGGGGACGATTTAGTCGAGCAAGCAAGAGTTCATGATGAGAGCCTAGGCAAGAACTTGTAACCCAAAGACTCTGTACTACACTAGTTCAAAAACACTCTACAAACAATCTAGCAGGAAGTAAGGCTATTACCCGGGGCAAAGGGGGCCTGAACCTGGGTAAAATCTTTGTGTCATCCCTAGTTTGTAGACGCCGGAATCCTTCGCGTGGGGGTCTCTAGGGTTTTCACCCTCTAGGGTTAGCCAGCCGCGAAGACGCCCTCCTTCCGAACCAAACCCGGTCTGTAGACTCCGGGCCTGTCAGGCGGAATACGCCGACAACTACAGGATCAACAATAAGAAACCAATAAGATTCAACTTTGATATAAAGATTAGATGAAACTCAACGTATACTTTGTTGGAGCGGTGCAAAGGCTATGAGCATATTATCACTGTCTTCATCAACTACAATAATGGTATGCTGTTGGTTATTGAAGTGGATTGGGAAATTGCTAGTTATTTTTTAGAAATTTTTTATAATGCAACTACAAATTTATCTGGTATGTACAAATTTAATTAGCACGTACTTGGGAAATCTTTTGTCATTTGACAGATGGATGTAACTAAAATAAAATCTGCTAAAAGAAATTACAAACGTGAAAGATACTGATTTGTTAGTTAAAAGCCTAAAACCTAATCATGTTCAAAGACGTGTTATCGATTGGTGTAGCGAGCCCGTGCAAAAGCCTAGGGCTGGCCCAAAGGTTATTGGATCAATTTTTGAATTTTTGTAACTTTTCAATAGAATTTGTATTGAGTTTTTGGACCAGGCTTTAGGCCCAGGCCCAGGTGGCCCGAGGCCTGGCTCCGCCTCTACATGTTATGTTAAATTCGTACTTGAACAAATGAGAAGAGAGTACTCAATTGTGTCCCCGTCGTGTCCCATGCCAGCGACCCGAACAAGATTTCTCCTGACATAGCACAAGGCGCAAATGGTCGTCCATGAACTCCGGAATGGCACAACCACTCGTGTCATCATCTTTCATGGAGGCAACCGCTCAGAGCGTCTTCGTCGCCGGTCGATCCATGCGGCGTCCGTGGCAGTGGCGAAACACGCCGCTTTCGCCCGGCCGCCGATCCAAGGCGTCCGGCGAAAGTGGGCGGCGAACACGCCTGCCGCCCGGCGATCGATCCGCATGGCTCCGGGCGAGCAAAGGGCGAAGCACGCCTGCCGCGCCCGCGGCGATCCGCATGGCGCCCGGCAGGCGGTGGGCGAAGCACGCCTGCGCGCCCGGCGATCGATCCACGTGGCTCCGGCGGCGGTGGGCGAGCACGCCTGCGCCGCCTCCAAGAAGACAAAAGGTGGTGCGAAGTGGCCGCCTCAAGTCTCCTTCCCTATCGTACCTTTACGGGCGGCAGGCTGCGGTGTCGATCTATCAACTACGAGGATTTACGCTACAAGCCCATTCTCGACGCCTCACCAACCCGTCAAAGGGGTCACATCCGGGCGGACGGACGAAGCCATCGTCGACATTTAATGAGGCCGGAGGAACGGACAGCCACGACAGAAGGAGTAATAAATGCATAAGGATCGGCATGATCGATGACCCCCTTTACCTACTCCTGTGCTAGCCCTATATAAGGGCCTTCGGTGCATGGGAAAAGGGGACGACGAGTCGAGCAAGCAAGAGTTCCTTGATGAGAGCCTAGGCAAGAACTTGTAACCCAAAGACTCAGACTTGCACTAGTTCAAAAACACTCTACAAACAATCTAGCAGAAGTAAGGCTATTACCCGGGGCAAATGGGGCTGAACACAGGTAAAATCTTTGTGTCATCCCTAGTTCAGAGACGCGGAATCCTTCGTGGGGGTCTCTAGGGTTCTCACCTCTAGGGTTAGCCGACCGCCAAGACGCCTCCTTAGAACCAAACCCGGTCAGAGACTCAGACTGTCAGCGGAATACGCCGACAACTCAGAGATCAACAATAAGAAACCAATAAGATTCAACTTTGATATAAAGATTAGATGAAACTCAACGTATACTTTGTTGGAGCGGTGCAAAGGCTATGAGCATATTATCACCGTCTTCATCAACTACAATAATGGTATCTTTGTTGGTTATTGAAGTGGATTGGGAAATTGCTAGTTATTTTTAGAAATTTTTATAATGCAACTACAAATTTATCGGTATGTACAAATTTAATTAGCACGCTTTGGGAAATCTTTTGTCATTTGACGATGGATGTAACTAAAATAAAATCGCTAAAAGAAATTACAAGCGTGAAAGATCTTGATTTGTTAGTTAAAAGCCTAAAACCTAATCATGTTCAAGACGTGTTATCAAGTGTAGCGAGCCGAGCAAAAGCCTAGGGCTGGCCCAAAGGTTATTGGATCAATTTTTGAATTTTGTAACTTTTCAATAGAATTTGTATTGAGTTTTGGACTGTGCTTTAGGCCCAGCCTGTGGCTCGAGGCCTGGCTCCGCCTCTACATGTTATGTTAAATTCGTACTTGAACAAATGAGAAGAGAGTACTCAATTGTGTCCCCGTCGTGTCCCATGCCAGCGACCCGAACAAGATTTCTCCTGACATAGCACAAGGCGCAAATGGTCGTCCATGAACTCCGGAATGGCACAACCACTCGTGTCATCATCTTTCATGGAGGCAACCGTCTGGAGCGTCTTAAATCGCACGTCGACCCATGCGGCGTCCGGCGAGCGGTGGCGAAACACGCCTGCCGCCCGTGATCGATCATGGGCGTCCGGCGCGAAAGGGCGAAGCACGCCTGCCGCCTTCGGCGGTCGATCCGCATGGCTCCGCGGCGAGTGGGCGAAGCACGCCTGCCGCCCGTGGTCGATCGCGTGGCGCCCGGGCGGTGGGCGAAACACGCCTGCGCGCCCGGCGATCGATCCACGTGGCTCTGGCGGCAGTGGGCGAGCACGCCTGCTTCGCCCGCGAAGACAAAAGGTGGTGCGAAGTGGCCGCCCGAAGTCTCCTTCCCTATCGTACCTTTACGGGCGGCAGCTGCGGTGTCGATCTATCAACTACGAGGATTTCGCTACAAGCCCATTCCTCGACGCCTCACCAACCCGTCAAAAGGGGTCACATCCCGGGCGGACCGAGCGAAGCCATGCGTCGGCATTTAATGAGGCTGGAGGAACGGGACAGCACAGGAAGGAGTAATAAATGCATAAGGATCAGCATGATGACCCCCCTTTTACCTACTCCTGTTAGCCCGGCCTATATAAGGGCCTTCTGGTGCATGGGAAAAGGGGACGACGAGTCGAGCAAGCAAGAGTTCCGCAGTAGAGCCTAGGCAAGAACTTGTAACCCAAAGACTCTGTACTGCACTAGTTCAAAAACACTCTACAA
This sequence comes from Guadua angustifolia, assembly GCA_036346375.1. Classification (NCBI taxonomy): domain Eukaryota; kingdom Viridiplantae; phylum Streptophyta; class Magnoliopsida; order Poales; family Poaceae; genus Guadua; species Guadua angustifolia. The sequence continues at coordinate 33,630,440 of CM070506.1, read as the reverse complement.
ACAATCTAGCAGGAAGTAAGGCTATTACCCGGGGCAAATGGGGCCTGAACCTGGGTAAAATCTTTGTGTCATCCCTAGTTCGTAGACGCCGGAATCCTTCGCGTGGGGGTCTCTAGGGTTCTCACCCTCTAGGGTTAGCCACCGCAAGACGCCTCCTCCCAACTAAACCCCGGCTCTGTAGACTCAGGACCTGTCGAGCGGAATCTGGCCGACAAGCGCAGGATCAACAATAAGAAACCAATAAGATTCAACTTTGATATAAAGATTAGATGAAACTCAACGTATACTTTGTTGGAGCTGTGCAAAGGCTATAAGCATATTATCACTGTCTTCGTCTACTACAATAATGGTATGCTGTTGGTTATTGAAGTGGATTGGGAAATTACTAGTTATTTTTTAGAAATTTTTTATAATGCAACTACAAATTTATCTGGTATGTACTACTCAACTTCTTTCTTAGTTATCGAGTGGTTTTGGACTATTACTAATGCTTTTAAAGAAAATTGAGATAATTATATTTTGCAGCGCATTATAGAATCAATAGAGCAAAAAATTTTAAATGTTTTCAAGCTATTCCACATCTGTACTGTTTTGCTACTATTTTGGATCTTCGGAGAAAATTATCTGACTTGCAGGGTGCCTTGAAGGGAATAGGTAAGGCATTCGATCTTGATTTCTCTAATGCCTATTCTAATGTTTATAACGAGTTTTTCAGAATTTTCGACAAATATTACGAGAAGTTTGGTATCAGAAATGAAACAAGAAAATCTACCTCAACAAGGACGAGGCAGTTTGACCGCTTCAAGTATACGGAAGAAATTGAAAGGCAAGTCGTTTGGCTCGTCTTTCAAATCACCGAGTAGGTCACTATGGAATCCACAAGTAGAAGTCAAGCACTACCTCTACATGTCTTTCATGGAGACCAAGCTTGACATGGACGAGCAAAATCAACTCAGCTTGCTCTTACGGTGGAATAATAATCAACATATTTACCCCGTACTATCCCATTTTGCACGAGACGTGCTTATGGTTTCAGTGTCCTCTGTCTCGTCGAAATCTACTTTCAGTTTAGTAGAGAGGATACTTGAGCGGAGGTCGTCTCTTAGACCTAAGATGATTGAGACAATTATATGCTTCAAAGACTGAGAGTGTGCAAGTGACAGGACACATCAGTCCGAGGATTTGGAGATCATAGATGTAGTAGCCGATTTTGATAATCTGAATCTCAGGTAATTTTTATATATACATAGTTACTATATTATTTTTCTTATTGGGAGTACTCCACAACGAGGTGTAAGATTTTTAACAAGACAGTAACTCTGTAAACGTTCAAGATTAAATAAAATTTACTTCTTTTTCCTCAATATTTGTATCCATTGCCTCAACTCTATGTGTTTTCGAGTCCTTACCTTTTGTCGTAAGTGTGTAAATAAGTTGAGTCTAGATCGACACGACACATAGCGTAAATAAGCCATGCCTAGGTTCACCGAAACGAGCCGGACTGTTGCAACCCAACCCGGTTCAAGTTTGAAGCACGATGGACCCATATTAGGCTAGCCCGGCACAACACGACACCCATCTCTAGTGGGTGTAACTGTTGGTCAATGACAATTCAATCAGCAATTGTATATTGTTACGTTTGGAATGCAGAGCCTTGCTTCCCTTCGGCCTGAAGAAGCTGAAGCCAGGCAATTCCCGTTCTCATCTAACGCGTAAGATGCAAAAACTGACAAGAAGAAAGACGAAGCTGGTTTGGATGCCAAAATATGGCATTGACTTCATGATAAGTAGCAAGGTGACGTCCCTCAAGGTACAGTGCCTCCTACTGTAACAATTTACACAAGATCGAAAGTACTGAAACAACATCTATTCTGAACTACTGTTCTAAACCTCAAGACGGATTGGATTTACTTGTATTTTGGCACTTCAGACTTCGAATAGGCTCAAGAGGCATGGTACTTGAATCGAACTGTTCGCCGTTTGCTCTTCCAAGTAATCGCCATGGAATTAACCACGTGATTCTGAGAGCTCTCTTCGCGCTGCCTGTATCAGTGTATGCAGGAAAGTAGAAGCGTCACAGCAAGAAGGGTTGGCAACAGAAGCATGTGCCAGGAAAGGAAGTTTTCTCAATGATCTTCCGCTTAATCCCTGTAAAAGATTTTTTTAAAAAAAAAACCGGCACTGTCAGCCTGATGGAAATGTTTCGGCTACTAGCACGCACGTGCATCGATTTTGTTATTTACCTCGCACAGTTTTGCAGCTTCATGGAGTAATTTGGAGAGGTGAAGTGTACCATGCGGTTCGCTAGCCTCAGGACAGTGCTCCTTCTCCTTCAGGGTCGAATAATTCATAATACAAGGAGGATTAGAACCCTGCATTTGCAGAAAATAATCCTTTTTAAGATTCAGAGGTTGCAAGAAAGCTGAAAATTGAAGAATCACAAAGCAATTTTAGTCCATGCATCATTTCAGGTCCCAAAATCCATGCATCATTTCAGGTCCAAAAAACTGATTTTTTTCAGATCAACTGCCTCGTGCAAATCCTGAGCAACTCTGGTACTGATGTACAATAATGAACAGGTGAAGACATTATAGGAACCAAGTTCACAACAAAGAACAAGTACCTGGGGACATGTAAGAATTCCTACTCGTATAAGTTCCTGTAAGCATGACCTCAAAATCTCATAACGTGCTTGAAGTGTAGGGGGTCCAACATATGCCTTGATGTCTGCCCTGTCAACGAACGCAATATCTGCAAAGTAGACAATAATTAGCATTTATTGATTATAGGAGTCTAATGTTCGGAAGTGTTTTAAACGCTACAGATTGTTCTCCAATACAAATTAAAATAAGAGAGAATGGATGTCCACAAATAAGCATTTCTGATTGATGCTGGTCCAACAGATATCTCTATTGAGCACAACTGATTTCTTTGTTGCTGGCAACAATATCTTAATCTTAGGTATGGTGTAATTTTAGTCACAAAAAAAGTAGGAAATGAGCTGTGATAAAAAAATGTACAATTTCCCCAATGAACATTATCGTGTTTATTGTTCAAGTGCTCTCTCCTCACTGTCCAGTGATTCACTTGACCAACTAACAACAAACAAACACGTCCAAATTCGTCCAGATATTGATCATTTACAGACTGTTGTTCAAAATACAAAGAAAATCATGCAAAAGCTCCCAGCAACTTTGCATACAGAAATGACACAATGGGCCATCAGGCGATGAAAGATTAACTAACTTCAGAAAAGTCAAAAGGCAGAAAATCAATACCAATAGCTGTAGTGATATTTGATGTTGTCAAAATGATAACATTTGGCCAAGACTTCAGTTTGTCCATTTGTGTTAGCAATGCATTTACTACCTGAGTGTTGCACAATGAAAGAAGACTGTAAACATTACCTGAGAAATTATACATTGCAAACGAAATACTGATGAAAACTTTACCCTAATGGAGTCTGAAGGTTCGGATCCAGATATGGCAGCCTGTCTGGCAGCAGCAAGGCTTTCAACTTCATCTACAACAATACATATCAGAACACATAAATATCATAAATAAGATTAAGGTTCCAAACATACAGAATGCTGCAATTCAAAATTATATAATTTCTCAAAGTTCAGTTAGCATTCTACAGGAGTACTAGAATGTGCTTTGCGAGCTTTCAACCAGGAGGCAATGCCAAGGATAGTAAAATATTGTGCTGGTTTCAATAAACCAATTTATGATCTCTATTCCCTCTACTCACGCAAAAAAAAGGCAATCAAATTTGTTCTGATGATTCCTCCACCCATATGTAAAATTAAATCATATTGAAATGAAGAAAATATTCTTAAATTATGCATATACAAGATGAACAAAGGGTGGACTGAACTAGTCATTTCATAGATCATGCATGGAGGACTTGTCTTGTCGTTTCATCAGTTTCGTGTTACTTTTCACTTTGGAGTGATGAGTTGTCACTGCTCAAGCACATACCAATCAATACAAATACAAGGCTGCTTTCTTCCTCCACCATCTCCTGGATCTTCTGGAAAAGTTTGGCTACCTAAAGGACAAAGTATGGCATGTACAATGTAAGATGGAAGTGAAGCTGTATCTCCAGTGGATAATTGTAGTGGGTCCAATTCAGTACAAAAACCCCAAAACGTATCATAAAAGGACTAATTTTCCATCCCATGCAAAATGGTGCACAAACATAACAAAACCAAAGTACCATGAGATGCTAATGTGTTTTCAGCAGGTGAACATGCGCACAACAACAGGCTCTATTTGAGCATAAAAAAGGCATACCAGTTTTCCACTTTCAGAAAACCACTTGCTGAACAACGAATGGGCATTGACTTCAATCAACTGACACATAGAATACCTAGCAAAATAGTGATAGTAATGAATAACATTTATATTACCAAAAAAATACTCTTGTATCTTATTCAGCACGGACCTTGAGTTGAAGCGAATAGAAAGTTTCTGAGCTAGTGCTTTGCACAAGGAAGTCTTTCCTGTTCCAGGTGGACCATGCAAAAGTACAATCCTGCAAATTGTTGTAAAAAAATATAAACAACTAAAAGAATGGAGAATCATTTTATAATTCAAAGCACACACCTACACATGTGTCAAAATGGCTAATTTCTCACAAAATACTGAGGCATTTACATCAAATGCCTCTACATTGAGCAAACATCTCTTGAGATGCAGTTCTTTTGTAATACTTTCTACACCTCCTTTACGAACTATTCCAACAAACAAACCCATCAACAGACAAAAACAAGAAAGGAAGGGGTAGATCAGTGGTGCCATGTGCATGGAATTGCCAATGGTAGGCACATGTACTTTCAAGGTTTCACAAGCACAAGTACAGCATCACCCAGGCAAAAATAAAAGGAGCCTAAGAGTTCCAACGGTTGTATGGTTAATCTTAGAAAGGAAAAGCTTAACCAAAAACACTACTTCAGATGAATGTCTAGTCTCTGAATGCGTGTGAGAATGTGGAAGATGCTTACCGGTTCCACGAAACAAGGCACGGGTCTACACCTTTTTCAGTAAACAACAAAGCACTAGCAGCATATCTCAGCAATCTCTGCTTGAGTCCAACTTCATATAGTAAGCTGCAAGCATTAATGAGATCACCAACAAAATAAAAGCTAGAGATTGTACTGGTCAAGGATAAAATGATTTCAAAGAAAACCTTTCCCACAATCCATCAAATTCTTTGGCAGGTAGAGCCCACTCACTGAAGCTAGAGAGCGTGCCATCTTCACTTGGTTCCTCACCTGGACCATCTTCGTTCAGCTGCACGAAAAAGGAAATCAGCTTGTGGTACAACAAAATTGAACCAAAGTATCATCTCTTTGTTTCAATACAGAACATGGAGCAATTTATATCTTGAAAAGAAACTATTCCTCAGGATCAATGGTGGAATGCAGAAAGCAACTTTGGATGGCTCCATAGAAAAAAGGTGTGAAATTTGAGTCAAAGCAACAAAAAGCTAGCACCCTAGTAGCATTAGAAAGAAAGTTTATGATGTCAAGATGAAATAACTCAAGCAATTAGCATGCAGTTGAACAAATAAACAAAAAACAAATACCTGGAATACGTGCACGACAGGCTTGACTTGCCAAAATAACAGAACTTTGTGATTTTCAACCCACTCGTCTATGTAAAAAGCAAGAAATCAGAACAAGAGCTACATAAGTAACAGTGGTCAAGAGAGCACAATTGCCAGATTAAGCGAATCATCATACCCGTGTCACAGATTTGTATCCTTTTAACATTTTCGAGAAGAAAAGGATCATCGGCAGGAATTGGGACAGGACCATCAACATAGCTCAAGCTTCGAGTTTCTAACATCCTGATTGAGCAATCGAGTAGTAAAAGTGCAGAGCAATAGCACGTGTTAATGGATTATAAGAGAACATACCCATAATTGTGCAAATTCAATAATGACCCTATAAGTTAGAATTATATCCCAGAAACTCTCTTCAGGAAACCATGCAATTACATGGGCTCCAGCGTTCATTAGTCATTACCACTTCAATAAGAAAAAGCACAATTTTTCGGTTTTCTTTTCTGAACATACCATTACAGATGATGGGAATTTAGAATGCCTTTACTGCTTTCTCCAGACTTTCAATAAGCCAAGAACGAATACTACTATAATTTGTAGAATGGTCTCATAAGCATGTGACAAATCATGAAACTCCACCTACTTGTTAATATGTTACAGAACTCAGAAGCTCTCTGATATTTTATCTTAAAATCTGCTCCTACTCTGCGATACCTATTAGAAGATTTTGACGAGACTCCCCTAATTTTCCACATTGATTTCACAAGTTACATTACCCCAATCTGATGCAACGCTAGCCGTTAGTTACCCAACATTTCTATTACTTCCTCCCAAATTCAACTACATCTCGGTAACTCCATTGCAGAATCACAGCTTTACTAACTTCCTTCAAGCAAATCCTTGCACATTTCTAGAACCCCACTAACTAGGCCACCTAAACAGCTCGTACGTCACCACCTCTCAAAGCAATAACCAAAAATAAGTCAAGGGCAAAATCTAACTAGAACAAGCAGCGACCTCTCCACCGCCGCCTGGATGTCCTCAGCGCGAGCCGTGCTCGTGGCGTGCAGCAGCACCTCAACTGCAGGCACACACACACACCCCAAAAAACCCCAACAAATCAGCATTCCCAAACCACACTAAGCACGCGTTCGCTAGGGCGAGGCACCAAAGCGAGCGAAGAAGCATCCACCTGATACGAGGACCCTGTCGTCGGCCGGGGAGGGCACGACCGCTGCCAGCGCCGACGGCTGCGGCGAGGAGGAGACCACGGCGGTGGCGGCAGGCGCCATGGGTTGGGCGGAAGCGGAGGCGGAGGCAGGCACAGTGGGCGGAGAAGGATGGGGATCGAAGGAGATCTCCATGGGAGCCCTCATGGCAGCCAAACTCCGCTAGAGAGCCTAAGAAAAAAAAATTTCCCCCTAGGGTTTAGGGTTTGGGAAGGAGAAGGCAGGAGGAAACGGAGAAGAGGATGAGTTTTGACAAGATTTGGTGTTTCCCGCTCTTGGAGAGCGGTGCCTCAGCGTGAGGATATGGGCTTTTCAATTTGCTGCGGTTGGTTTATTTTGGGCCGGTTCTTTCATAGGGTGCGGTGGGCTCAATTCGGGCCTATTGTTTGGGGCAGGAAGGCCAGCGTTTGCACTCGAGTGAGAGCCCGCTCGTTCCAACCTCGGCTTTGCATTAATGCACTCCAACGCGACAACCAGCGTGTGTTCATTCACACAATCGTACGAAATTTTTTTATTTAATATTTATTTTAAAACATATTTTCAAAACTAGTCGCCCGCGGCAAAAATTTTCAAAATACCGCCGTCGCCCGCCAGGCGATCGCCAGACGGCGACAAAGTGATGCCCTAATCTGGTCGGCTAATCGGCGAACACGAAGTCGTTAATGGCGTCGTCGGCGATGGACACGCGTTGCCGTCTGGGCGGTCGTCGCCGAGCGAGGCGATCGCCCGGGCGGGGGCAACGTTCATTTAAATGCCCCATGAACAACAACAAGGTTCATTTATACCGTACGAAATTTCATTCATGAGAGAAGAAAGAAAGAGGAGAGGAAGAGAGGAAAAAAGAGGGAGGGAAAAAAAAGGAGGGGAAGAAAAAAGAGGGAAAAAAATATCCATCGTTTTTTGACGGTAAGTTCGAATATTTTGTACTCATATTTTTTGAAATGTTAGTATTGTGTAATTTTTTGAAATATAGAAATGTAGTATTTAGAAATGTAGAAATGTAGTATTTAAAAATTTAATGTAGTATTTAGAAATATTAGGATTGTAGTATTTAGATATGTTGAGAATTAATATAGTATTTAGAAATTTAATGTAGTTAGGATTGGATAGTACAAATATTAGGCAATGTTTAGAGATTTAATATTTAGTATTTGTGGTATGTAATATTTTAGAGATTTAATATTTAGTATTTGCGGTATTTAATATTTTAGAGATTTAATATTTGTGGTGTGTAATTTAGGTAGTCGAATTACTTATTTATAGTCAATGACCGTGCTACGTTAAAAATTAGTATATGTAAAAACATGGTAGGCATCGTTACAAATCAGTAGGGTAGAATTTGACGACAATATATTGTGACATTTATATAGCGGTTAGATGGAGAAATGATGTTTTTTCGGTTCGACGTTGTAGGCAGCATGTCGGAGAAATTGTATTTTCAAATATTCTATGGAGATGGGGAGATAGCACAGGGGCCGAATGGAGTCGATTTGTCGGCATTTTCAGCAGTTATATGGGGCATGTCCAGGCCGAGAGATAGGACATACAGGGGATTGTTGGAGTGGATGTTTCAGATGTTCAATCTGGATTCACAGAGTGTTCGGCTGCGGGTTAGAGCAGTAGTAAGCCGTGCGCAGGACTTTTTTTATGGAGAGTTGATTCCTATTAACGTGACAGTGTCATGGAGGAGCTATCTTGGGTACACCGTAGAGCGGGCCTGGCCGCTCATGTTGCTGGTAGATTGGTACCAGGTACCTCCATCGGTGTCGGATGTTCGTGATGTCAGGGTAGATATCACTGACGAGGGGAATACAGATATGCAACAACGCGATGATGAAGGTGGCGAGGTTGTCGGTGGCGACGGGATTGGGGGGCGAGGAGCCAGCCGTGGAGGCGCGGGGGGTGGCCGACGAGGGGGAGGAGGTGGAGCACATAGTTGAGTTGATGGAGGAGGAGGACCGTGTGGATGAGGAAGTCCCCGATGACGAATGCTCGGACGAGGAGGACAATACTCCTGAGGTGCCTGTCCCCGGTGCGTGGACTAATTATAATTTCGAAGACCTAACAATGAATGAAGGGAACAGAGATGCATGGGAATATCATGAGAACGAGGTCGCGTAGGGGCCATATATAAAGACAAGGAGGCCGTGATGGATGCGGTGAAGCATCTTGGTCAATGTCTCTTGGCGGCAATTCGGGGTAGTGAAGTCGAAAAAAAGACTACGACGTGAAGTCGTAGTTGATTCGTGCCCATAGCGGTGCATGCATACAAGGGAAGTGGAGGGACTCTCGAAATGTTCTATAGTGACGAGCATAATCGCTACCGGAGGAAGCGAGCAGAGCACCGCAATCGTCATCCCACTTGAGTGGCAAATGTGTTTATGGCGGATCGTGGACAATCCACACCGCAGCCTCGATCCATTATCAGAGCCGTGGAGGAGAGGTTTCAGTACAAGATTAGCTACGGAAAGGCATGGAGAGCGAAAAGAACAGCTTTGCAAATACCGTTCGGGACATACGAGACTTCTTACGAGAATATTCCACACTTGCTCTGGGCAATAGCAAGTAGGAATCCCGGTACGGTCATCGACCTTGCGGAGTTTCCCGCGGGTGGTGCGTGTGCGGGTAAGTGGGTCTTGCAGCGGGCCTTCTTCGCCCTCGGCGCATGCATAAATGCCTTCCGACACTGTCGCCCGGTCATTTGCATGGACGGCACATTCCTCACAGGGAAATACAAGGGCGGTTTCGATCGCAATCGCGGTGGGCGCCAACAACTAGGTTCTACTGGGTCGCATTGGCCTTCGTGGAGGGGGAAAACACGAGAGTCGGTAATCGGTTTCTTGAAAGAGTCAAGATGGCAATTGTCCATGACCGCCCGATGTATGTGTCATCAATGACCGACATGCAGGTTGCTTGAGGCGATCGTGGATATGCAACAAGGGTCCAAGTCGTGGGAGCGACAAAGTGGCGGGGATCAAGAGCGGTGGTGCATGAGGCACATGGGTGCCAATTTTTCCGTCGGCTCAGAACAAGGAGCTTATGAACATGTTCAAGCGGTACAGGCAAAGCAGAACCGGCGGAGGAAGTTCGACTTCATTGTGGAGGGCGTTGGATGAACTAACCAAGAAGCAATCATCAATCCAAGGGATGGCGCTAGTTCGTCAAGGAACCCTATGGTGTACCACGAGCAAGGAGATGACCCCACACCTTGTGTGCGCTCCCCGAGCGACGCACCAAACATTGGCGTTAGGGCGGGGACAAGCATAAAGAGTTTCACGGACTGGATAGGACTGGATACGACATGTCGTTCTCACCGTCGCCTCTTCAAAGAAGCGAAGTCCTCCCGCCTCAATATCCGGATGCGATGGCGTCGCCCCCTGCGGAGTTGCCTCGACCCAAATGCGATCAACCTCTGGCGAAGATTGAGCAATCTACCCATGGAGCGGCGGCGCCAGACTCACTCTTCGCTGTGGCGCACCTCGAGGTAAACCTATTGGTGTCCACACAATACAGGTAACACTACCATCTCATGCATCGTTCTTTCTTTTCTCGGACGAGGGCGGTGTTGCTTCTTCCAATGGATCGACGGGCCGAACGACGTGACTACTTAATTTCTCAACAAGCGCCACGACAACTACCCCGCTTGCCGAGAACTTCACCCGGTGGGAGAGGCCGCCAGATATGTCCTTTTCTAGATCGACCAGAGCTTAGGGCGGTGTGCAAGGGGCCAACCGACGGTGAGTTTCATGCGACATACTCATGTTAAACTCACAAAGTAGTAGTTCTAAACCAGTTCATCGCACACAGAGTTCAAAAGGACACTTTCGAACATCAACAAGTCAAAGGAGGAACCTCCTCGGGGGCCACCAAAGCCCCGACGTTTGCGAACATGGCTGGAGGCGATGGTTGATACCGCCACGGTGATCTAGCCGACCAGAGATTCTACTGGTGCCTTGCCCGAGGATGAATCGTCGGCTACTTCAACCGGTGGACCCGAGACGTACCACCCACATCTTAGGCAACTCGCATGGGATAAGCGGGGAGCAACCCTCTCCGTGGTGCCACTACCGCCCAGAAAAGCCAGACCCCGAGCACATTCACGGTGTTATGCAACCACCAAAGCGGGCATCTTGCATTGATGCAGGGCACGCTTCGGTTGTCCAAGCATAAGCCCAACACACACCTCCCGCACCATATAGTGGAGTGCGAGCGAAACAGAGCAAAGCGTCTCGCATGTCTCCGCCAACGGCCAACACAAAGAGAGGTGTCGGAGGGTTCCTCTTCTCGAAGAAGAAGGGACAAGGGGAAGCAGTCGGCCGAGGTCCGCACCACGCAACAAATCCTCGACGCGTTGCGCGGACCATCCGGGAACCCGGGTGGTATTAACATAGGGGACGCCGGGAATCGGGATGATATGCCCATATGGGAGGGCAGAAATCCACATAAACAACAACCAAAATTTAAGTCTTATACACCCGAGACGTACGGCATAGGCCACCCAATGGGCGACAGCTGGGAGCACTGCGGAACCCTATGGAGTTCTTTCATAGTAGAGATTGAGCGGTGTCCGAGGACTGGTCGCAATATTAGAACGGGTCAGGTAATATGCAGAAAATGTCTTACATCATTCGGGTTTGTACCAGATAGGCGGAACGATCATTTGTTCCACCACGATTTAACAAGTGCTTTCCTTATTAACCTCGTCATCATTGTAATGCCCATGTAATATAATATAATCTAATCTATTGCTTATTTTATCATCCTAACTTTGATGTATGTGCCCTTATATATGTATTGTTTGAATTTTAAAAAATTCCTCATATATTAAAATCATTTGAAAATTTTATGGTAATATCACTGATTTATCAGGAACCTCCAGAAAAAGTTTCAAAATTTTCTGACCTCGTAAAAGTTTTCATGGTTTCGTGGCCACGAGTGCCTTTTCCGATTTTCGCAACAAAATGCCGGGCAACGTCCGCCATCTCGCCCAGACGTAAGTGGTAGCCCGCATTGCGTGAGGCCGCCTTGATTTTTCCGTATTTTTTGACCATGTCCGGCTTGTCCTCGCGAACTCTGAAAACCCTAAGTGGCCACGATTTTACGTGGTTTCGTGGCGCGAGTGCCTTTTCCGATTTTCGCAACAAAATCTGGGGCAACGTCCGCCATCTCGCCCGTCGTAAGTAGTAGCCCGCATTATGAGGGCCGCCCTTGATTTTTCCGTATTTTTTTACCATGTCCGGCGTCGCGGAACTCTGAAAACCCTAAGTGGCCACGATTTCCGTGGTTTCGTGGCGCGGTGACTTTCGATTTTCGCAACAAAATCTGGGCAACGTCCGCCATCTCGCCCGTCGTAAGTGGTAGCCCGCATTGCGTGAGGCCGCCTTTGATTTTTCCGTATTTTTTGACCGTGTCCGCTTTGTCATGGGCTACCAAAACCCTAAGTGGCCACGATTTCGTGGCCACTTAGCCGCGAGTGCCTTTTCCGATTTTCGCAACAAAATGCCGGGGCAATGTCCGGCCATCTCGCCCGTACGAAAGTCGTAGCTCGCGTTGCGTAGGCCACCCTTGATTTTTTTCGTATTTTTTTGACCGTGTTCGGCCTGTCCCGCGGGGCTACAAAAATCCGTAAGTGGCCACGATTTCTGTGGTTTCGTGACCGCGAGTGCCTTTTCCGATTCATTACATGACAATAAGTTTTTTTTTCTAATTCTTCCCGGTTCAATATAACAATTATTGTACAAACAATTTACAACAAAAAATTCAAAAAAAAAATTCTACAGTACCGATCGGTACATTTTTATTATTTTTACTACTTGATTAGGTTCGAGATTGCCATTACGCACCCCACCCATCGCCGCGATAGGCGATCATATGCTTGGGGCGACGGACGGGTACTTCTGAAAATTTTTGCCGCGGACGACTAGTTTTGAAAATATGTTTTAAAATAAATATTAAATAAAAAAAAATCCAATCGTACAACCTTATGCCCTTATCTCTCTTTGTTTTGTGAGATTTTTTTTTAATTAGAACAGTGCACAAACGCAAGCAAGTTCGTGCCTAGAATTGCGTCACGTGTTCTGCGAGTAAAGGTAGGCATACAGGATTTGACGTAGCGTGGATGTACTCAAATACATATACATATTGTTTTAGACATCTTCATAGTCCTCATTTTGATAACTAATTTTTATTATAATATATTTATAAACATAATTAAATTATAATTTGTGAATATATTTTCCAAAACAAATTTATATGTGTGATTTTTTTAGAATAATAGAAGGGCAATGTGTGATTTTCATGTATAGCCAAAGTTTCGAAAGTTCATATGTACTAGGTAGATATGCGCGCTACGCTGCGTATGTGTAATACAGTCTCCTCAAAAAAATAAAGTTGGAGGACCCGTACGCGAATATACGAAACTTAGGGTTCTTTTCGTAAAATTACCAGTAGAAAGGCCTGGATGTAATTTTTTGTTTTTGCAAAACAACCCACCGTAGTCCGTAGGACCCAACCGTGAATATACAGACTACGGAGCTTTTTTTCGCAAACGAAAAAATAAAGGTGAAGGTCCCGTACGCGAATATACGAAATTATTGGGCTCTTTTTGCAAAATTACCGATAGAAGGGTCTGGATGTAATTTTTTGTTTTCGAAAAACTACCCACCGGAGGACCTATTCGCGAATATATACAGACTATGGTTTTTTCGCAAAATAACCGGCTGGAGAACCTAAACATAATTATGAAATTTACGGAGGGCTTTTTCAAAAAAAAAATAGCGACACGTGGCTAGGCTGAATGGCCTCCAATTCTCCTGGCTTTCATAGATAAGTTATTCGCGAATATATACAGACTATGGTTTTTTCAAAAATTACAGGCCGGAGGACCTAAACGTAATTATGAAATTTACGGAGGGCTTTTTCGCAAAAAAAATAGCGACACGTGGCTAGGTTGAATGGCCTCCAATTCTCCCGGCTTTCATAGATAAGTTATATACATATTTCTCACTCCGAAAAATAGCAGAAACCGAGTTATAGGGGAAAAAATAGAGAGATAGAGTTGCAGAAATATTTCTTTCGACGAATTATTTGGAAAATATTAAAGACCGAGCTGGAAAACCGAGGTGGGAAAATAGTCTAGAGGAAAAAAAGGGTGAAAAATTATTAGAGATGACAACCTTCTTTTGTTGAGCCTAATACTCTACGCGTTCACCGAGTAATAATACATACTTTAAAAAATATCAGAGATCGAGATGGAAAATTGAGCTGGGAAAAAAATCTAGAGATAGAGCTGCACATATATTTCTGGGGATGAAAATATTTTTCCCGGGAAAAACGGAGAAAGGACTTAGACGTAAGGAGCAAGAGGCTATTTGTTACGTTTTTGTACCTGTCCGCTATCCTGAAAAATTAGAAAAGGACTTGTTCACGATTTGGATTTAACGGAACTTTTTCCCTAAAACAACGCGCGAGAGACCTAAACACGATTTTAAGGAAAAAATATCTTTCCTCATAAAAAATCGTGAAGGATCTATTCGTAATCTATAGAGACCTATCTGTAATTTAAAGAAACGGAGAGATTTTTTTATGAATGTACATGAGGTGACACGTAGACGCTCTCTCTGCTCTCCAATTCCTCCGCTTATAATATAACCAGAGTGAGCAACTGTGTGAGAGGTGTTTCTGATTTCCTCGTTCCGATGGCATCACTCCAACAAAGTACCACTGCATCCACATTCAGGCATACTTCAAGTCAAGCATTAATTAGCACGTACTTGGGAAATCTTTTGTCATTTGACAGATGGATGTAACTAAAATAAAATCTGCTAAAAGAAATTACAAACGTGAAAGATACTGATTTGTTAGCTAAAAGCCTAAAACCTAATCATGTTCAGCACGTGTTATCAGTGGTGTAGCGAGCCCAGGCAAAAGCCTAGGGCTGGCCCAAAGGTTATTGGATTAATTTTTAAATTTTTGTAACTTTTCAATAGAATTTGTATTGAGTTTTTGGACCAGGCTTTAGGCCCAGGCCCGGGTGGCCCGAGGCCTGGCTCCGCCTCTACATGTTATGTTAAATTCGTACTTGAACAAATGAGAAGAGAGTACTCAATTGTGTCCCCGTCGTGTCCCATGCCAGCGACCCGAACAAGATTTCTCTTGACATAGCACAAGGCGCAAACGGTCGTCCATGAACTCCGAAATGTCACAACCACTCGTGTCATCATCTTTCATGGAGGCAACCGTATGGAGCATCTTCGTCGCCGGGTCGTAGACGTGCGCCTCATGTACCGTCGTCGTGAGCAAGACCTTCCTACTCTTCATGGCGCCACCACCGTGGTAAGAGAGTGGGTTGACATGCCATGGCTTGAAAAGGCGCTCTGCCATGTGCCCAACTGTCGCTAGGTTTATTCGGTAATCCAACAACCATGCCCCGAATTCGTGTGTTGGCTCAGCCTAGACGCGTGATGACGTTGGCTGGTTACAGCGGTGCTGCCTTCGTGGTGATGACTAGCGCTCGAACATTCGGCTACGACGACGAGTACTAAAAACACGTCACGGCAGCTAGATGGCCTCGTGCATAGGAGGCAAGCTCTTTTCTGCTATGTTTGCCGCAACTGAAAGTGCATCTAGGCCCCTTAATGATTTTGGTGATTAATGACAACAAGATTAAGTGACTAATGAGCTTTATGAGTATTGTGAACAGATGAATACGATCATGGGAGAGTCGCTTAAGAAAAGAGGTCCCTCAAATCAAAGAAGAAAAGGCGTCGGTTAAACTCAACGGTTGTATATGCATTTTTAATTTTATTTGAGTTTAAGGATTGCCGTACTATAAAGAGGGATATGGTAAGAAATAGCTTTAGAATGATCCAATGTGCTCAATGATGAATTCTAGTCTAAAAATGAGTCAATGTGTAAAGTCTTGGGGGCAAAATGTTCAAAAAGGTTCGGAGTATCCAAACATATCTTCGGAATGTCCGGACTGGCCCCCTCGGTTGCTCAGGCAAATTTTGGTTCGGAATGTCCGAACATAGTTTCGGAGTATCCGAGCTAACCCTCTCTGTTGGTCGAGTTCATTTTGGTTCGGAATGTCCGAACATAGGTTCGGAGTATCCGAGTGGACCCCCTCGGTTAGGGCAAGTTCATTTAGGTTCGGACTATCCGAAGTAACGTTCGGACTGTCCGAACTGTGTGCTTAGTTTCCCAGATTTCAAACGGTTCGGACTATCCGAACATAAGTTCGGACTATCCGAACAGTCTCGGGCTGAAGTGAAAAACGGCTAGTTTTGGGGGCTTTAAATACCTCCCCAACTCCCACCTGCCACTTAAGAAGTGCATTCAATTCATTCTAATAGCTCTTTCACTCTCTCTAAGCCCTAGTGTTCATCTCCCTCAAGTCTTTGATTCTTGAATCTTTAGAGGGAAGTCTAGTATAGAGTTTGGAAGATCAAGGGATTGTGATTCATCTTGAGCACTTGGTTCATCCTCAAGCGGATTTCTCGCGAGATCTTTACTCTTGGAGGTTGAGGGCTCCTAGACGGCTATGAGTCACCGGTGAGCTCCTAATTTTCGTGTGGGGCCTTGGGGAAGTTTGTAAAGGTTGAATCCACCTCCGCAAGGAAGGATTCAAAGAGTAAGTGGGTGAGTGCTTGGTGCAACACCTAGAGGATAAGGGTTGAAAGAGACCCGGCTTAGTGCCATTAACGAGACGTGGATCCTCAAGGATCCGAACTTCGAAAAATCTTTGTGCATTACATTTGTTTCTCGGTTTACTTTGCATTTCTCTGTGTCTTCTTGAGATCTAGGGATTTCCAGTGTTGGAGTGCCATTGTGAAGGGGATTGGTAAGCTCTGGACTACTAGAGGTACTCTAAACCCTTATATTTCACTTTGGAGCATTCTAGGGTCTCTAAATATCTCAGATCTACTTTCTAGGGTTTTTGTGCTCTGTGCAGTTTGGACTATCGGAAATTTGATTCGGACTATCCGAACCCATTCGGACAGTCCAAAGTAAATTTCAAATATCCGAAGTTTAAATTTCCACTGCGATTTAAAATTTGTAAACGCCTATTCACCCCCCTCTAGGCGACATCTCGGTCCTTTCAGCAACTCAATTCTTATTTGCTTGCCTCGCTTTCAACGAGTTACAAACCTCTTAATTATGTAGGCTAACTTCTCCGACTAACACGCTTACTTGCACTTCTACTAGAATACAACAACCAAGTTGGACTCGTCTGCAACTTGGGACAGACCCTGATTACATGGACTCAATTTCCTTACAAGTTTAGTTCTAACATTCACCTCCCTAGTCTTTTAATATCTAATTTCTAATATAACTCTAATTTTGTTAAGCTAGTCGGTTTCTGTTATGACTTACTCAACATTTACTCAATGCAGGACGAAGAACATATCTCCTCAACATTCCGAACTCATCTTCAACGGACTTGGCTTTGGACGGCATACACACCTCTTCACAAGTCGACGTCCGATCTCCCGACGCATCTCCAAGGAGTTTTGACTTCTTGCTAGCCATACTACCGGTGACACACCTCACCGACGATTATAACCTTTGCCGCAGCTCCAATTGTCTTTTCACCGATAACACAACTTGACAGTGACGTAAACTCACATTAGAGCTTACCTACGAGAGAACTTGGACACACTTACAAGAACTCTCGAGCAAACACATGCATCACAGACTCTTCCTACGTGCATATATCTATACGCTGACTTACTAAAACCCAAACAGCTTTACTTGAGCACCTCCTTGCCGAGCTTCAAAGAAGCGCTACCTCATCATCCATAACTGTTGTAGCAAAAAATGCCTTCTTCTGTTTGTGTCACTCTTTAGCGAAGTGCACATACTCTTGGCAATTGTAGCAGCGCACCTTCGTCTTGTCAAAGGTGCTCTTCTTCTTGCCGGGGCTGGAGCCACCTTTCTTGTTCTTGGCCCTAGACTCCCATTGGGCTCGAGTGAGCAGTAGGTGCTAATCATCCACCTTGCTGACCATGTGGCGTTCCTCGAACGCCTTTAGCCATCTGAACAAGTCTTCGATTGATATCATATCTGAATCCTCAAGGTTCTTCAGGGTGCAAATAATCGGCAAAAACTTTGGCGCAAGGACTCAAAGCACCTCGCCTCCGTGTGCCCTAATCAAGTGGATAACAAGGCCACAACACCAACCATGAGGCAAACCGGCAAGGAGCAAGTCAAATCGGTCAAGAGAGGGCCAAATAGCGTGACATGCTTCAATTGTCGGGAAAAGGGACATTTCGGTAAGGATTGTCCCAAAGGTATCACTCCTAAGCCTACTCTTGTAAATGATAATTATTTGCTTAGGAAGGACAAGAATGGCAATGTGTTTGCCAAGCTTGTCAAGTCCCCTATGCCGGCTCAAAATGATATTCATATGCATAGGAAGAGTAAATCTAGTAATGGGTTTGCTAAGTTTGTTAGGACTCCTAAGCTAACTCAATTTAATTCACATATGTTGCTTAGGAGAAATAACAATAGCAAAACATTTGCTAGAAATACTAGATCCTCTAAGCCATTTCATAATTCTAATTATCATATGCTTAGAAAGGATCAAACTAGAAATAGTTTTGCAAAGTATCAATGCCCTCCTAAGTCCTCTCACTTAAATCCAAATATTTTGCTTAGGAGGAATAATTATCGCAAAACTATTTCTAGATATGTTAGTCAATTTAAAAATGCTAAAATTAGGACCATTTGGGTTCCTAAATCCATTGTGACTAACATTGTCGGACCCAACAAGGATTGGGTACCAAAAACCGCCTAAAAGAATTTTAGGCAATAAAGAGATGGATTGGACGCTTGCACATCAAGAGGAGAAAGATTACATTCGTCTACAAGTGGTGTCAAGCATGAAGGGAATCAAGTCCATCATGAGCCAATGCCATCTCGGTAACAAGAATTTAAATTGATTACTATTATGTCTTATAGCCTTGTGTAGGTTATATTGAAATATTAATGAATATCAATTTAGATTACTTGTTATGGCCACTTGCTCTCGCCTCTTATCTATTCTCTTATTGCAATCTTGAGCAAGTTAGGTAGTGGCACATTTAGGGGGAGTGTTAATTCATATTCATGTGTACCACATCCCTACGTGTGCCCATATTAATAATAAGTGCATATATATATATATATTTTCAAAATCAACCATTTAGCCAAAAGTCAAAACATTGTATACTAATTACTATCCTTGTGAAAAACTAATTGAAAAGTGTATACAAATGCTTTTGAAATGTTTTTCAAAGGTTTTGGCTTCACAAAATCTATTTTAAAAAGAAAATGAGTTTTAACTCCAAAAGCTAGTTACTAGTATCTTGTTTTGGATTTAAATTTATAATTTTCGTAGAAATAAATGCAAAAGGTTTTTGAAAATAATTCCAAAACAAAAATCCTAGAGTTGGTCATTCTTAACAACCTTCTTATTCAAAAGATTTTCAAAAGACCAACCTAGCAAAAAATATTTGATTTTGAAACTCGCCGAAAAACTATACTTGACCCATAACGGTCATATTATTGCACTTAGTGAGTTTCTCCATTTGGATCAATTCTTATGTAGAATTGCAATTCAAAATGGTATTTTAGACTCATACACAAAATTCAAATATCCATATCTTACCCCATGCTTAATTTGAATCTTTGTGTTAATTGGATTTGACTTTGCCTTTTTCATTTGGACTATTTAGATCAAAAGTAAAAAATCATATTTAAAAGATCCAAATTTGTGAAAAGCTTTGTAAAAGTATCCTATTAAGTATTCTACTATGTATTTCAAATGTTTTACAAGCTTTCAAAATGAAAAATCTATGTTAAAATCTAATTTGGCTCAAAAACGATTTGATTTGAACCAAAAGAGCCTAGATTAGTAATATATCAAAATGATGGCATTCAAGTTGGATTTCATATCAAATCTTGGCTATAAACAATCTTGATACACCTATCTAAGCCATGAAAATCAAAATTGCTTGAAATCCAAATTGAATTGCATTTTGAGGCTTTTCGTGAAAATCGATTTTCGTTTTTGCCTCAAAGCGCAAATTGTCATATCTTTCAAAATAAAATTGTTTTGATGAAAATTCTTTTTGGAAACCCCTCTAATTAGTCCAAAGTTCATTTCTGAAAATTTTCAAATCAATTGGATTTCATTTGAATCGTTTTTGCCAAAGATTTGCAAAAGCCCGAGTTCTCAGTCGGTCGGGACCGGTACTACGCCCTGGTCTTGTGATAGTACATAAACCCCAGTACTCTACCGCCCTTGTGAGCGGTAGTACCGCCATGGCTTGTTGGCTCTGTTTTTTCAGAATTTTCCGAGTTTTGCTTTGGGATATCTTTTGATTGGTATTTCCTTTTTCAAAAATTCCTTTTTCGAAAAGCTTCTTATTATCCCAAAGCTCTTTTGTGCAAAATTTGAAAAGCTCTGAAATTTATTTGATCATGTTTTCAAAGTGGTATCAGTTAAGAGCATTTAATTGATTTAAAGGGTGATATTCACTTGATCTTTTGAAAAGGCAAAACTTGTGCAATTCAAATGCAAATAACTCCATGTTTCATTCATTGAACATCTTGTGGAGTTTATCTATTGCAAGTTTTGGGCACTTATTGGCTTCCAAGTGATATCATATCTTTATTTTGCTCTGATACTAAATCTTTGTGATTTTACTGATCTTTCTTGAGTTTTTGATACCCGTGAGTATATTGCTCTGAGAATATTGCTCTGATACCTATCGATAATTCTTTCAAGTGGTATCAATCCTTGTAATTTGATCCTAAGTGGTATCAATCCAGCACTTATTCACTCCCTATGCTTACAAGTGTATCTTTGAGTTTATCTTTTCTCCAAGCGGTATCATTAAATTGATTTATTTCCTACAAGTGGTATTTCATTGCCTGTTTGTAGAATTACTTGCGATACCCACGTCTTGATTAAGATTTTTCCTCTCAAGCTAAAATTGTAAGTTCAACCGCTTAAGAATTCTCTCAGGTGAGATTCTTTATGTGTTGGAATACATAAAAGAGGAAAATCTCTGTTGAGCATTGTTCTTCATGAAAATTTGAAAATGCTCATTTCCTTTGGTTCTTCATGCAAAGCCCTTGAGATAGAATTAAAGTGATATCTATTTGCTCAAGTGGTATCTATTTCTTTTTGGGTTCCTCGTTTACCCGGTTAGGCAAATTATTGGATTCTTCAAGAGAATCATATTGAAATTTGCAAAGCCTAATAAAATGAGGAGTGATTTATTTGAAACACATTCAAATAATATTTCAAATAAACCGTGTGATACCCTTACTTCGTTTTTCATGCTTATCTTTACAAGTGGTATCCACAAATCCAAATATGGTCTCTTTTCGTGTTGTCCTTATTCTTAAGATCATATTTCAAATAAAAACTTGTTTTACTTCTTGAATGACCCTTCAAGTTTTTATTTGGCTTAAGTTCTTCAAATTCCACTCCAAGGTCATAAGTATGCATTCTAATCCTTATATGACCTTCATTAAAAAGAAATGGTTAAATGCTAAAAATGGGAGAATGTTTTTCCAAGTTAAATACCAAAAGGGGGAGATAATGATAAATCTTATTAATGATTAATGTTTAAATGCCAAAAAGGGGGAAGAATGTATTTCAAGTTAATCTTTTAGTTTTTCCATTTTTGGTGCTTAATGCCAAAAGGGGGAGAACTTGCTTAATCTTTTAGCTTAATGTCATTTGGTTAAAAAGAGAACTTGCTTAATGTCATTTGGTTAAAAAGAGAGCTTAATATGATTAAGGGGGAGAATTAATATGCATATGTGTTCAATTAGCTTAAATTCTCTCATTATGATAGTTTTAACCCAAATGTGCTCATTAAGCTTGGATTTGTCATTAATCACCAAAAAGGGGGAGATTGTAAGTTCAACCTTCATTAGTTATGGTTTTGGTGTTAATGACAAATCTAATCTTGTATTAATGACAAATCCAATGATTAAGTTTATCCCCTAATGCGATATTGTTATTAATGACTAATCTTATATCGAGACTAACATGTTTGTTTAGAATATCTTTTGATTAGTCTCATCGCATGGAAAAATGGAAAACCCAAGGTATGTTTGCATATTCATCTTAATATTAGTTGCATACTTTGGAGTCAAGTTAAAATATGAATGTCCCCGTTATATTAACCACAAAATGTGCATCATGTTTCCCAATCCATATCTTACATGGATGCACACACTTAGGGGGAGTTCGTGATTTAACTTGATAGTTTCATTGTATTGATCTATTCTTTATTGACACATATAAGGATCAAGACAAAGAAACTAAATCCTTGAGTATATATTCGAATTGCCTAGTTATAAGTATACTCATAGTAATATAGGATATACTCCAATATGATCAAAGTAAGTATGTGCATTTATATTCAAGTCAATCATGTTTATGCACATATACATGTGGAGTGTCTTCTATAGTTGATGATTTAGAGTAATGATCATTTCCATATAGTTTACACATAATGGATCATTACTTCTCATCAACATGAGTATATGAAAACTTGTGTAGTTAATATATACTCGCATCAATTTAAATGATAATTTAAATTGAGTTCATTTGTCGTGATTAATCATTAAAGAACATTTCATCATGTGTTGATGGTGCTCCGTGATTAATTGAGGACAAATGAATAGTTCTTAAGTATAATAAAGCATGAGTTGCATTATTGTACTTAAGACACAATTAAATCATTTCAATTGATTTAGGTTTTGCTCAATTGATCTAAAGGCATCCATTATGTGTTAATGGTGTGCAAGAGATAATTGAGACAACCATGCATCTTGGACTAACTATTTTATGAGTTGTGATTGAGTTAGGTCCAAAGATGGATGAGATGATGAAAATGGGACAAGGACGGCATCATGAGTTGATGGGCGTCAAGAGTGGATCCCAAGAGGAGTCGAGTAGAGATCCTGGGAGTATCAAAGCGATGATCATTAAGACCCCAAAGGGATTGCTTGTCTTGTGGCAAATGGAAGGTATAACTAGATAGGCTAAGGACTTTGTAGTCTTTGAGTCTAAGGTTTTATCGCCGTGCTATTAAGAGGGGTCGTTCCCTTTGCTTGAGCTTCATCATGTGTTGGTGATCTCATTCCGCGTTCACTCAAAGCTCAAATCTTATTTGATTTGGTTTTTGCATATGGGTTAACCATTTGGCATGTGTTGCAAATGTGTTAAGCCTATGCTTGGTTGTTTTGCATTATGCTCTGATTTGCATGTGTTGCAAAGATGAAAGAGTATATGCATTTGGTTTTCGCATTATGCTTTGATTTGCATGTGTTGCAAATAGGATAAGCTAATGCGTTGGCTTTTGCGTGAAGTTCACTTTTGCATGTGTTGCATTAGTTGAAGCTTAATGCTTTGGTTTCGCAAAACATCTTTATAAAACCTTGGTGTTGCTTGGAGCTAAGTTTTGCATGTGTTGCAAAAGGAGAGAGCTCAAGCGTGTTTAAGTGTTTGTAGTTGTGTATGTGCTAGAAACTCGCATGTGTTGTGAGTGGAGAGCACATATGTTTGATTTGGTGTTTAAGTGTTTGTATGGAGCTAGAGGCTTGCATGTGTTGCGAGTAAAGAGCTCATACGTGTGATTTGGTTTTAGTTGAAGTTTGGTTTTGGTGTTGCATGGAACTAGAGAATTGCATGTGTTGCAATTAGAGAGTTCATGCACCATGATTTGATGTTGCTTGGAGCTAGACTTTTGCATGTGTTGCAAAGAGTAGTGCTCAAGCATGAAATGTGTTTATTGCGTTATTTGCAAGTTCGTTGTCTTGAATAAACCGAGGTTTATGAGTCCTAATCCGAGAGCATGTGAGTGGGGCTTGCAGCGGAGTTGGCAAGTTGACCGGTCTTGTGTTGACCTTCACATGGCTAGGGGATTAATCTCATAAACTCGAGTTTATTTTGCTTAATCGTTTTGCAAATAGTTCTTGAGTTGTTGGCGAAATGTGTTTTCGTCATTTGGAGTTGATTGCGGTTGTGCAAATGTGTTTTGCACATGAGCGTTGAAATTATGTCTTTCGATCCTAGAGCATGTGTTGGCATTTGCAAATGTGTTTTGCAAAGTGTCAGGATCATGTGTGATTCTTACATGGCTAGAGGGTTGAACGTGTAAGTTCGGTGTTTGTTTGCGAAATGTGTTTTCGCAATTGGTTGAATTCTTTGGCGTGAGCTAATTTGGTGCAAATGTGTTTTGCGTGTGCATGATCATGTGTTGATCATCCTTGAGGCTCAAAGAATAGCATTTGGATCTTCGGAGAAAAGTTTGCGAAAACCGGTGTCCGAGTCGAGTGGCGCAGATGACCGGCCTGTCTTGATCCTCTGGCCGTAGTACCTGCGCGCCCTCATGGTGTGTTTTTTCCAGAGAGTTGCTTTTTGGCGCTGAGGGGGTGCGGTATGACCGAGATCGTGCGGTCATACCGGCCATGTCTTGATCATCTTGGCTTTGGCGCGGATGACCGGGTTTAGCGAAGAATCGGAAATTCGACTGTTGGCTTGTGAGGAGCGGTCATCTATACAGGTGTGATATGACCGCCCCTCTCCCATTTCTGTACTTTTGCCCCAACGGCTAGTTTTCTTGTGTGGGGTATAAATAGACCCCTTGGGGGGCTTGGGCAGGTCGTTGTTGCTGTGTTTGAGTATTTGGGAGAAGTGTTGCATGTGTTGCACACTCTCAATTGAGTTTTGAGCTAAAGAGTGAGACTAATTGCATTTGTTGCAATTAGGAAGTGGTTTGGGTACCTCTTGTGCATGTGTTGCACTTGAGGGAGGTCTTGTGCATGTGTTGCACTTGGTGATCACCGAGGAGCGCATTTGTTGTGCCCGGTGAAGTTCAAGCGGAGGAGCGGCTTGTTACTCTTGGAGGTTGCCGACTCCTAGACGGCGTAGGCGTCGTGCGCGGGAGCTCTCGAGGTGTGAGAAGCCCCGGCGAAGTTTGTGAAGGTTCGGGTTGAGCCTCTGCAGCGAGCGTGAAAAACCACGACTAGTGGAAAGAGACGGTGCTCGGCGGGGCCGGTCCGAGTGTGGGCTAGCCTCAACGTGGACTAGGGGAGACCGGCAAGTCTCCGAACACCACGGAAAAATATCGGTTGTCTCTTGTCCCTTTACATTCAAGTATTTACATTCTTGATATATTATTGATTGCTTGAATGAAAATTGCTTAGTATTAATTGAGTGATCAATTTAGCAATTTATACATAGAGACATAATTTAGATAGTGCACATAGTGAGCCTAGTTGATTTAGGCCTTAATTGTCAAAACCGAGTTTATCGCTTCCGCATTATAATTGTGTAGGTTTTGACATAGGGGTTGATTAGAGCAAATTGATTAGTGAGCGATCGATTTTGTAAAACGCCTATTCACCCCCCCTCTAGGCGCATCCTCGACCCTACACCATCAGCAACATGCGACAACAACGAAGACAACGATCTTGCTGTTCTTGCCATCACAACACCGGCTCTGATAGCAATTGTTGGTCCAGCCTGGACGCATGCTGACATTGGCTGGTCACAGCAGTGCTTCGCTTGATGGCCTTCGCGATGATGACCAACGCCCGGACGTTCGGCTGTGACGACGAGTACTAAAAACACGTCACGACAACTAGATGGCCTCATGCATAGGAGACAAACTCTGTTTTGTTGTGTTTGCCGCAACTCAATTCTTATTTGCTTGCCTCGCTTTCAATAGGTTACAAGCCTCTTGATTATATTGGCTAACTTCTCCGATTCACACACTTACTTGCATTTCTACTAGAGCACGGCAATTAAGTCAGACTCATCTATAACTTGGGCAGCCTGATTACATGGACTCAAATTCCTTACGAGATTTGTTCTAACATCGTGGTCCTTGAGCTTCCGTATCTCCGACATGTTGTCCAAATCAGCGCGAAGGTGAAGGTCACGCATCATGCAGAAGCACCTGTCGAGCTCCGCCAAGGCCGATTTCATTGTTCCGTCCCGAAAACCATCTCTATCGGATGTGCTCCAACCTCCACGTATGGGTCGATATCACTAATACTACTACCAGATACAACCATGTCACCCGCGGCGAAAGGCGGTGCCGGGACTGTCGCGAAGGACTCCTCGTCGAGCGAGAAGGTGAGAGGATGCCCTGGGAATCATCACTAAGCAAGAACTCTGCGGTGAGCATCCAGTGGAGGCCCGTTCGTGAACACCGGGTCGGCGTCGACGATGCAGTGGCTGTCTTGGATGACCGAGTAGACCCGCTCACCAGATGGTTGCCGCCAGCCTCTAGGGTCGCCGATGGTGAGCACCTGGCATTCCATCCTGGACAGTAGGTACCTTGGTTGCGCGAGTTGCGCCACCCTGTTTTCTTTGGTAAGGAGACGAGCTGTTACCTTGCTGCTACTTGATATTTGGGCCAAGCTTAAATAAGCTATTGGTGAGCTCAAATTGTAGCCCATGTTTTGAGCAATAGCTGGATTCTTCGACTTACGTGGCCCCATCATTTTTTTTCAAATTTAGCTATCGGCTGAACGAAATTACAAAAATAACTTTGTTTCTAACCACAGAAGTAACGGTAGGTCACTTGTCACGCTCCTCTAGCTCGACAGGTAGTTAGGACCGTGGTAGCTGACCTATCGAGCATAATGGGCTTAGAAAGACTTGCCGGACTACTAGTGCTCAATAATACCCCTTCTGTCGAGTTTGGGTACCGCGGCAGGTCTCAGTAGGTACATGCCTGTAAGTTCAACCTTCATTAGTTATGGTTTTGATGTTAATGACAAATCTAATATTAAGTTTATCCCCTAATGCGATATTGTTATTAATGACAAATCTTATATCGAGACTAACTTGTTTATTTAGAATATCTTTGATTAGTCTCATCGCATTGAAAAATGGAAAACCCGAGGTATGTATGTGTATTCATTCTAATATTAGTTGCATACTTTGGAGTCAAGTTAAAATATGAATGTCCCCATTATATTAACCACAAAATGTGCATCATGTTTCCCAATCCATATATTACATGGATGCACACACTTAGGGGGAGTTTATAGTTTAACTTGAAAGTCTCTTTGTATTGATCTAATTCTTATTGACACATATAAGGATCAAGACAAATAAACTAAATACTTGAGTATATATTTGAATTGCCTAAGTTATAAGTATACTCATGGTAATATAGGATATACTCCAATGCAATAAAATTGAATATGTGCATATTATATCCAAGTCAATTATACTTATGCACATATACATATGGGGTGTATTCTACAGTTGATGATTTAGAGTAATGATCATTTCCATACAATTTACATATAATGGATCATCACTTTTCATCAACATGAGTATATGAAAACTTGTGTAGTTAATATATACTCATATCAATTTAAATGAAAATTTAAATTGAGTTCATTTGTCTTGTTAATCATTAAAGAATATTTCATCATGTGTTGATGGTGTTCCTTGATTAATTAAGGACAAATGAATAGCTCTTAAGTATAATAAAGCATGAGTTGCAATTATTATACTTAAGACACATTTACAATCATTTCAATTGATTTAGGTTGTGCTCAATTGATCTAAAGGCATCCATTATGTGTTAATGGATTGCAAGAGACAATTGAGACAACCGTGCATCTTGGACTAACTATTTGTATGAGTTGTGATTAAGTTAGGTCCAAAGATTGATGAGATGATGAGAACGGGACAAGGACGGCATCATGAGTTGATGGGCGTCAAGAGTGGATCCCGAAGACGTCAAGTGATGATCCCGGGAGTATCAAAGTGAAGATCATAAAGACCCCAAAGGGATTGCTTCTGCAAGTGCGAAGGTATAATTAGATAGGCTAAGGACTTTATAGTCTTTGAGTCTAAGGTTTTATCGCCGTGCTATTAAGAGGGGTTGTCTCTTAGCTTGAGCTTTATCATGTGTTGGTGATCTCATCCCGCGTTCACTCAAGCTCAAATCATATTTTGATTTGGTTTTTGCATTAAGGTTAACCATTTGGCATGTGTTGCAAATATGTTAAGCCTATGCTTGGTTGTTTTGCATTATGCTTTGATTTGCATATATTGCAAATAGGATAAGCTAATGCGTTGGCTTTTGCGTGAAGTTCACTTTTGCATGTGTTGCATTAGTTGAAGCTTCATGCTTTAGTTTCGCAAAACATCTTTATAAAACCTTGGTGTTGCTTGGAGCTAAGTTTTGCATGTGTTGCAAAAGGAGAGAGCTCAAGCATGATTTGATGTTTGTGGTTTTGTATGGAGCTAGAGGCTTGCATGTGTTGTGAGTAAAGAGCTCATACGTATGATTTGGTTTTAGTTGAATGTTTGGTTTTGGTGTTGCATGGGACTAGAGAATTGCATGTATTGCAATTAGAGAGTTCATGCATCTTGATTTGATGTTGCTTGGAGCTAGACTTTTGCATGTGTTGCAAAGAGTAGTGCTCAAGCATGAAATGTGTTTATCGCATTATTTGCAAGTTCAGTTGTCTTAATAAACCGAGGTTTATGAGTCCGAATTCGAGAGCATGTGAATAGGGCTTGCAACGGTGTTGGCAAGTTGGTATCGGTCTCGTGTTGACCTTCACATGGCTAAGGGATTAATCTCATAAACTCGAGTTTGATTTGCTTATCGTTTTGCAAATAGTCTTTGAGTTGATTGCGAAATGTGTTTTTGCAATTTGGTTGAAATTCTTTGAGCATGAGCTAAGTTGGTGCAAATGTGTTTTACACGTGTGTGTGATCATGTGTTGATCATCTAATGGGCTCAAGAAATGGTTTTTGATTTGTCGGAAAAGAGATTGCGAAAATCCGGAGTTGCTTCTGCCAGGGGCGGTGTGACCGGCCCCTGGGCGGTTGGACCGCTCGGGCGGTCGGACCGGGCCCCCTCCGGCTTGATTTTTCCAGAGGGCTGTTTTTCTCGGTTTTGGTTGGATGGTCGGCCGGCGGCGGATCGGACCGGAGCGAGCCGGCAAGCGAATCGGGGTGGTGCGGCACGGCCGTAATCTATGATCGATTCCGACCGTTGGCCCGTGAGGGCCGGTCGGACCGGAAATTACTATTTTTGCCCAGTTTTGCCCCCAACGGCTAGTTTTCTTATGGGGGGCTATAAATACCCCCTTGGGGGGCTTGGGGCAGAGGTTGCTGGTGTTATTGAGTGTTTGGGTGAAGTGTTGCATGTGTTGCATACTCCCATTTGATTCTTGAGCTTAAGAGTGAGTCTAATTGCATGTGTTGCAATTAGGAAGTGATTTGAGAGCCTCTTGTGCATGTGTTGCATTTGAGTGAGGCCTTGTGCATGTGTTGCACTTGGTGATCACCGGGAGCGCATTCGTTGTGCTCGGTGAAGTTCAAGCGGAGGAGCGGCTTGTTGCTCTTGGAGGTTGCCGACTCCTAGACGACGTAGGCGTCGTGCGCGGGAGCTCTCGAGGTGTGAGAAGCCCCGGCGAAGTTTGTGAAGGTTCGGGTTGAGCCTACGCGCGAGCGTGAAAAACCACGACTAGTGGAAAGAGGCGGGTGCTCGAGCGGGAGCCGGTCCAAGTGGTTGGGCTTGCCTCAACGTGGACTAGGGGAGACCGGCAAGTCTCCGAACACCACGAAAAAATATCGGTTGTCTCTTTTACTTTCAAGTATTTACATTTATTGTATATTGTTCAATTGCTTGATTGTAATTAGAATTGCTTAGTGTTAATTGATTGATCAATTTAGCAATTCTAGTTTAGAGACATAATTTAGTTAGTGCACTAGTGAGCCTAGTTGATTTAGACTTTAATTGTCAAAACCTATTTATCGCTTCCGCATATATATTTGATTAGGTTTTGACATAGGGGTTGATTAGAGCGAATTGTTTAGTGAGCGATCGAATTTTGTAAAACGCCTATTCACCCCCCCCTCTAGGCGCATCCTCGACCCTACAATGCCGCTGCACACGAAATCGACAGAAGGGTATTTGTGGTGTCAACCACCTGCTACAATAGGGGAGCGTGTATGTGACATGTGTTGTATATCAGCGCTTGCACAATCAAAAAAAGAGCTAGACATAAATATAGAACTATTTTATATATTTTATATTTTAATACAAAATTAATGTGATATTCGCTTTATACCCCTAATAAATATTAAGTTTTACTTTATATTCTTTCTATATATTTATTGAATATAGAGCTTAGAGATAACAATTAGGAGTAGTCTAGTCATTATCAATATATCCTTGGTTCATGTGCTCAGAGAAATATGCTATACAAACTTAAACAGAGGGAGTACCACACATTCGTTTACTCCATCCGTTCCTGAATAGATGCCATTTTAGATTCTTTCATTTCCAACAAGGCGCATTTACAAAAAGACCGTATTACCTTTCTTTATTTTTATTTTGATAATGTGTCTTACTCTAGTCCATGGTAGTGAATGACATTAAAAATAGCTAAAGAGAATGGATATAAAAAAAGGGTAAAAATAGTCTCAAAATTATAGAGTGAGATGTATTTAGGAATTTAAATGCTGGAATGACATGTATTTGGAAAAGGAGACAATACTTTTTGCTTGTTTGATTCAAGGAACCAAGTAAGTTGATCTATCACCATGCCATCCTTCATAGGTCTTCGGAATTACTATAAATCATATACTGAACTATAGGCATTATCCCTTAATCAATAAAGCTCTCTCCGGACTAGCAAAAAGTATATGGTTTGTTTGTGTGGTTTAAAGCCAGCTTTAGCTCTTGAAAAGCCAGTAACCCCCCCCCCCCCCGGCGCCCCTACACACACACTCAACAGCTCAAGTTTTAAGCGGCTTTTGGTATAAGTTAGAAGTCATATATAACTAGCAAAAGCAAAACGCTAAAAGTTAGGTAGGACATATTTTTGCAGCTTATTGTTGAGAGAAATTGGATATTTGTTAAACGGCCTCTTATAAAAAGCTACAGCTACTTCTCAGCTCAAAAAACTAAAAGGCAACTTTTCAGAAAAACTATAGCTCCCCCAAACAAACCATATATCATGTACTACAAACTTGCAAAATAAACAATTAGAAAAAGAAGTGTGTGTCTCGGGTATGTGGTTCTGGGTGTTGTAAAACAATAATGATTGTCGTAGATCAATCACAACGCAGTGATAGAGAATAAACGAAGAACCCATAGGATATGGGGAGACAAAACTTTTTTTCCACATATTAGATTGATTTTCTTGTACAATATTTAGAAAGAAATAGAGTCCAATTATATCTCAACAATTAGGATCAAAGGTTCAATTGTATCTTAACACTCCCTTTGGGCGAATAACATGTAACGCACATGACTCATAAAAAACTCCTCCCAAAAACCTAGTGAAAAAAGAATGGAGAAAAGAGTACATTGTATTTGCATATTATGTTACACTTGTTGTCTTATTAAAAAATTTCATGTGAGAAAATTGCAGGAAAACTCATTAAGGGAAAAGGAATGTAGCTTATAATCTTCTGGATTATAGTAGTAACTTCGGGATCATATTATGAGTTATAGTTCAGGAATTTACTCTCTATAAACTCTACATACATCTAGATCATCATATTCCAATGCCATGAACTCATTTTTAGAAACTAGATGCCAATAAAGACTTTGTAAATAGATCGGCTAAATTTTTCACATAACTTAGTTTGCAAAATATTTACCTTACCATTATTCGGTAGTTCATGAGGATAGAAAAGTTTAAGGGCTCTTTAACATAACCCATTTGCTTCATACAACACAAGCATCATTATCTTCACAGATAATTGTGGGGGTATTGATGATGTTAATGGTACATGACTTCTAGATATTGGCTAATCACATATTTGCCAAACAAACTCACGTGGGTTTTATATAATGCTATAATATCTAAGTGGTTGGCAGAGGTAGCCACCAAGATTTGCTTAGAAGACTGTCAAAAAATGGCCGTACCACCACAGAGAAACACAAATCCAGTTTGAGATTTAGCACTATTGAGATCAGACAGATAGCCATCATCCGTATATCCCACTGTAGTTGAGTCTTGGTCCTTTTGGTAAAAATAAGCCAAGATCTTGAGTATCTTTGAGGTATCTGAGTAAAGTCTCGACACCAACTCAATGTCTTCTAGTTGGTGTTGCACTGTGTCTAACTAGCAAATTTATTGCGAACGTAATAACAAGTCTTATGTAATTCACAAGATATATAAGTGCTCCAATATGGCTTAACCATAGGATTTCAGGTCCTAACACTTCCTCATTTTTCATCCTCACTCTGAAAAGGTCTCTATCCACTTCAATGAATCTTACTAATATGGGAGTTTTCAAAGGATGTGATTTG
Organism: Guadua angustifolia; assembly: GCA_036346375.1. NCBI lineage: Eukaryota > Viridiplantae > Streptophyta > Magnoliopsida > Poales > Poaceae > Guadua > Guadua angustifolia. Next base: position 33,598,320 of record CM070506.1, on the reverse strand, counting down.
TCTATATTAATTTTTTTGACACCTTCTTGATATAGGTAGACTGATGCATAAATTTTTCAAAAACGTCGGCCAGCGATAGCGTGTGCCATTGTGTGCGTTCGGTAGGGATGGCACCAACATCTCAGCTAGAGCAGCGCGGCGGGAGCAACAGGCATCCCACGGGTAGCGGTGCGAGGCATACATCGTGGTATGTGGCCGGTGGTTCGGCAAGAGCGATGGCGCCTGTGCGGATCTGATTAGAGCTGGTGGCGCCTTTGCTTTCGTGTCTTGGCGGGGGCAAATGGTCAGGTGGAGGCACACTACAGGCACATTGGCGACCGAGGACTGACGACTTTGGGTGCCACCTATTCCTTTATTTTTCAAAATCGATTTGATGAACAATAACAATAGCCCTAATTTTTCAATTAGATTAAACCATACATCTAGGTAATTAGGGAAATTAATTTGTAGGATTAAAAAAAGCTGTTCAGATGTGATGAACTGACATGCTTCCAACTTACATATGACTTACAATAGGTTAATCGTTGATTATGGTCGAAATATGATATAGTATAGATTCATGCGGAGCAGACGATCTTAATCAGCCTCAGAGAGCTTCGTACTAATAACGTGGTGTAAAATAATAACGACTGCCGTAGATCAATCATAAAGCATCGAGAGAGAATAGATGAAGAACACACATGATATAAGGAGGCAAAACTTTCTTCTTTCTATTGGATTGATTATTTTGTACTATGGAATGCCATATTTATAGTAAGAACTCATTAGAGATATATTCATATCCGCATGCAAAGAGATAGATTATAATAATATCTCAATAACTAGGACCAAGGGTTTGGTTATATCTCGCCACGAGTCAAGCGTGATTGCGCGCGTGCCTAATGAGCAATGTTGGGGACGAGCACATGACGACAACGCCTAATTCTACCCCCAAACTCCCCAATTACTAGCTCCCACACCATTGGCTCCAGAGGAATCTACCTGGGAGATAACCTCTTCGGGCACAGGTAGTTATTATTTTAGATATCGATATAGTTTTTATATTTATAAAATACAATAAAATTATAATATTATGATTCTTATATATTTAATTTACATATATGATTCTTATATATTTAATTTAAATATTTAAAAGATATTGCCGGTTAAAGTTTCAAATATATCCAAAACAATAATTATTTTTACTGAACAGAGTACACAGATAGTCCATTCCACTGCCGCTGCCGTTGATCTTTTCCCGGCCGGACATAAAGAATTGCGTCCGGTCTCAAGTCTTCCCCATCCAAACCATCCGGCCGCACGCTACATTAAGCGTGATACACTTGACCCAGAAAAAGATTTCTCCCCGATCCTTTTCTCCACCTGTCTCTTTAGCATGGGGGTAGCTTAAACCTTTTTAAAATATTTTGAATTGACAATTGAATACTGGTAGTAGCTTAAGCTTAACACTTCCAATCGGTTCTTAGCAATGGAATCCCTAGTCAGCTGATCAGTAGCCAATGTTTGTTGCCGTTCGGCACGTCATAAAGGAAGAGGAGCACAGAAAATAGAAAAGGAAAGGGATCGTCGACTGCCAGCGTCGTCGTATCAATCAACGCTCATATACAGTGCACTATTGAGATGAGACATAGTTAGCATTTGTTTAAACCGATTCGGATTACGGCAAAAGCGAGAATCGAAACAAACAAATTTCGATTCTAGAATCCGATTCTCACAATCCAAATTACACCATATACACTAGAATCCACAATCCACTTATATGTATTCGGATTCCAACTTTGGAGAATCGACTTCTACAACCACAATCCAGAATCACTTTTAAGAATCCAAAGTTGAAACAAACAGACCCTTAGCCTCCCTATATTTCACTGTAGTAGATTCTTTGTCCTTTTGGTAAAAATAAGTCAAGATTTTGAGTATTTTAAGGTATTCTAGTAAAGTCTCGACACCAGTTCAATGTATTCTAGTTGGTGCTATACTATGTTTAACTAGTAAATTTACTGCGAATGTAATAACAAGTTTTATGCAATTCACAACATACATAAGTGCTCTAATACCGCTTAACCATAGGATTTCACTTCCTAGCACTTTCTTATTTTTCATCCTTACTCTAAAAGAGTCTTTATCCAGTTCAAAGAACCCGTGTATAAAGATATATACCGTGGAAGAATTATGTACGTTGGATATCATGTCTATTGTCTATAAGAGTCTTCGTTTAGTAACAAAAGGGAAAATTCACCTTGCTGCACAGAGGCCATCACACACTCGCTGAGCGTGAACCACGAGTTTGATTATAAACATTTCATATTTTTTATAAAAATGGTCGAGCATATCGCGTTGGTCGATAAGAAAAAAACACACACACACAGAGGTAAAGACGGGCCGGGAAAATCCAACAAATACTTACCTTTCGAACATTTGGTTGTGGAAATAAACTCCAACCAAGATTTCGATCCTATTGGACTCCGCCCAGTCAAATGTGTACGTCCAAAATCCAAATCGCATAGAAGGCAATTGCACAAGACATACGGCAAAGCCGGCATTTGGATTTACTATGAACCACGAATGTAAAAAAAAAAAAAAAAAAGCTGCCCATCGCTGTCTAAGACGATCGACAACAACACAGACACGGAAAAATGCCAACCCCAAATTCGTCGTATCAGCTCTAAACTTCAAACAAAGGCAGAACCCCAATCCCTAGTGCAATTTGGGATTTTATTAACCGGTCAGTCCGTGCCTGACAGGGACACGAACGTTTACTTCATCTAGTCCGTGTTCAGCTGTGTGTCTCAAGCTTCGTCTATGGGCATAAACTAGTCATTGGAGGAACAATGTGAACGATTTTGTAGAGGATTGCACTTGTTGATGCCATTTGTCCTATAAGAATATATTCCGGCACTTTCACTAAGGTACACCTATAAAAAGACTTCATTAACCATCTTTATTATATCTTTGTACGGTGTATCTTACTTTATTGCATAATAACAACTTATATTGGAAATAGCCAAAAAGAAGTGGTATAGTATGAAAAAATGGTAAAAAATCACTTTAACACTGTAAGACGACATATATTTAAAAATAAAATTTGAAAGTTGGAACGAAGTATTGTGGAACGGAAAGAGTGTCTCTCATGACAATTGACATGTTAGAGAGAATAATGCAGAGTAATCAAACATTGCATTATGTTAGCGTCTTCGACTCCCTGGTCAATGGCGGTTGATACACGGTGGAGATTATATTGTTAAAGCAGTCACGCATACACAGCTAAGAAAAATGAAAGACTACGGATTGATATCCACGAAATTCCTATGCTAGTTGTTTTCGGTTTTCCTCCCCGTACACGAGCTACAAAATTATTAGCCCACTTATCCAAACAATCATGCTTATGATGACGTGGCATGGCCTTTAAGGGTCTGTGTGTTATAGTTTTGGATTCTTTAAAAGTTGATTCTAGATTATGGTTGTAGAGAAATTGATTCTTCAAAAATTAGAATCCAAAAGTACATATGAAGTGGATTATGGATTCTAGTGTATATGAATGGGCTGGATTGTGAGAATCGGATTCTAGAATCAGACTATTTGTTTTTTATTCTACTTTTGAGGTCAAAATCCAGAATCAAAAGTTAAATCAAACATGCTATAAATAATACTTTTCCTGATGTTGATCACAAGAGCTAGCTAAGAGACATGACAGCAACGGCCTCGGCATACAGGGTTCACAAAACCGTTTCGAGGCTGGTTTTCACTAGCCTAGCGGTTTTGGTTTTCGTGAAAAACTGTTCGAAAACCGCGAAAAACCGAACGGTTTGCAAATTCAAAAAAGTTTGAATCCTGATCAAACATGCATGAGAAAATCGCGGTTTTTGCGAAAAACCCAACGGTTTTGGGGAAAACTGCGAAAACCGACAAAAGTGAGAAAATAGGGAAAATCACAAAAAATAGGAAAAATGCAAAAAAAAAATCTTGTAAAATTGTAAAAATACTAGGAAGGCTAAATTTTAGTACAAATATAATAAATATATAAATAAGGTATGTGAAGACACGAAAAAACTCCAGAATAATCTCTCCTAAATTTGAAAAAAATTTAATATAATCTTTACTATATTTTAGACATTTGGAAGTTATAAATTAGTCATTTCACAATAATATGTCTATAAATAATCTTTCATTGCAATACTACAATCATACAAGTGCAAAAATAGGCATTTACATAACCACATAGCAAAATCATACGTAATTTCATTACCATTCACTTGTCAACACCATTTACATTATAATACTTTTCAATTAAAGTTGTGAAGTAAGCATAGACAATTAGATATAGCTTCATCATTCTTGTATTGTCACAAAAATGTCATGTTCGACCTACACGAACGGAATGTCAGTACAAAATTTCACTTGCAATGAAATTGAACATACAATTAAAACAAAATTTCGGCATGACTTTTACTACATTTTAGATATTCTGAAGGTTTAAAGTAGGTATTTAGGTTTTAGCAATAATATGTGAACAAATAACCTTTCATTTCAACAACAACCACATATCAATCTAATAAGTGCAAAAAATAGGCATTGAAATATCAATACCATTTACATTTAGATACCTTCTATTTGATGTTGTAAGATCAGCATATTTTCGTCGTCATTTTCACACAAATGCCATGTTGGAGCGTATGGACGCTATGTTAGTATAATATCAAGTTGCAATGAAATAAAATATGCAAATGAAACATTACCTTTGGGGCTACGGTTAGTATTGTTGTGTGAACACTTGGTTGGCCACGTTGTATTCCTCGGTGGACATCAAGGCCAATCATCATGTAGCTAGCAATTCCGCCTTATAATCGTGCCAGCTTTACCCCGTCTATATACTTGTTGTTTGCTATTGTTGATACAACATGGCATAAAACTCAGGATCGTACCACTCGTAAACCCATTACATAGGAGGTTGTGCATGAGCATCAGGGATGGCGTAGTCATAGCTGTTATATGAGCTATAGCTCTCTTGCGTCGCTGAGCGACGCCATAGGAATTATAGCTGTCCTGTGGTACGCAGCTATCTTGTGGTGCTTATACAGCCTTTTCCTTTCCATTCCCCTTAACAGTTATCCTCTGTGATTGTATTAAAAAAAGTGTATAAATTTGTTTTTTCAAAAAAAATTATACAAGAGGTCATCAAAACAATTAATACTAATTTCAGGAATTTTTTAGATAAATTTTTAATTTTTTTTTTAAATTTTAAATTTGAATTTGAACACATGCGGTAATACGGTTTATCGCGAAAAATTGAACCCTGTCGGCCTATTACAGCCAAAGTGCTTATATGCTTCGGCATAACCAAGAAGAACAAATATCCTATACTAGAAGTTATTTAAACAAACTTGATCACCAACTAGAAAAGTTTCAAAAATTCTGAAAAAGTTCATGGATGTACATATCAGCACACCCCGATCTACATATGAAATTTCATAATCAAATTCATCCTATACTATATGAAGTTACAAAAAAAACAAACTTGATCATGAGCAGGACTATTCTTTCATGGTCAAGACTATCTTTATTACTCTTACCAAATATTTGATCATGACATGATACGCTACAACCAAGAAATCGCAATATGCAACCCCTTCAATTAAATATTTTTTCCTTTCTTTCAAGTACTACTATGCTATGATTGGAGCTACCAAATCAAAGATTAGCAAGGCAAGGCGATAAACAAATGGCACATGAGTTGGTGCTACCAAAAAATGGCACAAAAAATTTGAGGTGCTCATAGTGGATAACCTCCATGCGGATGGAGTTCAGGGGGCTAAAAAAAATCCTTGGGGCTCATTGGTTTAATTTAAAATTACTTGAATTACATTTATTTATTGGTTAAACATTGAAATAAATTAATTTTGATTTTGCTCTGACTCAGTTTGGATCGGTTCGTTAGCTCGATTTTAAAATACTTTCAAACTATAAATAAAATGATATTAAATTAAATTATGCTAATTTCTAAAAAACTTGAAAAAAAAATTTAACTCGATTTCCATCCAGGCGGTACACGTACATGCGGAGATAGCTGGCTTGTTTCTCATCCTAGGCAGGTCTGAGCTCAATTCAAGTCGCAAAATATTGCGTGTTTTTGGATAACTAGCGTAAGCGTACCGTGGATGGAATCACCCAAACGGAGTTTCATGAGTCATGTTCGCCGAACTGTCCAGATCCATCTGGCTGTTCGCCTGTGGTTGTCCTATATATCACTCACTTGACTAAATCCAACTCGATTACCAAATTTAAATAAATTCCCAACCTCCTAACCAGTAGTACTTTGAGTAGGACTATGGGCCTGTTTTGGAGCCGTAACTTTTCTCAAAAATTGATTTTTAATTTTTTGAGCTAAAAAGTGGCTATAGCTTTTTATAAAAAATCCTTTAATAAATACCTAATTTTTCTCAGCAATAAGCTGTAAAAGCAAGTCTAGCTCAGATTTCAGTTTTTGGCTTTTGTTAGTTATATATGGCTTTTAGCTTATGTCAAAAGCCACTTAAAAGCTAAGTTGTTTGAGGAGTTTATTGGCTTTTATAGAAACTAAAGCTGACTTTAAGCCTCCCTAAAACAGGGCCAAAAGTTAGGTTAGACTCGCTTTTATAATTTATTACTGAGAGAAATTAGCTATTTGTTAAATGGTTTCTTATAAAAAAGCTATAACGGTTCTTATAAAAAGCTACAACTACTTTTCAGCTCAGAAAATCAAAAAGATTTTCAGAACTCCCAGTAGGCCATGTGCATTACTTTTACTAGCTATGTGTCCGTACGCTGTAACGGAAACTCAATTTGCGATAAAAAAGTTTATTTGTAAAAAGCACTAACGGTGACAAATGTGAGTAATTAAAAAGCAATAGCAAAAGTGGATAATTTTAATGAAATGATACGAAAAAAAACTCTTACTTTATATAGTAAAAAACAAAGAATTCATACTTTCCCGTGTCCCATTTGTTCTTTTCCTGACTAGTATACAGATTCGAGCTGGCGCAAGATTTAGCAGATCAAGCAACCAAAAGGTGCCGTTGTTGAAAAAAAAAAGCCGTATGCTTTTCCTGAACGCACAAGTGGTAGCTAAACCGAATTGCTGCCTTTCTGAATCGAAGAATTTGATGGCCAAGTAAGTGATACCTAACTTTTATCTATGCATTGATATTTATGTAATTTTAAATAGTAATATGTATGAGTACTTCCCTCGTGATTATGCATCAAACGACGTGTTGGCCGGCCGGTCGGTCAGCTCACTTGGCTACAAAGATGGTTCATGTTATCATGTAGTATAACTAGTGCCCATTTGTTTCGGCACAACTGATGTAGGCCCATATGCATGTATGACTACGGCTACTGAAAACTTTTTAAATGGTGAGGATGAAGTTTCAGTGACTTTGTATTGTCAGTGGCTTCAAAATGTTAGCGCCAGGCGGTCGGGGCTTCAGCCCGAGGCGGGGCGGGAGCGCGTGGAGCTCACTCCGCCCGTTCACGTTTGAGCTCAGCTCGACGTGGGTGCGCGCGAGAGACGGGTGCTTTGTAAGTGTGCATGTGTACGTATGTAGTTCGTTTGTTGTTTTTTCTCTATAATAAATATTAGTGCTCTGACCAATTTTTTTTTAAAAAAAAGTAGCGCTAGCCATCTAATCAAACGCCAAAGTGATCATTGTTCACACGATTTGCCCGTGAGCCGCTAACCCTCTAACGGAAAGAGATAGATTTAGTGCAGCCCTATGAACACTCTTAACTTTGGGCAGTTACGTATTAACCGTTGTATCAAAAACCGATAATCCAAATTGTCTGTAGCGTTGTTTAGTGTACCGATATCAACACTGTTAGACGATTCGGACCATTTGTTGCTTCGATCAAATAGTGCTAAAGTAAGTAACTGTTTAAGCTACAGTTCCATATAAAATCACCCACAACTCTATCCCGCTATCACTGCGAGGTGTCTGGACTCTGGAGTTTTTTTTTCATGGACCACTAGCTAGCAATGTCGCTTTTTTTAGGCGAGAATGACCAAAAGCAATGTGATGTGACTGTGAGAAGGCCCGGCCGGGCACGCAGATTTTCCCAATCGGCATTGCACTTCCCATGAATATTCCTGTTGCGTGCATGGTTAAGGATGCACCATTACAAGAAACTAGATCCAATTCGAAGAATGAACTATAGACCTCACTTCCCACGCGTTATGTTTGTGTCAAATCACCACTAGTACTGCTTTATGTCGCCTGTACAAAGACACGGAAATGCAGTAGCCGTCTGCGAGTACACCCTCCGTCTATATTTATATGTTTGTAGTATTGGACATAGCCGTGTAATATTTTTATTTCAAATTTTATATTGAAAAAATATAACAAAAAGACTATAGATATATAAAACAGCAGGTAACACATTGTACTTCAGAATATGTTGAAATATTGTATATTAACGGAGTCGATCGATTATACGAATGACATATAATTGGGTTTGCTGAAGAATAGGAAGCGACGCAGTGCAGATGTGGTCGTGGAAGTAGTCGACGTCGATGAAGAAGTAAAGCGATTGTGCCGATGCGCTGCTCAGAAACCTTATTGTCGTCCCGTGCAGGTGAACTCTACGACAATGGCTCGGAGATACTGCTCATCCTCCTTCACGGTGCACATCGAGGAGGAAGGCTGGCGAGGTTCAGCAAACTCAACACAACAGTTCAATAATTCAAAGAGCAGGAAGAATGGAGGAATTTAGTGTCTCTATCCTAGATGTCTCCAGGTGTTTATATACACGCGTATCAGTAACTAATAACATTATATCAGTTGAATACGGTAGTTACTAGTAACTGACTGCATAATTCATTAGAAACCGACGGCTTTTATGTGACTTACACCGAATTAAAACAAATGTTTAAATTACATTTAAACAGAATGAATAGAGAGATAATTGCAAAATTCAGCAAAACAAAAGGTGAATTCAAAGCGCCAAGAGACACACTACGATGTTGACGCGGCGCGGTCGCTCATCGCAAGTCACAAGAATTTTCATGTGAAAATACGCAAATGCACGTATGTGTGTGTTTAGCCACTCTCCACTCTATACCATTCTCATATCAAGTGTCATTGTTTAAGAGATGGTAAGAACTCCACCTTTTAAGTTGTTTTTCCTCCATTTGGCTAGACAATATGATATTAAACCATACATACTTTAGAATTAAAGAAAATAAGGCACCATGAACTAATTTCTAACATATAGGATATATTTTTTAATAACTTTATCTGTAAATATAGAGCTATTTTATGTTCTAATATACAATTAGTATGATGTTCCTTTATAGTTCTAATAAATATCAGCTTTCGCGTATATGTATCCATGCACGAGACGTCTAATTAGAAGGGGAAAAAATGGTTACCCACGTCACACGTACTTGAGCATCATGAATGTGTGATCACCAACCATAGCGTTGCCTTGAGGGCAAATGTACCTGCAATTCTTTACTGAGCAGCCGTATCAGTCGGAGTGGGCAAGTGACCACCGCACGGCTCACGGCATGCATGCACGGCGAGTCGTCGTCTGCTAGTCAGCGGGTCGATCTCATCTACAGGTAACAGATACTACTTCAGAGATGTGCATAACAATTGACAATTGACAAATAAACAATGGACTTTAAGAGCCCCGGGTAGTCGATGGAAGCTGGCTGCTGTCTCGGCACAAAGGCAAAAACGACAGAGCCAAACGCCAAAAGGATCGAACAAGAACATCTTTTTGCCCAAAAGTCTAAAGCCATACGGCGTGTTGTTTTGGCGTTGGCCGATGCCCTGTCTGGCTGCCGGCGGGCAAGAATTCTCTCAGTTCGGCCCGAAACGGCCGTCGCCGGCTGGCGAGATTTCTTTTAGCCCGGCCGGACAAGAGGCCGTTTAATACTCCGACCAATGCACAGTGGTTCATCAGGAGGAACACAGCCGCTCCTCGTGCTTCTCGCTCTGCGGCGCGATCAGCTTGCAGATCCCTCCCATCCCAAGAGGCTCAAACATAGCGTAGGAGCAAACCATTGAAATTTTTATAGCTAAACACGCCTACGTTTTACGGGGGACTCGAAGTCTCGAACCCTTAAAGTTCAGCGAGACAAAGACAAACACAAAACACCCCTGCGTGTCTCTGTTCCGATGGTGCCACGCTGCCTCACGATTTCCAAGGGCGAAACAACGAGGGAATCGTAGTAGATTTCGAGGGCTCTTCGGCGAAACAACGAGGGAATCGTAGTAGCTTTCGAGGGCTCTTCGGAACACATGCTACACGCCGCTTTGGTAGGAAGATGCCCTTGGAAAATTTCATGGCCCTAGTTTGGGAATACGATGCTCCAAGGTACTAGGCACGAGTCCGTTTCGTTTGCTGCAGGTACTAGACTAGGGGAGGGAAAGAGGAGGTGTTTCCATGATATGCTTTGTTGCATAATTATTCCGTCAGTTTGCCCAATCAGCGAACAAATGGTTAAAGTCCAGTACTCCTTTCAGTCGTAAATATTATACTTTTAAAATATGTATAGTCAAGTTATCAAAACTTTGGTTATCGAAACATTTTTAAATATTTATATTGGATATATGAAAATTATGTGTATAGATTTGTTTCAAAAATAATTTTATAACATTAAAAAATGATTAGATTTTATAAATATATTACAGTAAAAAATAGTGGTTAAAGTGACATTTTAAGGACCGTGTCTATATCTAAAGCAATATGTATTTATGGTTGTAGGAAATATTATTTTTTGGAAAGCATCTCAGTTGGATGCCTTCTCGAAATCACATCTCGGATTCTCATAATGTTCGAGCTTCTTCCAACTTATCATTGGTAGGAATTAGGATGAGTTGGACGCCAAACACCGTGAAGTACTAAGTTCCAAGCTAAGCCTGCCCCAACTCTTTTTAGCAACCATTAACAAAAAAAAGCTTTGTTCTCTACTATATAAAGTAAAAAAAAATTCACATCACTTCATCAAAATTACTCATTTTTACCACTACTCTTTAATTACTCACCTTTATCACTATCACTTCATCAAAATTACCCATTGTCTGGGGTCGAGAATCTCGACAGTCAACGCTACGTCATGAGGGTCCCCACCTCGTATCGAGCAATGGGACTTCGATCACGGCCAGAGCAGCACCAATCCCCACATGACCTCGAACTCGGGCAGTGGGGGTCCCATCCCCGCACGACCTCGACCTTGGCTCGGAGGTATGCGTTTACTCAGCGGTTACCAAGACCGAAAATCCTAGAGTTAAGGCGGACGTGGGCGCCAGATCCGGGACGGTTGCAGCACGTCTTCAATGCACGCCAAGCACTACCCCGGGAATCTCTCCTGGCCGTTTCTGGTAACGGCTGGGATGGGTATAAAATCCCTTGAGGCAGAACGGCAAACAAGATGACATCAGCACATAAGCGATAGGCCAATAGACACAACCAGAGCGCTCAAGCTCGAGCTGTAACCCACTCTTTGTACTTAAGATAGTGAAGCCCTCCACCTTAGGAGAAGACAAGAGTAGAGCTATTACCCTTACGAGGGCTCGAACCAGTATAATTCGCCGTGTCCTGCTCGTTGACGCCTCACCCTGACCAACGTCCATTCTTCCGTTGAGCGTAGCTCGTCTTGGGTCCCCTGTTCACACTAACCCCATTTCACATCTGCGGTCAGGCGATCCCGATCGTCGACAGCTAGCGCCCACCGTGGGGCCCGAAAGCTTCGCTCATCCGGAGGAGAATCAAGACTTTCGAGGTATGGCATCTGATGCTACAGCACATTCCGCGAACTCGGGTTCGAATGCAGTCCCCGAGCATGGAAGCTCCACGTCCTTGTTCTCCCCCTCTCCGCCGCTGCGTGATCAGCTTGTTCTCATGGCCGCAAGCCATGGCACGAGCGTGGAGGAAGGGGAGCGCAGCCCGAAGACCCCTGAAGACGCTCGCCGGATGGCACAAGTCGCCATCAACCAGGCCATAACTGCTCTCCGGCGGGAGGATCGCGAGAAGATCGGAACATCGTCAGGACGTTCCAAGCTCCCCCAATCGAGCAAACGCCTCCACGCGATCGCTCGAGTCATGACCGACCCCGCCCGTTCGAGGTCAGGCCTTTTCGCCGAAGCTCGCAGACGAGCTTGATAAGGCCGCTCTGAGGTGTGCCATCACAAAGACTGTGGGCATATACGGGTCTCGGTCCACGAGGAGCGATAAGCGCTCCTCGCGCAGCGCCAGCGTCCCTGGCCGTCTCCTGCACACGCAGAATCCCGAGACTGGTCCAGACACCGCCTCGCCGCCGCTCCCGAGTACGACTCGGGCGGTGTGTGGCGGCAACCGACCTCGGCAGCTCTCGCTCCAGCAGCGGCACGTCGGGCCTTTCTCCTGACATTCCCCCGAGGCGTCACCGGGTCCATGAGCGCCTGTAGTACCTCTCAGGCGATGCTCGGGCCCACCGCCGCGGCCATCGAGGTCGTAGGGCGGAGCGCCAGGGCGATCGGGAGTCCGACTCCAGCAGTAGCGAGCACTTCCCCAAGCGCGCCCCTGTCCCGGCTTACGGCTGCGCAGCGTACTCCAACGACCTTCGCCGGGTGCGCTGGCCGGCCCGTTTCAAGCCCGCCCTGATTGAGTGATTCGACGGAACGAAGAACCTCGACGAGTTTATGTCGATCTACACCACCGCTATCTTGGCCGCGGGGGGAGACGAGTACGTGATGGCCAATTACCTCCCTACCGTCTTGGACGGTGCTGCCCACACCTGGCTCTTCAATCAGAAGCCAGGCACTTTCCGCTCGTGGCGCCAAATTCAGAGCGCCCTCCGTTCCAATTTCCAGAGCTACTACGAGCGGCCCGGAAGGGAGAAAGACCTGGACCGGGTTATCCAGTGGAAAAATGAACCTCTTCGCAACTTCGTGCGACGGTTCATCCGCACCAGGAACCTAATCCCATGTGCCTCCGACGAGGCCGTGATCAAGGCCTTCAAGTTCGGCGTCCGCGACCGGCGCCTCACCGAAGACCTGGAGATAACGACAAGGCTCATCGTCGGTAAGTTATTTCGCATGGCGAAGCGCTACGCGGACGCGGACGACGCGGTTCGCTGGAAGCGCGACTACGACCAAGGTAAGCTTGGCGTCAACTCGGCTGAGGCTGGCCCCTCCAATGCCAAGAGTGCCAACCAAGGCTCGATCGCCAAGAAGCGGAAGAGGGACCGCAAACGCAGTGAAGGCCGACCTCGGGTGACTGTTTCGGCGGACGGTCACCGCGAGGTCATGGAGGTGCGGGATGCGGCCCAGGAGGGGCCTCGTCCCCAACGAAATTGGCCACGACCTCAGCAGGCGCCGCGCCGACCTCGGCAGGAGGATCGCCGGTCTGCAGGTAGCAAGAGCGGACGGCAGCGCCCACAAGGTCCTGAGGGGCGACCTCGGTTCGACGAAGACAAGTTTTGCCTGCTCCACAGACTCCGACCCGACCCTGCGGTCAGAGGGCTGGCGAGAACAAGCCGGGGCTTTCTCGATAGGCGCGAGAGATGCCCACGCCCCGAAAGAAAGAGATCACCGAGAGGGTCAATCTCGAGAGGACCAGCCGACCTCGACTGATTTCAGCCAGGCGGCCGCCGGATCGGCGTAATCTTCGGCGGCTCTTCGCGTGCACGATCCGTAGCGAGATCAAAGAGGCCACACGCGTGGTCTACCAGGCCACCATTGGGAAGCCCGCGGACCAGCCCTGCAAATGGGCTGGGGCAACGATCACCTTCACACCGGAGGATGCCCCTCAAGGTATGTCCAAGGATCTCAAGACCGCCTTGGTTGTGACCCCGACCATTAGTAACACCTTGGTCGGGCGGGTCATGGTTGATGGGGGCAGCTCCCTCAACCTACTGCTGGCTAGCGCACTCGACCGGATGCAGATTCCTCGGTCGAAGGTCAAGAACATCGCGATTCCGTTCTTCGGAATCGTTCCCGGAAGCTCGACCACCCCTCTGGGACAGGTGGTCCTGCCCGTCACTTTCGGTGCCTCGGACAACTTCCGCACCGAGCTGGTCACCTTTGAGGTGGTCGAGGGTGATCTCCCCTACAACGCCATCCTCGGGCGTCCGGCTCTGGTCAAGTTCATGGCGGCCAACCACTACGGCCACCGCTGCATGAAGCTCCCGACCTGGCGGCATCATCACCGTGCGGGGCGACCTCAAAGCAGACACTGCAGTTGCGAGACCTGTGCCTTGGCCCTCGTCGGTATCTGTCTCAGCAGGGCCCTGAGGCGACCGCGAAGGTGGCCCGCCAGTAGGTAGTCATCCAGCCCGGCGGGGCAACGAAGGCTGTGCTGCTCGTGGAGGGGGACTCATCCAAGTGCGTCCATGTCTCGGCCGAGCTGAGTTCTAAATAGGAACTCGAGCTCGTCACCTTCCTCCGCATCAACAAAGACATATTCGCTTAGGAGCCGGCAGACATGCCGGGTGTCCCGAGGGAGGTGGTCGAGCACAAACCGCAGCAGTCTGGCCGCCGCCCGCGGCGCCTTGAAGTTGCGACGCTTCTCTCCCGAGAAGGTCGCCATAATCAAGGAGAATCTCGACAAGTTGCTGAAGGCCGGCTTCATTCGTGAGATAGATTACTCCGAATGGCTGGCCAATCCCGTCATCGTGCAGAAGAAAGGTAGGAAGTGGAGGATGTGTGTGGATCACACAGGGCTGAACTCGGCGTGTCCCAAGGATAACTTCCCTCTCCCGCGCATCGACCAGATCGTCGACTCCACCGCAAATGCCAAGCTGCTAAGCTTCCTGGACGCCTACTCTGGGTACCACCAGATCAAGCTGGCGGTTGACGACGAAAGCAAGACGTCGTTCATCACACCGTTCGGGACCTACTGCTACACGACCATGTCGTTTGGTCTCCGCAACGCCGGCGCGACCTTCCAGCGCCTAATGACCAAGACATTTGAGCTTCAGACCGGCCGCAACCTCGAGGTCTACGTGGACGACATCATCGTCAAGAGCTCTTCCGAAGACGACCACGTTCAAGACCTTAAGGAAACCTTCGCCAACCTGAACAAGCACAAGATCAAGCTCAATCCGGAGAAATGCGTATTTGGCGCTGCTTCTGGGAAGGTGCTCGGCTATATGATCGGGGGCTCGGGGGTCGGCCCAAACCCGGAGAAGATTGAGGCGATAGAAAAGATGCCCCCCTCGAGTTCGGTAAGGCAGGTGCAATGCCTCACCAGTCGCATGGCTGCCCTCAGTCGGTTCATCTCCAGGCTCGGAGAGCGCGGATTGCCGTTCTTCAAGGCCTTACGCAAACAAGGGAGCTTCGAGTGGACGCCCGAGGCTCAGCGGTCCTTCGACGAGTTAAAGGTATACTTATCAAGCCCACCCTTGCTCACGACCTCGCGGCCACCACCCAGTATCATGGCCCCTGGTGGCGAACAGACGCAAAGAAGACACCGATCTACTACGTCAGCGAGGTTCTCCATGGACCAAAAGAGCGCTACCCTTAGGTCCAGAAGTTACTATACGCCCTCCTCAAGGCTTCGCGCAAGCTCCGGCATTATTTCCAGGCTCACTCCATGGTCGTCCCGAGCAACTTCCCGCTCGGGGAGATCTTGCGGAATCCAGAGGCTAGAGGTCGCATTGCCAAGTGGGCCATGGAGCTGGCCGTCTTTGACCTCCAGTTCGTGGCGCGCACGACCATCAAGTCGCAGGTGCTTACCGACTTCGTGGTCGAGCAGACCTCGTAGCCGGCTCCCGAACTCGAGGTCGAGGAGGAGAGGCCATGGGTCATGTACTTCGACGGTTCAAGATCTTTCAAACGCTCGAGGGCTGGGATCCTCATTCTCACCCCGCAGGGTGACAGGCTGAGGTATGTGATTCGTTTCGGTTTCCCAGCGACAAATAATGCAGCAGAGTACGAAGCTCTTCTGGCGGGACTCCAAGCTTACAAGGCACTGAGTGTTCACCGGTTGGTCGTCAAGGGCGACTCACAGCTCGTCATCAACCAGTTCAACAAGGGCTATCAGTGCTCCGAGGATTCCATGGTCAAATACCTCGCCGAAGCGCGCAAAATGGAGAAGTGGTTTCAGAACCTGGAAATCACACATGTGGCGTGGAAGGACAACTCCGACGCGGATTTCCTCTCCAAGCTTGGGTCGTCTGACGACGAAGTCCCTCCAGATGTGATCCTGGAGACCCTGGCGTCGCCCTCAATCTCCGACCAAGGGACCTCGGTCGCCTTCATCGAAGGTATTCCATCATGGGCCGAGCCAATCCACAACTTCCTAGCGACGGGAGAGCTTCCCACCGATCCCGCGGAGAGGAGCAGGATCAAGCGTCGGGCGAGCTCGTACAAGCTCGTGGACGGCAGGCTTTACCGTAGAAATGCTTCTGGTATCCTGACGAAGTGTGTTACCACGGAAGAGAGTAAGTACCTGTTACACGACATTCACTCAGGTCTCTGTGGGGCACATTCTTCTTTCAGGACCATGGTCGGGAAAGCTTTCCGCATGGGGTTCTATTAATAATAGCGCCAGGCGCCGCAACATCGTTCGCTTTGTCGCGCTTGCCAGTATCATGCCCGAAAGTCGCATCAGCCTGCCTATGCACTCCAGACCATTCCATTAGCTTGGCCTTTCTCGACCTAGGGGCTAGACGTCCTCAGCCCCTTCCCGCAGGCGGCCAGGGGGAAGAAGTTCTTGTTCGTCGCCATCGATACCTTCACTAAATGGATCGAAGTCGAACCAGTCTCGACCATCACAGCTCGAGCGGCAGTCAAGTTCTTCCGCTTGTTTGTGGTCACCAGGTATGGGGTTCCATGCAGAATTATCACTGACAATGGAATACAATTTACTAGTGAGCTGTTCTAGGAGCACTGCGAAGACATCGGCACCAAAGTATGCTATGCTTTGGTGGCCCATCCGCAGAGCAACAGAGCAGTGGAGCGCGCCAACGGACAGATCGTTCAAGGAGTCAAAAAGCGAGTATCAGATGAGCTCGAACGACACGGTCAGACCTGGGTGGACGAACTTCCCACCGTCTTATGGTCTATTTGTACCACAGCCAGCCGAGCGACGGGGTCCACATCCTTCCAGCTCGTATTCAGTACCGAAGCCGTCTTGCCTCCAGAGGTCACGCTAGGCTCTGCCAGGGTCAGCTTGGTCGACCAGATCGACTTCGAATAAGAACGGTCCCATGACCTTACCCTGGTGGAAGAAGTAAGATGCCGTGCACTGCTACGATCGAGGCACTACCTGCAAGCTCTTCGCAGACATGCATCTCGGTCGGTACGACCTAGGGAGCTCCTTGTTGGGGACCTAGCCCTGAGATGGATTCAGGCTATGTCCAACACCAACAAGTTATCCCCGCGGTGGGAGGGCCCCTATAGAGTCGTTTCAACAGATCGCACGGGGGCTTACCGGCTGGCGTTGCCCGATGGCAGAGAGCTCTTTAGCTCGTGGAACATTGATCAGCTTCGAAAATTCTATGTGTAACCCTTTTTAACCTCAAATTTCAATAAAGTTGTTGTTCAATTGTCATGATTGTTCTTTGCGCCCTTTTATCGTTCTATATTTTGTGTTGGCTCGAGTTCGGGGCCTCTTTGAGTCCGACCTACAGACGAGTGTGCTTGCTCTTGGCCCAGGCGTCGGGGGCTTGAGCTTCACCCCCAGTGGTCGAGCTACTTGTAAGCCGAATCTCTTCGCATCAACGCTCCTCCTGCGCCAGGGTTCGAGCCAAGCCCATGGCTGGGTCCAACGAGCAAGGCGCAAATCGTTGTCAGGACTCGAGAGGCTTGCCCTAGCAACGATCCTCATACCCTAGAGCTTAAGTCTTTCCTCGTGTGCCTGTGTTGTGCTCCCTGTGAGTTTTTTCGATCTTGCAGGTCTCTAACTTGCGCCCAAGGCCGGCGTTGCTTGACCTTGGCCCCAACGGGGGCTGGACAGGATATACTACGAACAGAAAGGCTAAGTGCACGATTATGAAAAACGATAAACAGACCAAGACATCAACTGTTTTTACCAACTATTTTTGCCAAAACGATGTCATTCCATTGAACTTTTTTGTTTTACAAAAGGTCTTGTTTACAGGCAAAAAAGTCTAAACCTATTTATAGATCGGCCATCTCGCGCGTGAGCTTCTCCTGCTCGAGCTCGGCGACCTTGGCCCTCAGGGTCGAGAGTTCGCCTTGGAGTCGGAGGGCTTCGGCGGAGGCTTCGGTGGCGCGGCGTCGCTCTTCTTGAAGTTGGGCCAAGGCGCTTTTGGCTGTTGTCGGTGTTTCGTATAACCGGCAAGTAAATTTGTAAGTTTAGGGGGTCGCGCGTCCCCTCTCCTCGAATGGTTAGACTAAGGAAGTCCCGGATGTATCTTTGGTTGGACGGAACGTCCCTACTTCGATTCGTGGTGGTGGTTTGTATTACTCGGATGCGTAAGGTTACGGAGGTTACAAGCGAAGGCTAAGGCAGGCCCTTAGCATTCGTCCGACAGAGGAGGTCGGGAGGGCTTGTCTCAGTTGGATGTTGAGCCGGGTCGGACGGCTCAGTGTGTGTCAAGTGAGAAAGCGAATGAACGTGTATGCGTTCGTGGGTTCCCCTCCCTGAGGGCCCTGCCTCCCTTTATATAGGCAGAGGGGGCAGGTTACACAGGATTTTGAAAAAGAGGTAGGGGTACGCTATGCCCGGGTGTCCCGGTCTTCGGTCTTGATGATTGACAGTTTTCTGTTCATCCCATGCTGGGTTAGTAGTCACAACGGACGGCGCTCCGTTGGGAAGGTGCGCACCTGCCCTCTGTGCGCCTGTCAGATGTTGACGGCTTGAGGGGACGGGTGCTTTGGCTAAAGCCGCCCTTTGGTCGCCTTGGGAAAGAGCCATCCGCCCCAACATGGCCGTCGTGTCCGTGAGACGGGTGACCAGCTTGGTGTAGACCGTCGACGTGACGGAGGTTTTGGAGCTAGAGCTCGTTGGGGCCCCGGTCAAGACCCAAGTCGGAGCCTGCGGTGGTGTCGGACCCGGGTCTAGGTCGGGACCGGCGGGGGCGCCCGACCCGAGGTCAGGTCGGAGTAATCGAGGGCGGGGACCTTTATGCCCAGAGGAGGCCTTCGATCAGGACGCGGCCCAGCACGGCCCATTTGACATTGCATCCAATGTTCGGTGATAATCTTATTCGTGAGGGACGAAGACTTCGGCAATACCCTCTTGACTCTCCAGACATCGCTTTGTCGGCCGACTCGAACCCGGTTCACTTAAGAGAGATACGATCTTGAAATAAATGTATACTTTGCTGTGGGGTACCCCTGGTATGAGTATCCGTCAGCTGTCTTGCTCGCCCGACCCAGCTTCTCTTCGAGCTCTTGAACCTTGGCTTCGGTCTCGGGGGAAACCCTCGCCGTGGCGGCTGCTTGGTCCGCAGCGGCCTTCTTCAGCTCCTCGGATTTGGCTCGTTTGGCTTCGAGTGCCTTGGCCGACCTTGCATGCTCCTCCTCGACGGCCTTGTACGCGTGGTCGCGCTCGGAGGCAACGGCCCGCTCAAGCTCGGACTTGTGGGAGGCCTCAAGCGTCTTCACCACCTTGCGGAGGCTGGCGATCTCGTTGGAGTCGATTGCCGCCTTTCGTGCAGCATCCTCACGCTCGACCTCCAGGGCCGCCATGAGCCTGGAGCACTTCGTCTCCCGATCCTCCACCACATCGAGCAAGACCTTCAGCGCCTCGGTATGCGTCTGAAGACCTTGCAGCCCTAGAGCGACCGAGTCGATGGCCTGCAAGGTTCTAAGAGTCAACACGGCGCCCGCCAGAGAAAAAGGAGGAACACTCGGCCTGAAGTTCCACAATGGGGTAAGAGATTCAAATACCTGGGTAAGTCGGCCCTCGAAGGTTGCGCGGGAGTACTCGGTGGGTCTACTACCCGATGTCCCCGGTGCGGTATTGCCCGCCACATTAGTCGTTAGGCGAGGACCTTCTGGGCTTCCGTCGGGGCGACTTCGTTTCGGGCCTCCTCCCCAGGGGGGCTCAAACCGACCTCGGGCTTGTTCCCGGCGGCCGTGTCGGCCTCGTTTCCCACGACTGGGGTGTCCTCTGCCCCCTCTCCCGTTGGAATCTTGGCCCGGTCTCCCGCACGATCTTCCGTGCTGGTCCCGGCCGAGGCGTTTCCGACCTCTACGGTCGAGGCAGGAGCAGCCAGGGAGGCCTCGGCCGTCGCGTTCGAGGCCTCCCGGGCGTCATCCTCTACAGCGACTTCGGGCGGGTCGACGCTACCCCCGCCATCCGCGGACCCGGTAGCATCATCTTCACTTGTCATAGGCGTCGTCGTTTTCGATCGGGTCGCCGACCCCTTGGTCGAACTCCTCGATCGCGCCCTCTGGGGCAGATGGGTGCGCCCGGCCGAGGGCGGGCGGGCGCCAGCATGTAGGAGGCTTCCTCCTCTTCATCGGACTCAGACTCATACAGACAACAACATCGTCGGAGGCGGGCATTGAGCTCGAGTACTCAAGGTCTGCGATAAAGAAAGGCTACTAAGCTAAAAGGATAAAGAAAAAGCTAAGCGAAGAAAGGACCGATGATGTACTCGAAGTCTGCAGCCTCGCCGCAGAGGTCGGCGAGGTCCTTGGTGCCCCAAGGGCGAGGAAGCGTCCCTTCCTCGGGGGCCTCGAGCTTGGTACCTCGGGGCCCGCGGTGGGTCATGGTCTTCGGTCGAAGTCCTGGCGACGGCTGCAACACTCAGCTGCTGTGGGGGAAAGGCGCTTCAGAAGGCAAAAAGAGCATGAACAAAAGTGCTCGGGGGCTTGACTAAGGATACTCACCATCGTACGGTCGCCCCACTCGACGTGCTGCTTCTTCGGGCCTTTGCCGCTCGCTCCGTCCGAGGCTGGCCTCTTGCTCGTCTTCTTGCCCTTGCTCGCCCCGGGCAGCAGCAACATCTTCCTTGCCGTTTCAAGCAGTTCGAGCTTGTCCTGCGGGTGCATCAAAGAGTCAAGGGAGGCTCTAAGCGTACGCAGACTAAGAAGTTCGGTCCAGGGTGGCTTACATCGGCTTTCCGGTGCAGCACGTTCCTTGGAACGGGATCGTCGAGGGTGTAGTCGTACGCTGCCTTCCCGAACATCTTGTTCATCCGGGCGGCGATCCAAGACTCCTTTGGCGCTGCTGGAAAAATCAACTCATCAAAGGAACCCAGGGATCAAGATTGGAAAAGGCTTCAGGACAGGATGGCTTACTGGATGTCCCCTCACGAGTGAGGTCGTCGCGACCTTTGATCTCGAAGAACGGGTGCAACCTCTTCCGCAGAGGGAACACCCGGCTCCTCAGGAAGTCGTTGGCGATGGCCTGCCCGGTGAGGCCCCATGAGGCGTAGATGTGAATGGCGGCGATCGCCTCTTGGTCGTCCTCCAGGTCGCCTGCCTCCAGGGTCTGCTTCTTCCCGTTGATGGGGGTTCCGTCGAACGCTAGCGCGCTGTCTTCGCCCCGCTTCAAATAGAACCACCGCTCGGTCCATGGGCCAAGGGAGTCCCGAGGACGGATTTGCGGGAAGGACCAAGGGATCCCCGTCCACAGCCGGAAGTAGAGACATCCGACCACGGGGTCCTTCCCGGTGCGGAAGATGGAGAAGAAGTGAAAGAAAAGCGACGGGGTGAGAAGGATACCAAGGAACCCCTCACACAAATGAGAAAAGATGGAAAGCAGAAGAATGGAGTTGGGTACCAGATTGATAAGCTCTATCTCGCATTGTGCGAGAATGGCTGCAAGGAAGTCGCTCTCCGGCGTCCGCAGGCCGAAGAGCATGTAATGCTCCGTGTTGATGAGTTAAATGCGTCCGTGGCTCGCGCTCGGTCTCTCCGTCCGGCGTATGCGTCATTGGTCCAATGATCCCCAAACCCTCAAGCCTTTCATCCTCGCTGCCGTTAGGGAACTCTTTTCGAGCTTGGCCATGGCAGTTGAGGGGAAGTTTGGTCGGTGGGAGAAGAAGGGCTCAAGCGCGGAGTCAGGAGGAAAAGATTGCGAGAAGCTCGAGGGTTCTTCGGAGTTGTGATAATCTCGAGTTTTATAAGCCCGATGCGCTGCAGGCCGGAGGTTAGGGCATCTCAAAAGGCGCACGGCCGTGATTCGACAGTGCGATTAAGAGTCAGGCGAGGATCGGCGTTGCGAATCTGTTCCACCGCTTCGGTCATGTCCATACCAGAATTCTAAAGATCAAGGGGTGCTAGGTGTAACGTCGCCAAGGCCTGGCGGTAGGTCTCCGTTCGACCTCGACTTCGGGCTCGAAAATCCCAGAAGACAGTCCCCTCTGACGTGTGGAGAGGCTCGAGGTCGACCCAGGTTCTTACCACGATCTTGAGCCTCGGGGCTAGGCGTCGGGGCCGAGAATCTCGACAGTCAACGACGGTCAACATGGTCCCCACGGCTCGGGGCGGCGGCGTGGGACTTCGACCACGGCCAGAGCAGCGCCAATCCCCACACGACCTCGAGGTCGGGCAGTGGGGGTCCTATCCCCGCACGACCTCAACCTTGGCTCGGAGATATGCGTTTACTCAGCGGTTACCAAGACCGAAAATCCCGGAGTTAAGACGGATGTGGGCGCCAGATCCAGGACGATTGCAGCACGTCTTCAATGCACGCCAAGCACTACCCTGGGAATCTCTCTTGGCCATTTCTGGTAACGGTTAGGATGGGTATAAAATCTCTTAAGGCAGAATGGTAAACAAGACAACATCAGCACACAAGCGATAGGCCGATAGACACAACTAGAGCATTCAAGTTCGAGCTGTAACCCACTCTTTGTACTTAAGATAGTGAAGCCCTCCACCTCAGGAGAAGACTGAAGTAGAGCTATTACCCTTACGGGGGCTCGTACCAATATAATTCGCCGTGTCTCGCTTTCGTTGACGCCACCCGACCAACGTTCATTCTTCCGTTGAGCGTAACTCGTTTTGGGTCCCCTGTTCACACTAACCCCGTTTCACATCTGCGGTCAGGCGATCCTGATCGTCGACACCCATATTTACCAC
The DNA here is from genome assembly GCA_036346375.1 of Guadua angustifolia. NCBI lineage: Eukaryota > Viridiplantae > Streptophyta > Magnoliopsida > Poales > Poaceae > Guadua > Guadua angustifolia. The sequence continues at coordinate 33,575,353 of CM070506.1, read as the reverse complement.
TACTCTTTAATTACACACCTTTGCTACTGCTCTTTAATTACCCACCTTTGCCATTATTTGTGCTCTTTATAAATAAACTTTTTATCGCAAATTGAGTTTTCGTTGCAACGCACGGGCACATGACTATCTATTAAATTTAGGCTTTTTCTATGGAAAACTGCAACTTAGACCTTATAACATAGTTTCAAAAATAAGGCCTTCCGTCATACGGAAATTTGCAAAAGGCGCCTTAATTAAAATCTTTCTGATTATTATGATTTACTCTTATAAACTTTATATAATTACTATAAATTATTATTCTGTTGCTTTACTTTGTCTGTAACTTATAGTTCCAAGTACAAAAACTTTTGCATACGAAAATTTACAAATTGCACATTAAAACTTTTCTTATTATCACGATTTAGTCTTTTAGATTTCTAGATTTCTGCCAAGTATTGTTTTTCTACTGTTTTAATTTATCTGCATGAGCGGTTATTGTTCCGTTGCAACGTATAGGCACTCGGCTAGTATATATATGTATGTATGTATGTATATATATGTATATGTAGGGATGAAAACGGATAGTAATTCGGATATCAATTTTTTTGTCTTTGTTCTTCAATGGGAAACAAATAGGATATAGAATTTTCTATTCGAATTCATATTCTTGTTTGTGGTGTTGAGCTTATTCAAATTCATAAAAAATGAACCTCAAATTCATTATATATTTATTTAAATGATAGAAACAAAATTAGGATATCAATCGGATACTGATTCAGATATTTTTCACCTTTTTATTTATGGGAAGCAAATAATGCGTAATTTTTTTATCTAATTTTATAATCTTATTTTTATAATGAGCTTGCTAAAGTGTTAAAAAATGAAAACCAAAATCGTTATATATCTATTTAAAAATGTCGAATTTGTTCAGAAATTCGGATATCCGTTTTCATGCCTATGTATATGTATATATATAGCTTTTGGCTTATATAAAAACTATTAAAAAATTAAACTGTTTAAAAACTAAAGCTGGGTTTACACCGCCGGACAGGTCCAAAAGCGCCCCAGCTCGTAAGCAACGCACCGGGCGATGGATATGAGGAGCCGCACACCACCCAAACGGCTATAATTAGGCCGTTCAACACGACAACACCCCACGCTTTTGCGCCTGCGACCCCGCGAATCCTCCTAATTACCTCCCCCACCCCGACCGAGATCTCCGTAACGGGAAACGGCGAAAACCTGAAACACCGAGGGCAAGAACCGAAAGAACGCCAACGACGGAGCCCCGGGCGGCGGTTGGCCCCGGCGATCGCCGGGGAGATTCCGGGGCACGCGTCCGTTTCGATCGGCGCGCCATTGGAGGAGTCACCCCGCGTGGCTTCGTTTGGGGGGATTTCTATTTTTCGCCCTTCCTCTCCTTCTTGGATTCGTCTGCTCTGGTGTGGGTTCCTGAGCACTGCGATGCCGGAGTCCGGCAGATACAGCTACAAGAAGACCGACGGCATCTGCGACGGCGTGTGTGGCGAGGTGAGCCATTCCCTTCACCTGCCCCGTCCAAATCTGCTCCTTCTGCCGTGGGGGCCTGATTCCTCGGTCCCCGAGATGCATGCTTCATTATTGGGGATGTCTGGCGCGTTCGGTCCGGGATACACGCTTGGCGTCCTCGCCTCGATTTAACCATGCGGTGTGGGATGCGTGGAATGCTGCGTACTGGTACCTTGCAAAGCTCCAATTTTTTTTGGATGTGATGCTGGTCGGATTTGGGGGCGGTTTCCGAGTGGAGGCCTTTGCTCTCCCATGCTTTATGTGTAGTCCTTGATCTGCCATGGTGCGGATGATGGGGGATTGGGTAGGTGGTGCTATGTAGTTCGAATTCTTCACGCCTTTTCGGTGTTAGAATCTCTCGACGTGGCCAAATTGCGTGTTTTGCGCTGGCATTTCGAACTGTAGAATATTTCTCTCGACGAGTTTGGGGCTTTTCTGCTTTCTTGCTTGGATCATGAGGACTTGTGCTGTGAAAGCTTCAAGCTTTTGCAAATTTGTAGACTTGCGGCGGAATGTTCAATCCCTGTTTGGCTAGGAAAAGTCGCAGATTTTGGTTAGGTAAGCTTGGGCATTGTGATTTCCTAGCGCTCTATGTTTGCTATTTTGCATAATTTTTCTAACCTTGCGCTTGAGTATTCGTGAGTGACAATCTTTAGCTTTTTGCATGTGTACTCGTATCTGTGGCATTAGATTTTTCATCTGTTCTGCGCTAGTTTTGTGCGGTGGTAGCCAGTTTCTGATGAGCTTTTGATGCCATCTTTTATGGCTTTAACGACCGGGGCATATCCTGTGCAATCACCCATATGTGTGCAAACGTGCAATCGAGCAATTTGGAGCACCCAATCTATATCCAACGCTGGCTGTTGACAGAGGGTGTTCAGCAAATTTCAGGGGTAGGGAGATAAGAGATGGAGGGTGAGGTGGGAGGGTTTAAACGTAAAAACAGCAGCCAGCGTTGGATATAGATTGGGTGCTCCAGATCGTTTGATTGCACGCTTGCACATATATGGGTGATTGCACAGGATATTTCTTCATAACCAAACTTGCATCTTAAAAAGCTAATGTTTGGCAATTGCTCCGGGGGGTTATATCTTTTTGGCAAGCAGGCTTTGATAATTGGCTTGTTGCCATGTTTGTTCCTGCTTTAGGAATTAGAGAGTGCTAATACATGCATTCACCGGAATTTTAAATAGTTGTGTGGAGGAGTAGTTGGCATGCAGATAGCTGGTGTTCTTTTTTCTTTCATGAATTTCTTTTTGTCCGCTATTGCTTGTTTGATTTATGTATTCATTTGCAGCCTGCGTCAAAGGCAGCTCTGACCATGTCAAGGCTAAAGTGTGCACTTCGGGGATTTGATTTCAGGGCACTTTTGGCCCTCTTGATTGGTGTGCCAATTCTGATCTTAATGATATATGCGCATGGTCAGAAGGTCACATACTTCCTCCGGCCAATCTGGGAATCTCCTCCCAAGCCCTTCAAGATAATCCCTCACTACTATCATAAGAATGTCACCATGGAGAACCTCTGTAAATTACATGGGTGGAAAGTCCGGGAGACCCCACGTCGTGTTTTTGATGCTGTACTCTTCAGCAATGAGCTTGATATCCTTGAACTCCGTTGGAATGAACTTAGCCCCTATGTGTCAGAGTTCGTGCTGCTTGAGTCTAACTCAACCTTCACTGGCTTGAAAAAGGCCCTCCACTTCAAGGAAAATCGCCATCGATTTGGGCTTGCTGAATCACGGCTGACATATGGTATGATTGGGGGAAGGTTCGTGAAGGGGGAAAATCCATTTGTTGAGGAGTCATATCAGAGGGTTGCCCTGGACCAGCTTATTAAAATTGCAAAAATTGAAGATGATGACCTATTGATCATGTCAGATGTTGATGAAATCCCAAGTGGCCACACAATCGACCTCTTAAGATGGTGTGACGACATCCCCGAGATACTTCATCTTCAGCTCAGGAATTATCTTTACTCATTTGAATTTTTCCTGGATGACAAGAGTTGGAGGGCATCAATACACAGGTACCGATCTGGGAAGACAAGGTATGCACATTTCCGGCAGACAGACGAACTTCTTGCTGATTCAGGGTGGCACTGCAGTTTTTGCTTCCGCTACATAAGTGATTTTGCCTTCAAAATGCAAGCGTACAGCCATGTTGATCGGATTAGATTTAAGTACTTCCTGAACCCTGAAAGGATTCAAGATGTCATATGCAGAGGGGCAGATCTTTTTGATATGCTTCCCGAAGAGTATACATTCCAAGAAATCATTGCCAAGTTGGGGCCGATTCCAAGTACATATTCTGCTGTTCATCTTCCTAGTTACCTGCTTCAGAATTTTGACCGGTACAGATATCTTCTCCCGGGGAACTGCAGGAGAGAGAGTGGCTAGATTTTATGATTTACTCTGCAATCTGCTGTGCATGGGTGCCACTGCCAAGTTGTCTCCCCTGAGACCGGCTGGCTGTGGCCACTGCATCTGATATGATTGGCTAACCTAGTTGGATGATTGCTTGGGGAGTGGTTATGGATGGGTTCATGATTTTGTACCATGTAATCGAACATCGGAGGAACCGACAGCACAGCGCATGCTTGGTCCTGCCTTGGTTAAGCTCAACAGTGTGTGCTTACCACCAGAGGTCACTGTCGTTCATATTAGTTCCCTGATTGATATATAAACTCAGAACTGCTATAGATTGCAAATTAAGTGATATTTCAGATTTATGTGCTGTAGAACTGGCCTTACTCTGCAGATAATTTACATATGCATCTGTTCTTATTTTTTGCCTTGGTGGTCCGTTTCTTTTGTTGTTGGCGCCATTGAATTTCTGATTTCCTTTGAATAAAAATCTGGCTTCCAAGACTGTTTTGGGAGCTCAATATGATTGACTGAGGCGGCTAGGCAAGTACCTCCTCATATGTTGTATATGGAAAAGCATCTCTTTACCTAAACATTTGGGAGCAATTTCCCTTCAGACTTTATGATGCGGTGGTCAGTAGGCAGAGAGTTTTGCTGGTAATGCCTAGGCTTGGCATCGGATGGTATGCTGTGATTCTTGGTGTTAGTGCGTCTACTGGTTGTATGTTATGGGTCGAGCGAGCCATAACAGCAGAGATTGGTGCATAATGACATGTCATTAATTAGGATTAGAATAATTAGTTTCCTTATTATTTGGGTTTGTTTCCTTTTAAATTATTTCCATGTAATAGGGATTAGTTTTCTTAATACAAGAATAGGTTCCTTAGGGTCAAGTCTAGCCCTCCTATAAAAGGGACAACATCGTATGTATTATCATGCAAGCAATGAGTAAACCAAGTCTATAGCGAGATCGGTACCGCCATCGATAATCGGCCGGTGGCTCAGTCATGCAACCAAGGCGCTAACCGACAACAACTCGTTTAGCCCACGTTAAAGGCCCTATCTCATCCCGTTGCGTGTGCGGATCGAGCACGAACAATTTGGTATCGAGCCGCGATCCTCCTACCACGGTGACCATCGAAGATCGCATCTCCAACCTCCGCGCCTCGCCGACCGAAGGCCCAACGCTTCATCTCGTGCGAATCTTCCAAACTTCAACCTTGAGGACAAGGTTGATTCGCAGGGGATAATGTTATGGGTCGAGCGAGCCATAACATCGGGGCGTGGTGCATGGCAGCATGTCATTAATTAGGATTAGAATAATTAGTTTCCTTATTATTTGGGTTTGTTTCCTTTTAAATTATTTCCATGTAATAGGGATTAGTTTCCTTAATACAAGAATAGGTTTCTTAGGGGTCAAGTCTAGCCATCCCTATAAAAGGGATATCATGTATCACTTTATGCATCGAAGCAATGAGTAAACCAAGTCTCTAGCGGATCGGTAGCGCCATCGATAATCGCGTCAGGGTTCGCTCGTGCAATAAGGCGCTAAGCCGACAACGACTTCGTTTACCACGTTAAGGGCCCTATCTCATCCTCGTTGCGTGTGCGGATCGTGCGTAACAAATTTGTATCGAGCCGACGATCCTCCTACCACGGTGACCATCGAAGATCGCATCTCCAACCTCGCGCCTCGCCGGCCAAAGGCCCAACGCTTCATCTCGTGCGAATCTTCCAAACTTCAACCTTGAGGACAAGGTTGATTCGCAAGGGGGGATAATGTTATGGGTCGAGCGAGCCATAACAGCCAGGACGTGGTGCATGGCAGCATGTCATTAATTAGGATTAGAATAATTAGTTTCCTTATTATTTGGGTTTGTTTCCTTTAAATTATTTACATGTAATAGGGATTAGTTTTCTTAATACAAGAATAGGTTTTTAGGGGTCAAGTCTAGCCATCCCTATAAAAGGGACAACACGGTATGTATTATGATCCAAGCAATGAGTAAACCAAGTCTCTAGCGGATCGGTAGCGCCATCGATAATCGGCCGTTGGCTCAAATGCACCAAGGCGCTAGCCGACAACGGCTCGTTTACGCCTCGTTAAGGGCCCTATCTCATCCTCGCTTGCGTGTGCGGATCGTGCACGAACAATTTGGTATCGAGCCGACGATCCTCCTACCACGGTGATCATCGAAGATCGCATCTCCAACCTCATGCCCCGCCGAATCAAGGCCCAACGCTTCATCTCGTGCGAATCTTCCAAACTTCAACCTTGAGGACAAGGTTGATTCGCAGGGGATAATGTTATGGGTCGGCGAGCCATAACAACGGGGCGTGGTGCATGGCAAGATGTCATTAATTAGGATTAGAATAATTAGTTTCCTTATTATTTGGGTTTGTTTCCTTTAAATTATTTCCATGTAATAGGGATTAGTTTTCTTAATACAAGAATAGGTTTCTTAGGGGTCAAGTCTAGCCATCCCTATAAAAGGGACAACACGGTATGTATTATGATCCAAGCAATGAGTAAACCAAGTCTCTAGCGGTCGGTAGCGCCATCGATAATCGGCGGGTGGTTCAAATGCACCAAGGCGCTAAGCCGACAACAACTCGTTTACCCACGTTAAGGGCCCTATCTCATCCTCGTTGCGTGTGCGGATCGTGCACGTAACAAATTTGGTATCAGAGCCGACGATCCTCCTACCACGGTGACCATCGAAGATCGCATCTCCAACCTCCGCGCCTCGCCGGCCAAGGCCCAACGCTTCATCTCGTGCGAATCTTCCAAACTTCAACCTTGAGGACAAGGTTGATTAGCAGGGGATAATGTTATGGGTCGAGCGAGCCATAACAGCCAGGACGTGGTGCATGGCAGCATGTCATTAATTAGGATTAGAATAATTAGTTTCCTTATTATTTGGGTTTGTTTCCTTTTAAATTATTTCCATGTAATAGGTATTAGTTTCCTTAATACAAGAATAGGTTCCTTAGGGGTCAAGTCTAGCCCTCCCTATAAAAGGGACAACACTGTATGTATTATCATGCAAGCAATGAGTAAACCAAGTCTCTAGCAGATCAGGCGCTGCCATCAATAACTGGCCGGTGGCTCCGTACAGCCAAGGCGCTAGCTTCGACAACAGCTCGTTTCGCCCACGTTAAGGGCCCTATCTCATCCCCGTTGCGTGTGCGGATCGAGCACGTAACATTGTATTATCTGTTTCGATGTTTCTTCTGCATGCTATTCCCCCTTCTTTCCAAGTGGTTTCTTCTGCATCTGTTGCGGGTAGCAAGCGCACTTCTCGTTCTGCCTATTGATGTCTGACAAAGTTAGTGTCACACACACAGCAATCTACTGTGTATCATCAGTAAGGTCCTAATCACTCTTGTCAACCCTGTTCTTCAAATGGTAATTAAGAAATTTGTGAACGCCGAGTCATTTCGTCGCTAAGTAGGTGCAAACAGCGTTTGCTGCGTGCTGTCTGAATCTGAACCGGCCGGCTGACGGATACTCGCAGGAACTGATTGTACCCTCTACATCTACTCCATTATTGTAGTGCAATCAGTATGCTTAACACAGAACACCTAAGAATTGAGATGGAAACAACTAATCAAGCGGTGAATCCGTTATTTCCCCCACATGAGCTACAAGGCAAAGGAATTTCTGGCCGACCTCAATTCTGATCAGAGCATGATCTTAATCTGCTCACGTTTTAGAAAACCATGTAGCGGCTGTCTGGTTCAGACCCTTGCCTAAAAATTGCTTCCGAGCGTAGCCACATGCTTCCTCCGTTTCGGAGGTGAAATTTCAGAAAATGACACTCAATTCATGCGCCTCTTCGGTTCTGTGTATGACATGTGGGTCCATCTGAGTCACTGACAGTGAGACCAAGATGTCAAATACCGAAAAAAATGAATTTTAAAGGTGTCAAAAACTGAAATCTCTCGTTTCGGAGTAATTGACATGTGAGTCAACCTTTCTAAATTTTAACCAGTAGTTATTTTTAAATATTTAGATTGAATGTATTAACATAATATTGTTAGATTTATCTAAAAAAATATTTTTTTATATAATATTACACTTTTATAATTTTTTATAAAATGGAAGAAGCTCACGTAACATCCCGAGCTTTAGTTGAAAGTTCATCTAGCACTCCGAACTATGAAACAAACCATTTGACCTCCAAAACTTTGCAATTCGGTTTAAATAACGCCATAATCTGGTTTTCGCATAGTGGTATTACCTGTGTGGCAATGAGTAGTTTTAACATGTAGAATGCAACGTTGACTAAGTTAGGTCAATAACAGATGAAGCCTATATGTGTTTCTCCATCGTCAATCTCCCAATTATGCTTCCATGGCTACTGTGCCGTGCAGCTCCCCCTCTCCCTATTTTGATTTGGATGACAAACTCCTGTAAGCTCCACGTATTATTCACCTAACTTTGTCCGATATGTCATTCTATGTGGCAAAATTGCCCAATCATTCTGCCACACGGCCAATGCAACTTGCAAAAGTGGATTATGGTGTTTTTTTACACTAAGGGTAGAAGCCCCACCATTCATTTTAGGAGAAGAAAGTATAACAATAGTCTCTAGAGTGGAAATTACAATAATATCGATGGGGAGACATCAACAACAGAGAACAAGTCCCAAACATAAAAACTCCTCCAAGACATCAATTACACCAATAGGACCAACACCTCTTGGATACTCTCATCCTGCCGTGACCCACGACACATGCACAAGTCGAGCTTTACAACAACAATGTCACGGGCCGAAGATACTTCTGACGTCCACGACACAACGCACCAACCTGTAGAGGGCGGTCAACTCGCTACGCATGAGACTTCCAACACCGTGGCCCTCCACCGTCAGTACCACAACTCTCCACCACGCCCCTCCACTGCCAGCACCGCAGCCCTCCACCGACCACCACCACGTCTCTATAGCACGGCTTTCCACCGCACCCCTCCACCGACCACCATGCAGGAGACGACATGGCCCTCCACCGCGCCCCTCCAATTATGGTGTTATTTGAATTAGATTGTAAAGTTCGGGTATTAAATAGCTACATTTATAGTTCAGATGTTAGACGGGCTTTCGAATAAAGTTTAACGTGTTATACAAATTTTTTCTTTATAATTATAATTGTGTAAAATTAACATCAAAATTTAATCTTGATCTCTCGTCACATCACAAATACTGCTGATGGGTGTCAAAAATCAGTGGAGTCAGGGTTCAATCCGATCAATTGACAGGCTATTGTTTGACCGTTGTCAAACCAGGGTTACCAATATCGCGATAATCGATCGTATCGAGCGGCTTGGCATTTGAAATAGTTCGGTAAATCAATCCAATTCATTGAAAAATTCAAAAAAATCTAAAAAATTATACTTTGTAAACCGGTCGAAAATTGGTGAAAATCGATGAAACTTGCTAAAAAAATCGTCTGCCAAAAGAGTTCAATTGATCGATTGATTACTGAGGAAAATCGACCGATTATCGATGAATATCAACTGAATATCGGTGAAAATCAAACTTCAAAACCCTTCGATTTTTGATGATTTTTTATTGATTATCAACGAAAATCAGTACAAGGCGATTTTCAAGATCAAATCGATAATGTAAACCCTATGTCAAACTACCCTGAAGATCTTTCGTTTTGTCCTGGTATCCCCATCGACTCTCTCACTGAATGTCCATGGGAGCAAGGGTAACAAAATAGTTTTGCACTGGGAAATTGAGACCCTGCCGATATCAATTTATCGTGAAGATTGAATGAAAATGCCAAAAACTGAAGGGTTTCGAAATCAAACGGTTTGGAAAAAAAGTCAAAAAAAATTAAAAATTGATTAGTTTTCTCGAAAATCGAGTGACGAATTTAACTTTTCTTGTGGACGATTTTTGAGCGATTTTCGTTGATTTTCACCGATTTCCAACCAAATTACGTGACATAATTTTTTCTGAACTTTTTAATTTTTTTAATTTGACCGGGTTAACAATCGATTGAGGATTTTGACCCGGCTCGATACAGTCGAATTTTACGATTTTTGATGGATTTTGGTAACCCTGCGTAGAGAACGCGGTCTTGACTCTTGACTTGGCCGAGCTCACCTCGCGTCGAGTGAACCTGTTGGAAATGTGATACGAGACAGCAGTCGAACCCCAATGTTGCGTCTGTGGGTGCGTGTGATTGCGTTCTCGGAGCCATGCGGACTGATGAACAGGAAAGAGAATTGCGATCTTGTTGCACCGTCACCATGGACTCACCAAGTGTAGTCGATGAGCTGACGTCGCAATCATTTGGTCTCCCAGCACCGGGCGCTCCAGCGGAGGGGAGAACCTTTTGGGTCGTTGGTCTTCGCTCTTTTTGCAAGCTTCAGGATTGTTTAAATAAAATTATAAATCTAACTAATTTTTATCGGGGAATTAGCGATAAATATCTACTTTGCTCTTATACTACAACGTATCCACTGCCACGATTTTATATCACAGCAGATGATATGTATCACCTCTTGTCTATTCTACGGTTAAAAAGGAAGTTAGATTTATAATTTTATTCAGACTAAATATGAAAAAAACTACAAAGGAACCAATTTGGTGAAGGTTTCAGGCACTGTCCAATCCGCAGAACAACTGTATGCGCGCCAGGAGATAGCTTAGCGCCTAAGGAAACAAATTCTGGCCGTTGGATCAACTCGTGTGCAATCGCAGCCTTAAGATGAGTAGACGAGCTAGCGCTTCATCTGCGTGTCGCCCGGACGTAGGTTTTCCGGTAGGACGAAACGTTCTTCTCTTGCGACTGTCAAATTGTAGGAGCCTAGGAGCCATGTTTTTTGTTTATTTTTTTAAGGAAGTAGGAGCCGTTTTGAATGGTCATGTCACATTAACTTATCTATACTTTTTTTAAATCCTTTTTCTGCAAAATTAACCTCACAATTGTATTTGCCCCATCACAGACGATTTTTAAAAATTATCTGTGTTAAAATTAATCATAGACGATTTTATTAGTACGATCGTTAAAGTTACAAGATATACTAAGAACAGTCTATGATAAACTGATATCACAGACGGTTCATCCCATAAACTATCTGTGAAGTATCATAGATGGTTTATATCACGAAACATCTATGATATGACTGTATATCATAAACGGTTTTTACAGAAAAAAGTCTATGATACTACACAGACAGTTCATAATATGACTACATATCACAAATGATTTTTTCAGCAAACTATATGTGATAACGCTTCTAAACTAACAAAAGAAGGAGTTTACCCTGCTTGTCCACTCCCCTTACCCTACTCTATCTTCTCGTATGGTATTCCCCAAACTACTCCATCCTCACGTCCGCCATCTCCACCCACATCTGACACCTTCTCCTCCCCCTCGTGCCCTACCCCTCTGCCTCCCCGCACCCTCGTCGCCCCTCTACCTCCCTGCGCCCGCGTCACCCCTTCACCTCCCTAGTGTCACTCGCATCAGCCCTCAACCTCTCTGGCACCTCGTGGTGGTGGCGATCATAATTGGAGAAGACCGTGTTGATGGTAGAGGAGGACACGTCAGTGATGGAGCGAGTGGCAGCTGATGGAGGGAAGGGAGAGACGGCTCTCAATAGCGGGGAGGGAGAGGGGAGCGGTTGGCATGATGGGGATGGACCGAGTCAGTGGCGGGGAGGGAGGGAGAGGCCGACGGTTGGAGGGAGAGGGTGGTGGCAAGGATGGGTGGAACGGTGGCCGTCGCCAAGGAGCCACGGCGGGAGACGAAAGCGTCGGTTAAGGTTTTGAGCACTGGTAAGTGGTAACTGATCGATCTGCGAGAGACCTTTTTATAGAGCATATATCACGACGATTATAATTTAGAATTGTTTATGATAAGACACGTCACTACGGTTCTAAAATAAAACCGTCTGTAATAATTTATTATCACATACGGTTATAACATAGAACTATCACTGATAGTTTATTATCACAAAAGGTTCTAAAATAGAACCATCTGTGATGATGGTGGATGAAGGAATTATAGAAGAACTAACATCCAATATTAGTGAAGGAATTGTATAATGTATATGGAATTATGGATGAACCAACATTAGTGAATGAATTGCATAATATATATGGAATTGTGGACGAACCAACATCAGTAAAAGAATGGGAACTTTATGAAGTAAATCAGATGCATACACAAAGATGTTTTGACTTTCGAGCATTTCATTAAAAATAAATTTATTATGTTGGAGAGTACACTTAAAATCATTACTTCACTTGCTTATTCTTTTGTATAAAAATTAGCCTTCATAATGATCGACGCGTGTGTAGCTAGCTTTCTCGGGTTGTTCTTCCTAAACTGTGATGCTGTTTTCAATAGGAGACAACTCATCAAATTGATTGTATTCTTTATCATCTATCACATTCTTGACTCCGACAATTCTCCTTTTTTCCTGAAGAACTACATGTCGCTTCTTGTTAGATGGGTCAGTTACATAGAATACTTAAACAACTTGGCTAGTTAGTACGAATGATTCATCTTAATATCCTACACATACGAGGTCAACAGTAGAGACGCCGTATTTGTCAACCTTTCACTTGCTGGAGGTGAACCCAATAGCACCAAAATAAAGGGAATCTTAAATAGCATATAGTCGAGCCTCCAAATCTCCTCTATGAACCCATAGTAGGAGCTCCTTGTCGATCCAGCGGTATTGAACACATCTATGCGGACATCGTTGTTCTGGTTTATGCTCTTCATATCCTGATCTCTCATGTAAAATATGTACCCATTTAAGTCGTATCATTTTCATGTTACAACTATAAATATTGGGCCTTTTACCAGCCAATCAACATATCACTCGACGAGGTCCCAGTGAGGGGTCGCTCCTTAAACCATCGGTTGAACTGAAGGTTATATTGTCTTGTGATCCAAGACTCTTTGCCACGTTGAATTCTCTTGCCATAGCCAACGCTTATGCTCGTCGATGTACAGGGACACTACAGCCATGTGTTGCAAAACTGTGACATGGGCTTGAGCACACTTAACTAGATCAGGCGTGATTGCTTTCCTTTCGATGGTCCCGACACCCTAGAGCCTCCCTTAATGGTGAGATCGAGGCACACCTATAGTTCAACCTGAGCTATGTAATCGACGTAGAACTCGATGATCTCTTCGGTTGCATAACCTTGGATAATGCTACCATCCGACGGAGATCGATTCCATACGTAGGACTTGAAAATTCCTTTGTACCTCTTGAATGGGTACATGCTACGTAGGAACATGGGTTCGCACATCTTTATCTCTATTACAAGTTGAATAATGAGATGGACCATGATATCAAAAAATGACGGAGGGAAATACATATCAAGATTACATAGAATCATTACCACCTCAGCCTGCGAGTATCTAGTGCTTCGGGGTCGATAACCTTCTAAGCAATTGTGTTAAAGAAAGAACAAAGCCTCATGATTATCTCCTGGACCTTGACCGGCAAAATACTTCTAATTACGATATAAAGCATTATGTCATCAGTATATGACAATCATGAGATTTTATACTAATTAATTTCAAATCTTGCATCGAAATAAGTCTCTTCATATTAGAGAAGTAACTAAATGAAACTTTCACACTATACAAGCATTAGCACACGTGCATATGACTTCTACATGGCTTATTTATTGGATACAAATTATACAGTATACTTTCTAAGTTTATAGTTTATATTATATTGATTTAAAACCGGTTACAAGGCGCTGCCACTCATCCGGTGAACAAATGGCCACCGGTGCCTTTTTATCCTTGGGCACGAAGGATTCATTCAGGTCAACCCCAAGACCGAAGGTTTGACTCACGGACTGACCCTTGACTCCGACCTTGACTCCTTTGTTGGCTTGTTGCACCGCACCATCCTGTACACGCCCGCTGCTGCCGCCACGTCACTCCCTCCCCCACTCTGCATGCGCGTTTTTGACGGAAGCATTGCGGGCCTCGGGAGTAGGGGGAGCGGGGGCAAGCGTGTCTGGCTTGGAGAGGAAGAAAAGAGCGCGGGGCTTGGAAATTCGGAGGCTGACGTGGCGGTTTCCCAAGGAACGGGCCAGGTAGCGCGGGTCCGGCCCGAGCCTCTGGGGATGGCCCACCGGCTGCAGCCCGAGCCTGGTGCGCTTGTCTGCGCACTACCACGTCATCCCTGCTGACCGTGCATGCACGGCACGATTTGCCTTCCTGGAAAAGTCTTCGTTAGGAAGCTTGTCCGTGCCCATTGAGCAAGATTGCAGTCAATCCATTGAAAAGTACAGCTACTTCCCATGAATGTAGAAAGCTTGGTCGTGAGAAGTTGTTTGGACGATTCCTGAGGTCTCTTTACTGTTGACCGGAGGGAGTATGTCGGAAGAAACAATCATAACCTTTGAATAAAAATATGATCGTCATATATTAATCTTAATGTCAATCAAGAATACTCGAAGAACAATCACAATAGATGAACACATAATATAGGAGATATCATCTCCTTTTCTCTGTATTTATTGTTGATTAATTCTCTTATACAATAGCGTGTTATATTTGCACTAAACCTCTTCGGAGTAGTTTCGAATTTATCCACGAAAACCATATCTCAACAGAAACAACTGAAGCACTACAACGTATCATCTAGAGCTCTCTTACGATACACTAAATTCAATACGAGCCGTTCATTCTTTCCGATCCAACAAATCAGATCAGCTAGAATTTATTTATATTTTCTCTTTTAGTAGAGTAGCAGAAATATCTTTAATAAACCAACGACTAGATTTAATTTCGACTACCCATCGTATGCTAATAGTACGATACCCTGTAAGATTTATCATCTAAACAACGTCAGCCTCGGTGAGCCGGCAGCGTGGCGAGCAGAGTCTATGCCTCCAGTCCCAACCCAACCGGCCACGCCGAGCCGGCTTGCTTTGGCGCCGCCGAGCCAAGTTTCCGCGAAGCGCAAGCGCGCAGGGAAGGACAGGTTGGGGTTTCTTGTGGCGGTGGGCAAACAAAGGAACAAAGCCGCAGACTTTTCACACACCACCGGAGCGAGACTCCCCTCCGCCCAGCCTCGCCTATTTAAGCCCCGCGCTCCGCGGCCGCTCCCACCCACCTCACTTGTGCCCAGAAGTTCCCCTCCCCCTCGGATTCTCGCCCTCCTCGCGCTTCCCACTCTGCCTCTTCCCACCGCTGTCGTTTCGGCCAGCCGCCATGGCAAAGTAAGCCCTAGTATTGTCATCTGGGTTTTTGATCTAGCCTCGATGAATCGATCGGTCTCTCTTAGCTCTGCTGTTTCGTTTGGGGAAACTTTTTAAAAAATCTTCTTACGCGCTTTGGTACGCTTTGCGTTTGTGTTTTGCAAAAAAAAAAACAGTTCCTTTCTTTTCTCTGCGCGATTTTCTTTTTTCTTTCGGATTGGGGGGGTTCCCTCCTGGCTTTGTTCCGGATTGATGCGGGAGCCGTACGTAGTGCACTGGGGTCTGGCTGATCAACGGGAGGCGGATTTGGTGCGGGGTTTTGGAGGAGGTCTGATGCTGATGTTTCCCTGGGGTTTGAGCGTGGCGAGATGGTCTCTGATGGCGAAATGCGTGCGAGATCGGCGGAGAACTGTCCGTGATGGACTGTGGGACGCTGCGCAGCTGCGCCGTTGGTGCGATTCCGGCGTTTCTCGCCGTTGAGATACAGATGTTGAGGTGGAAGAGGATGTTCCGCTTGAAGGAAGCAGAGAAGGGCCCTGTTCTGTTTAGTGGAGACTGATCTCGTGGTATTGCCCAATCGCAGCTAACCCTGTTTGTTTGGACTCTTTGTGATGGCGCAGAAGTGGCGTTCGCGGTATCGGTGGAACACGAAATACTCCTTATACGCCATCTCCATGTGCATTCTAGCGCGAAGGTTAGGTTTGTTACTTCTTCGGTTATCATGATCACAACAGTGGAAGGGATATGGTTAAGGATCGAAACTCTCCAGTGTGGCGTCCTGGTTTTGTTTGTCGATGGTGGATCAGGATGACAACCGACAAGCGCAGTTTATGCGGAGGAATGAGCGACTGTAAATGGCAAAGTTTGTCCTTATTTGTTTGGGGAAAGTATCGGTGGCATTAGCCTTCCCTTGATCGATCGTAATGGCGCATAATGAGGCAATGATTTAGGGAGTAAGCAGCTCCAACGTAGCATGCCAATGAATGAGTGGCCGTTTTTTAAAATCATCGAGTGTTGCGATCAATGGGCAAGAATTTCGGAAAGCTTCAGGTGCAAGCCCAGCCGAAACATAGTTCTATGGTCTATACTAGTCTCTGGCCTGGCCATTGTTCTGAACCTCCAAAAAAAGCATTACAAGTTACCGAGACCAATACTGATCAGTCGGTCAAATGCAGGGTCTATCTAAATCAGACAGTTGATGTGTCGATGATTTTCGTTCCTACCATTATAATTTGAGTGTTGATGTCTTGATGATTTTCGTTCCTACCGTTTTTTATGTGAGTACATGTAACAAGGCATTTTCCTGCAGGTCCTGGATTATAACCAGGAAGGGAATCGCTGCGATAATAAAAAATACAACTGATTTGTTGGAATTGGTTGCAGAAGCACGGAGGGAGTGCCCAAACTGCAAATATCACATCGATAACAGCGATGTAAGTTTGGTTAACTATCGAGTTATTACTGCTTGATTTATTTTTTATGCTCAGTTGTCTGATAGCTTTCCCCCATTAAAATTTTGTGCATAGAGTTCAACACTGAGACAGCCTTATTTTCAAACAAAGCCTCTGATACAGCTTTAGACTTCTTTTGTGGATAAGGATAATGTACTCTTTAATTGATGGGTAGTTAGATCCATTCATGTAATCGTTATTGCACTTGTTTTGCTTGTTAAGCTATTATGTTCCGAAACAGATAGAATGCTTAATTTGCACCTATTTGATGGTGCTTTTCTTTTTGAAAACAAGCAGAGATGCCTCGGTTCAGATCTCATGTTCAGATTGAGCATCAAATCTGAATAAAGCTTGTATAGAACTTGGAAGCTATAGCCTATAGCTACTTGCAATAAGGTGTTTTATTACAAGCCTAATTTGGCCAAGCTGAACCTTAGGCTCGCCGTGCTTCATTAGAGAAGTGTTTTGTTCTTTCTACAATTGTGCACCACATATTCTTAGCTCTATGACCCACATGTCATAGACCCAATTTAATTGCCATGAGATGTGTGGTTGCGAAATCTTAGGTCTGGAAAAGTTAACTTTAAACCAAACATAAATTTCAGTTGCGTAAATTTCAATTCACGTTGTATGAGATATGTCACGTTTTCTAGGCATCTTTTGGTGCTACTTCATACCTTGACTTTCAGGTTTCTTTACAGTGGCCAGGCCAGCTCCCTGCTGGTGTTATGTTTGCTCCATCTGATCTGGAATTGCTTAAACATTTAGAAGGAAAAGTTAGCCCGGGAAATTCAAAGTCCCATATACTTATTGATGACCTAATTCCAACTCTGGAAGAGGCGGAAGGGATCTGCTATACGCATCCAGAAAATCTCCCTGGTACGGAATTCTTATCTTTGAGTAGTTACGGCCTTTTGAACTAAGTAAGTAGCTCATGTTTTGTATTGATAGGTTGTTGTCAATTAATCCATATCCCCTTCTGTTATCCTGTTAGGTGTCAAGACAGACGGGAGCAGCAGCCATTTCTTCCATAGAATATCAAATGCGTATGGTTGTGGTCAGCGCAAGCGTCGCAGGATCAGCAACTGTGGTCGTACCACTTCTGATGAGCAAATAAGATGGCATAAGACTGGAAAATCTAAACCTATCTTTGATAATGGTGTCACGAAAGGCTGGAAGAAAATATTAGTTCTTTATAAAGGTTCTAAACGGGAAGGTGGCAAGATAGATAAAGCTAATTGGGTGATGCATGAATATCACCTTGGGGTAGAGGAAGATGAAAAGGACGGGGACCTTGTTGTTTCTAAAGTCTTTTTTCAGTTGTCATCAAAGCAAATTGACAAGTCTGAAATGGATGCTGTTGATGGAGAATCTGATGCATTTGCTGTAAAAATTGATCCTAGAACCCCAAAGAGCGACCCTCCACAGCCTCGACGCCCAAATAATAGTCCATGTGAAACTGAGCAGAACGCCACCATCCTTCAGGATCAGGTAAATCCAATTAACATCATTGGCTTATGAAACTGCTAACTTGATGAAACATTTGATCATAAACCGTGCGAAAATATTTTGTTTCGTGTGAACTGTGAAGCTTCAAGCTGCCTCGATAAGCCCCAAATAAACTTTTGTTTTCAAGAAAACAGAGTATTGATCCTTTGAAATATTTCGTGTTATTTGGCAATCCTTCTCTCTCATGCTATTGCACTGCTGAAATTTTGACAGGAGGGAGAATCTGGCACATCTATCCTTCGCCTAAAGCATGAAGCTGAGTGGCCTGCATGCTTTGCTGGAATGTCACAAGCTGTCGAGGACCCTTCCCTGCCTGACTTGGACACACCTCTGCAGCGCAACGAGGTCCTCGATAGCACCTGTCTTGAGAAACCGCTGCCTCTCGACTGTCCTAGCATGGACGCAATTCGTGGATCGTATCCTGAACTGGATAGTCTGGGCACTTTAGTCGTAAGTGTACCATGCTGTGCTGCTACCTAGTTCGTTTCCAATATATTTGTAATTTGTGACGGCAAATCTCATCGTGTGTTTTCTTTCTTGTGTCTTGCGACAGGACTGGCAGTTCGGATCGCAGGATAGCCTCGGCAGCTGGCTGGACCGCATGTGAGAGAGAGAGAAAAGAGAGGAGTTGGAAGCAGCGAGGCACTTCAGGAAGACTGTTTTTTTTTCTTGTAATGTACGAATGTTATCCTGACAAATTTTGTATATGAGTTTTCAGCGTGCAAAACTGCAAATTAACGTCAGCTATGTGCAGTAGTAGCAGTAATAGTAGTAGAATCGTCAGGCAATCTCGAGCAACGTCTCAACTTAGAGTCTCGAAAATACTGCTGTTGAGTTGAGAACCATGTTTATGTGTTGTTGTAACGTCAGTAGGATCCTCAAACAATCTTGAGCAGCGTCTCGACTCGAAGTGTGTTGGTGTGTTGTAATGTTTGAGCCATGGTTGCTTTGAACATCCAGGTGTTTCTTTCTCAATTCATGTGTCTCTGCATGTGGGTCCGCCTTTCTTGTTTGCTTTAAGACTTGCACAACTGGGAGTTGTATATTAGGGAAATGGTAGGAGATTTAAATGGGGCTCCGAGGAGGCAACATCTAGCAAAAGAAACAAGAGGTGATAACAACAAACGTTGCACTTGTATTACTGTTTGCATCCTGCAATCGTTGAGACACTCTTGTGTATTTGCAGGCCAAGGGGCAGCCAAAAAACCAAAGACAACTAATGGTTTACTCATCCTTTTGGAATAGGCAGCAATAAGGTGTGAAATATAGTTACTTCTGTAGTATGTGTCCTGTTTACCTCGAAAATGGGAAATGTTCTAACCCAGGTTGTCTCCCAGCTGGTGGTGTTATGCTGAATCTGTTTTTCTTTTTCTTTTTTCAATTGATTTGGTTTATGGTTGGGTGCTATGCAGCACACGACCGATGCCTCATCTTGTGCATTGGCAGCACTTGGGAGCAACAGCTTAGGACAGCTATTACTCACTGGATAGCAGTACCGCCAGCAGCAGCAGCAGCATCTCCAATTTCCCTGTCCGTTTTGTCATTGTTCAAGACATGTAATATACTAGCTTGCATATGCTGTCAACTTTAGCTTTGTATATTTCCATGCATGATGTAATAAATTTATGTTATGGGGTACTGAACCTATGAACCTCTCTTATTTGCATTGATCATGCACTGAAGCTGATGAACCGATGTGTTGTTTTGCTTGTCATGTTCTCGAGCTGTATGATTGCTATGGCATTGTCAACTTGTATTGAAATTATCGTGGTATTGTTTCTTCTGGACGAGGAGTTCTTGATTTCCAACTGTAGTAGAATTAGACCTTTTGAAATTACCTCTACACCTTAAGCCTTTTATTCCCAGAACCAGCCCAATGGCCCCCCTGCATCACAGTACAAGCATTGAGACATGTTGTGTCTAGTTCAATCTTGGTGCAATTGGAGATGTTGTGTTCAGTGTTCAGTTCAATTTTGTGAGACTTTCTTGCTCAGTTATGTGCCCCCCCAAAAAAAAATCAATCTGATGTCATTCAATTTGAAGTCCAAAAAATATTTTGTGCTGATTGGTAGGGACATTATACTTGTAAGTATATTAATTTAGATTTGCTTTCATGCACTTTACTTATTTTATACACTTTGCACTAACTGATGCCACCTGACACTGTTTATACATCAATACAAAATGAATTCGTTCACATATATTGAACCCAACATAACCTGACACTTGTTCTAAAAAAAAAAAACTGGCCCACTCAACAACAACTGAATTATCCATTCAAAAAATGTGGAAGGCCAGATGGATCTAGGAGGCTGGTACATTCTGTAAAACTTTGTACATTCAATGATAGTTGTCACGGCTTCGTCTAGTCGACGACATGATGTCTTGCCGGCTAGCAGCAGACGACGTGGCTGCTTGCCTCGATTGGCAGCAGTCTAGCAGAGAGGGGCTCAAATTTGACCTCTCGGTGACTCTAGAAGGGAACTGTAGCAGCCGATGCCGATCGTCGACCCTCTCCGGCTCTCATCTAGTGCAGCCATCCATAGCATGTTGTCGCCTCTATGCCTTCCGCCATCGCCTCGCGAGTACTCTTCCATTTTTTTTCGAAAGCGCAGCAAGAGAATTGCTGCGAATTTTATAAAGCAGGGAAAAGGGAGATACAACCAGTTTTTTTAAGGAAAAAAACCTTGAAAAAACCTTACAAGGGCACCGCACAGACGATTACAGGAAAGAAAACACAACTGAAAAAGAGACCCCAATCGAAAAGAAAACCGAAAACCGAAAAAAACGACTAAACTAGATCCGTGACGGACGAAGCAAAAGCACGACTAAGCACCGCATCTTTGATCACCCCAGCCACCTGATCCGGCGTTCTAGAAATTCCCTAGAAGATGCGCTGATTTCTCTCGTGCCATAAGTTCCACCAGAAATAAATGAGCAGTCCGTCCAACTGTCGACGTCTATCTTTGTCAAATTGGGCTCTTAGTCTCCGCCACCATATATATAACGAGCCGTTACTGCTTAAATTGTGCAACTGATCTAAATTCCCCCAGCGCAGGAGAATGCCCCATACTTGTGAGGCGAAAGGGCAGTCTTTACAAAGGTGGATAGCCGATTCTGGTGACGCGTTGCAAAGAGTGCAGATGGTATTGCACGGCCAACCCTTCTTGAGCATATTATCCGCAGTTAGAATTTTGTTGTGAAGCAAAGTCCAAGCAAAGAAACGGCATTTAGGTTCCGTGTGCGCCTTCCATATAGGACAGATCTTCATTTTGCAGTAGACTGAGTGGAACTGAACCAGATAGGCCGACTTCACCGTATATTGTCCATCAGAAGTCCACCGCCACCGAATCTGATCTTCACTCGTGTCATCTCTATTAATTCTTTGTATCGCTTCGAATAGTGCCACGAATTCCTTGATTTCTATTTCCGAGTTCACCGGCGTGCAGAAACGGATCCAGTAGTTATTAGACAATGCCTTGTGCGCCGAAATGTTCTTTCTACGCGCAATCTTGAATAGGTTTGGTGCAATGTTTTTTGGTGCTTGTCCTTGCACCCAACTCGATCTCCAGAAATCCGCCAATTTGCCATTCCCAATAGTGACAATTGTTGAAGCATTGAAAAGAGACACATCTGTTTTGTCGCACGGTAGCTCAAGACTTGTCCATGCCCTTTCGCTGCATTTCCAGCGAAACCAAAGCCACCTAAGTCGAAGCGCCCTGGCAAATCGGTCCAGATCCTTGATCCCAAGACCCCCTTTGCATTTTGGTGAACAGGTCACCGTCCATTTGATCAAACAGTGACCCCCGCTACAGTTTTCTGGTTCTTGAGCTCTCCAAAGAAAACTCCTCCTGAGTTTATCAATACACCGAATCAGCCACTTTTGCGCCGGGAATACAGTAAGATGATAAATAGGTTGTGACGTTAACACGGAATTAACCAGGGTCTCTCTTCCGGCTTTTGAAAGCAGCTTGCCTTTCCAACCAGCAAGCCGGTTCCCTATTTTGTCAATCAAAGGTTGTATTTCAATTCTCCTTAATTGCCTGATGTGAAGCGGAAGACCAAGGTACCTTCCAGGGAAATTTGCCATTTTTGCAGGGAAAACATTCAGTAGATCCTGCATACGGTCTTGTTGACATCTGATAGGGTAAATTTCGGTTTTGGTAATGTTGATCTTCAGTCCCGAACACATTCCAAAGGTGTCAAGAATAGTGCTAAGGGCTGCTAGTTCATCGATATCAGCATTTAAAAATATCCCGGCATCATCAGCGTAAAGAGAGCATCGAAGTCTTGCTGTTGCCGGCAGAACCGGTTTGAGAACACCACGGCTCTCCGCCAGCTCCAGCATTTTTTGCAAAGAGTCAATTGCTAAGATGAAAAGTAGGGGAGATAATGGATCTCCCTGACGCACTCCACGCGAGTGTCTTATAGTTTGCGTCGGTTGCCCGTTGATCAAGACCCTAGAAGAGGCAGTCCTGAGAATAGCAGAGATCCACTCTCGCCATTTCCGGCCGAATCCCAGGGCTTGAAGCACCTCGAGGATGTAAGTCCAGTTTACCGAATCGAATGCTTTGGAGATATCCAATTTGATGAAAAGGGCCGGTTTTCTGATCTTGTGCAGTTTCTGAATTACTCTCTGCACATATAAGAAGTTATCATGTATGCATCTCTTTTTTATGAAGGCGTTCTGTGAGACTGAGACTAACTCATCTAACTTGGGCGCCAGCCGGTTTGCAAGTATTTTGGTGATGATCTTCATGAAGCTATTCATAAGGCTGATTGGTCTGAACCGATCCAGTCTATCCGCATTCTCCACCTTCGGGAGCAGAATAATGTTCGCTTCATTTAACTTATGAAGGTTATTGTGACGAAAGTCGAAAAAACCCCTAATTGCTTCCATCAGGTCCGGTTTGATAATATGGAGACATATTTTATAAAATAGTCCAATATAACCGTCAGGTCCTGGCGCTTTCTGATTTGGAAGGTCTTGTATGGTTTTAGTCATCTCCTCATCATTGATCTCATTTTCTAACTCACAGAGGTCTCTCCCAATGTAACCCAGTGCATTCCAGTGGATCGCTTTGTCTCTTGTACTTTGTTCACCCAATACCTTAACGAAATATTGGTAAGTCTCTTTGATTTTATCCTGTTGTGTAAAGATCTCACTGTCTTCTCTGTGTAGCACCCTGATGTAGTTTCGTCTCCGTCTTGAACTGGCCATTAAATGGAAGAACCGCGTGTTGGAGTCCCCCAGACGGATTTTAGTTAATCTTGCATGCTGTCTTGCTCTGGATTTTTGGATGGCCGCAAGACCGAGTAATCTGTCTTTTAAGATTTTTCGAAGGCCCAGTTCGTTTTCTTGAAGAGTCCTTCGTTCTTGTGAACTTTCTAAAATAGTGATAGTGACCTGTATCAAAGCCGTTTGCAACGCTATGTTCGCAAAAATTTTCCTCCTCCATATCTTTAATGCCTTAGCAGTTCTGATCATCTTGACATGCAACTTTAAAATGGGGTCTGTTGTGGGGACCGGCTGAATCCATGATTGTGCTACAGTCTCCTGGAAACCCGGCATTTTGGTCCACCACGCCTCGAAGCGAAAGCCGCTAAAATATTGAAAATTTGCATTTCCTTGCATGATAAGAGGGCAGTGGTCTGATGTCATTGTTGCCAGAGCGTATAGGTCTGCGTTTGGAAAGATGTCGTGCCAAACTGTCGTTGCCAGGAAGCGATCAATTCTCGTCATGGTCGGTTGTTCGTGCTCATTTGTCCACGTAAATCGGCGGCCTTGCAGGTCAATCTCTAGAAGTTGCAGACTATTGATAATGCGGTTGAAGTGTCGCATCATATTCCTATTTGGTTGTCCTCTACTCTTCTCGTTGGCATGCCTGATGAGATTGAAGTCTCCCATGATGAGCCACGCGGGAAGTACTGCACTTTGCAGTGATTGTAACTCAGCTAGGAAGTTTCTCTTTTCTACGTCTGTTTGCGGCCCGTAAACACCAGTGATGTCCCAAGTCGTCATATCATATCTTGAGGTCAATGTTGCAGTGATCGTATTGGGGGTTGATCTAGGGTTTTGTAGAACATAAAGATCATCTACGGCCGTGAGAAGAATACCACCAGATGTTCCATTGGATGGTATAGCGACCGTCTGGTTAGCTAGCCTCGGACCTAGAGTTTCATGCAACAACTGAGTAGTCCAATTCGATATTTTTGTCTCCTGTAAGCACACCACCGTAGCTCCAGTTGAATGAATGAAACGCTTGACGCTCTCTCTTTTCGCAGGGTTATTAAGGCCTCTAACATTCCATGAAAGAATCGTGCAATTGGTTAGCATAAGTATTCTGAGTATTCCACTCGCCCTGGATGTCGATGCCAGTTGATTAGAAGATATGTCTGATGCCGACTTGCAGCCCCGTAAGTGAAAAATCGTACCAGCTTTCGAATGACATGCCAGGAAGGTAGTAAACATAACAGCACTGACATAGTATTCAAGTCTGACACAACATCACTGGCACTACAAGGATACAAAGGCCTACTGGTCTGGAGCTCTAAGACGAACTGATACCAAAGCCGAACACACTGGAACACCGGCCTAATGGCCTCGACTTGTGAATCGGACAGATGACATGCATACCGATTAAGATACAATGGGCACAAGGCCACAAACACGACATAAGAAAGAAAAACCAACTTAACACCACTGCTAATAGACCGCTTCCACTTCTGGACTCCAGGAACTTGCATAACACACATAGGGAACATGAACTTCAACTGACGAATACTCCATGCTGAAGAAGGTTGCCGATCATTCCTTCATAGCAGACTCGCCAGCTATTGAGGACCCGCTAGCAAACTCCACTATCTGCTTTGTTGATTTCTTCCGGCCACCCTGCTTGGTTATCCCCTGATTGACTAGCTCCAGTATAGCGTCCACCTTCTCTTTGCTCAAAGGCTTCTCAAAGTGTTTGCAAACTGTTCGAAAAGATCCTCCTGTGAATGTTTTTGATGCGAAGGTGGTGAGAGATCTTTGAGTTTGGAAGCTAGGAGTTCTTGTGCTAATTTAATTGTGCCTTTGTTTGTTCCTAGCCTGTTTTTCGCTTTTATTGCTAGCCTGGTACTTTTTCTTTGCGTGAGTTGTTTTCCTTTGCAAGAGGTACTTTGGTCCTCAGCCTGATTTGTTTCAGGATTGTTTTCAGGGTTATTGCGGCAAGGTGGCGTGTGGATGAGGGGGCTTTCAGGCTTGTGTGCGACCTCCTTGATGAAGTCTTGTAACTTCCCTTGGTCATTATTCAAGCTTATCTGTGTAGCTCGGATACTATGTGAAATTGGTGTTTCTGGCAGCTCGTTAGGTTGTAAAGTTTGCATTTGTTCTTCTGTTTGTGGACTTCTCAGTGTTGCTCTCAAAGATGGTGGCGATTGATTTTGGCATTCACTGTGGTGGTCAGGCGATAGCCTAGTAGGTGAGCTAACAGGCGATAGCCTATCAGAGGGTGTACCCCTTGTTGTTTGTGATGCTGCTACTGGAGTTTCAGGTAAGGAAGGCGAAGCTGTCGGTGAGGAATTCTGCAGTGGCTCTAAGGCTTTAAATGTTGTGTTGTCTGGTGCTAATACTTGTGATGTTACCTCTTGTACAGATGTTATTTGTGGCACTACGGTTTCGGTTGTGAGGGCCTGAATTGAAAGATCTTTTTGTACCACTTGGCCAGATCCGGCAATCCCCACCGAGATTAACTCCCTTTGAGTGTCAGGAGTTGGTGCATCAGAGATGGTGTGTACTCTTGATTCAGATGCAAGAGTAATGGAACATCTATGACAGATAGCAGCAGTGGTGGAACAAAGTGCAGTAGTGGAAGAAGATGTATTTTCAGTCCCCTCGTGTTGTGCAGTAGGTTGAACACCCATGACAGCTTGCGACTTATGTAGAGCGACTGAAATAGGACGTACCTGCAGCTGGAGCTGAGCACAGTTGGATGAGGGTGGTTCCTTCGCCAAGAAGATGTGCTTCTTGTCATTTCCCCCCTGGTGTTTCTTCAGGACGGACATGATTGGGTCGGCAAAGGTGACCCTTTTCTTGACATTTTGTTGCTCAATCTTGTCTGCTAGACTTGTAGACTTGGACTTTGGTGAGATCAGTTGTTGAGCTGCTTGGAAGACGTGCCTGTAGCGGCATGGAGTTGATCCACGTGCTTACTGACACGATCTTGCCGTGCCCATCTTCCACTCCTCTGCATCTTGCATCCGGACCCAGCGGACAAGTCTGCGATGTCTATATGTCTCGCGTCGGTGGTCTTGGCTTGTGCTCGTCGTCGTCGTGGTCATCATAACGACGGTGGCGATCTCTTCCTCTTCCTCCCTCTTGTGCCGAACTGTCCCTTCTCTCTCCAACCTCGTCCGGGGCCCCATAGGTCCAGACAAAGTCCGTCGGCCTTGCGGTTGAGAGTCCTCCAGTATCCACGGCCACGAGAAAGAAAGGTCTTCAACTACCTCCAAATGATTTAGCGGAGTTGAAGACTTGTCCCCTCTTCATGTCGGTTGGGTCATCAAGATGTGGGGCCATCTGTGGTAGAGGAACACTGGTGGGTGGGAGCTCTCTGTCCGGCTCCATGACTGTCAAAGTGACCTCCTTCGGAATGTCGCAGGGATCCGAACACCAGGCCCAAAGGTCGAAAGATCTTGTGCGCTCTCTGCGCCTAGTGCGTTCTTGCACGTAATGAATCGCGCAACTCTTCCCCAACACTCTAGCTGCCACCTCCTCACTCCAGCAGTGGATCGGGATACCCTCCACACGGACCTTAACATGAAATTCGAAGTTGACGTTGGTTGCATACCGTTGCTCAGACCACGTAGCAAAGTTGAAGACGCGGCCTCGGTATGACACCCTCTCTGCGCCCAGCACCCTCCTTCTCACTGCCGATTGGGAGAAAATGACGAGGAATTGCTCTGGGAAGTGCTTGAGCAACTGGAAGTCGCCATGGCCAAGATTGAAGCGCTCTCGGAGCAAGTCCCCCACCGTGAATGACTCGACATCATGGCTGTTTCCATCGAACCAGCACACGGCCGCCTTGTCAATGAGCTCGTCCCGACGTCTCTTGATGGCTCCCGTAGCCGAAATGGCGCAAAAAGACCTAGTCGGCCTAGCCCTTGGGTCACCGGGGTACCTCGCCTCCATGATGTTCCCGCTACAAACAGCTTCACTATAGGTTTTTGTGGAGGCAGTAGGAGTGTTCTTTGGCAGAAGGTGAGTAGTCTGAGTTTGTGTTGTTGTTCTGGTATGAGCTTTATCTTCGTATCCGCTTGAACTGCTTGGCCTGCGAAGGACTTTATGCCCTGAAGTTGGTGTATTTGATATCCTGGTGCGGTTCAGCCGCTGGCTACCTCTGCTTGAGCATTCAAGAGCTTTATGACCGGAATGGAGACAGCGCCAGCACCTTACGGAAGCTTTGCAGTATCCAACAGTATGTTCTGGTGAAAGACAATTGAAGCACTTGCCTCTCGCTTTCTGCCTGAAGAACTCTGAGCCACTGATGCGATGAAATGTTTGCTTTGACTTGCCTTGTGATGATGAGTGAGATTGGTCTCTCCTCCACCAGTAGTGAGGCTTGACTTGAATCCATCCACCTTCATCTTCCTTTGGCACACTTGCTGTAAATGCGTCCCGGGTGTACCGTTGCGCCTTCTGGTATTGTTTTACTTCTTCCGGCTTGGATTTTG
Organism: Guadua angustifolia; assembly: GCA_036346375.1. Taxonomy (NCBI): domain Eukaryota; kingdom Viridiplantae; phylum Streptophyta; class Magnoliopsida; order Poales; family Poaceae; genus Guadua; species Guadua angustifolia. The sequence goes on along the minus strand of CM070506.1, from coordinate 33,547,586 downwards.
ATTTTGCCAAGAGGTGTTGTATTTCGGACCAATGCCACCTGGGACTGCTGTGAGGCGAGGGGGAGTATCGAGCACTGCTCTCTTCCAATTGAATACCTTTCCCTTTCTGAGAGGCTGAGAATCTGGATTTGAGGATTCTCCCTTCAGTCTCCGGCCACGATTGTTGCCCCGGTGTGTCACCATTAATGCCCTTGCCTAGCTCTGGTTGATAGCAGCTCTGACCAAAATCCCTAGCCTCTTCACTCGGGTTCTGGTACAGGCCCTTCTGGGATGGAGTCGGGAGAGGGGGATCGCCATTAATGCCATCACATTGCTCTGGCCGGGAGAGGGGGAGTTCTTGATTCTTGTGGAGCTCTGAAGAACGGATCCGCGCTTTGCCTTTCAGATCTGCCTCAGCTTCAATTTCAATTTCTTCTTCGAAAAACACCTCGTTTGAATCCGATGGACCTTGCTCATTCAGCGGATATTTGTAGGAATCTTGTCCCGAAGAAGGCAGATTTGGGTGCGGGGAGGTCGGATCCGCTGTTGGGATGGCTGATTTACTGTGGATCTGGTCTGAATCTGGTCTGGATCTATGGATGGAGGGGTGGTGGTGAGGAGCGTCGGTGGGTTCGAGAGGTGGGGGAGTCATTTCCCACACCAGTACTCTTCCATTCATCTCCTTTCTTTTCTACTCCTCCATCTCGTCACCCATCGCAGTCCTCTGCTCCGATGCTCTCTACTTTGCTGCTCTCATTTCTGCTATGCTGCTTGTGGTACTGATCGCTACGGCTCACCCATCTTCAAGGAGAGGATGAGGCGACTGCCTAGTGGTATTAGGGCACGGGAAGAAGTAGTAAAATGATTTATGTGGGCTTTTGGCCCTAGTGGGGTTGTGGGCTGAGGGGATAGTGACTCATATCTTATATATTCTTCATTATTTTTCCATGTCATATATGCACATTTGGCTAATATATCTTATCATCTAATCACTAGGCGGTTGCCTAGGCGCCTGGACATCTTGGCGCCTTGGGGTTGCCGTGACTGGCCGGAGCGCCGTGACAACCTTGCATTCAATTACAACCATGTTTTCACATCCAGATAATTACAATCGGTTTCCAAACTTTGGCTACTGCAACGTTGGATCCCTCTGAGCATTGCTTCTTGACGCCACCATCACAGGTAGCAACCAGCTAGCAGCAACAGCAAATAAACTTTTCCATTCAAATGCTTGGCGTGTTCCAGGTGCAGCATGCAGCATCAGTGCATCACAGCCAGCAGCAAGCAGCACCCTGACCTGTTGAAATACTATCTGTCAGTCACTCCAATCAAAATGTATCTTAAAATATGATATAGGATCTCCTTCCCGCGTATTCTTAAAAGAAGAAGAAGATATAGATCGGCTTCAGATGCTCTCATACACCAGTCCAGCTTAAATGCTCGGTACATGAGATAAAAAAAAGGAACCTATTCAAATCACCAAAAAGAGATACCAAGATGATGCTACCAGAACAAGCAACTTTTACTAATCAAAATCGATTAGTTGCTGTCATAAAGAGCTATACACTTGAATCACGATCTACCAAAGCAGAAATAATAACCAAAGCGTCATGGGCAAAATTAGTAAGAATAACAAGCCGGAGAATCCAACAAAAAATATCTGCAGCCAGGAAACTCAACCTAGCTATCGAACCTTTACTGCAGAGATCAACATCATTTTTGCATAGAAGTTGAGACGCAGGATGGCACCTCTGCCGCCCGAGTATAACACTGCCTGCCCTTGATCTCCTCCAGATCGAGCTCGCTCTGGCGGCGCTCTCATCTCCTTCCCCAGGTTCGGTTGCCTGCCATCCTCTCCTCCCCAAATCGTGCCGTTCAACCTCCTCTCCACGTTAGCAGGCCATTCTTCACACTAGACGCTACCACAGACCAAACGATTCTCCACTGCTGCGACCCCCCTATTGTGCTCGCGGCCAGATGCCTTGACCTAATGACCATGAGCTTGCTTTTTGGTGGTCGGTTTTGATGTGTGATTGTCTTTTCGTATTCTACAACCATTCTTTTTCTTGATTTTTGGTGATCAAGTTTGACCTTCTTTGCCTTTCTTGGATTTCTTCCTGCTGTAAGGAGCAGCACAAGGTCCGTGTGTTGTGACCAAGCTAAGATGGAAGCAAGCCCGTTCATGTATCCTTCATGCACGATGGACCTGATTCTCATTCTGTTCGATGGAGAGCCTGTCTTCCAGCTCTGAGTTTCATCAGTTAGTATTTAGTAAACGCTCATTCGCAATTGTGAGCTACCAAACTGTTAATGTTGTTGCCTCAAGATGCATACTAAAGAGCTCTGTTTCATGCTGCAATATGTTGTGTTAATTTGCTGCTTATTGTCACCGTACATGTCATCTTAGAAATATTGGCACCTCAGTTTTACAGGTAGATATTAAATTAGCATTTAAGTTATCTTTGAACTTGTTCGATCACGCAGGGATGACCTAACAAGGCTTGTTTCAGAGAAGCGATTTCTCTCGGTTCTCAAAGTAGATGGCTACAGCGGTCTTGGTTTTCTTAATATAAGCTCGCCGAGCCTCTTAACCCTTTGGCTATCAGATATTTCTCCTTTACAAAATCGGTAATTCACCATGTTCCTACGATTATTTAAAGTTATAATGATTAGCCATCGCATATGTAAATTCATTGGGGTATTTGTTTCTCGCAGGTCATAAACTGTCCTAATTTAAATGAGCTCTTACTGGATTTTACCCAGCAAAATAACGATTCTACTAATCTGATTAGTCTGATGGACAGCCTGGACGTACCTGCTGAAATTTGAGAAACTTGCACATCTCCTCAGTTCACTTATGCAATGAATCTATATTTGCTCTAGAGAGTGCTAATTTCAGGTGTCTTCGTGTCTTGCTATGGTTCTTATAGAATGTTGCTCATATATTCCAAGAATTATGCTAGATAGTCTTGTTGCGATTACAGTTTCTTTTCAGTATTTAGTTTCGTTTTCTTGTTCTGTCAAGGTCCTTTATATGCTATCCTTGATTATTAGTTCAAAAATAACAGATACAACTGTTGCGTCTACCGTTCGTTCTTATGTAAGCTTGGAATTGATTGATTTAAGCAGGTAACCACCATTTCGTAAGGTTAAATGGTTGGGGTTGATCAATCTGCTAATGCATTTTCTATCTGACAGTTATTGCAAAATAGTGTATGAATAAGATTTGTTTAATGGCATTCCCTTCTACGCTAACCAGGCTACTCCTTGCTCTGTGCCCAAATATTACTTCATTGAAGCCTCAACTTTCAAAGTTTGTTGCTCCTTTGTTCGATCTGAAAATAAATATAGAAGATGCTAAGTAAACATTATTCTGTGTGCGATTATATAGGTGGGTGGGGTGCAGGAGGCTGCACCACGATTGCCACTTCTTCATCTCATGAACTGTGGCAACAGCTTATGTGTTCAGCCTGCAGAGAGACCATACTTTGGTGAGCAGCAATTATAATTTGTTCTAGACTACATTACTACTGCTGTTCTTTAGCACCAGATCCATGTAGCATTGGTGAAGTAGCTTCATCTTTGTCCTGTGTTGAATCTCTGTAGCATTTCGTATCCTATTTTCTTGGAAGGACTGCTATAGCACCTTGAACTTTCCAATCTCATTTGTTGAACACCCTAAAAGCTTAGGGCATTAAATGAACAGGATTAGAAAGTTCGGGGTGCTAGATAACCGGTTTTAAGGTTTGGGGTGTCAGCCGGACTTTTAAGCAAAGTTCAGAGTGTTATATGAACTTTTCACCCTATAAACGCATGGGATTTGAAAGTTCGGATGCCAGATAACTGATTTCAAAATTTAGGGTGTTGGGCCGACATTGGAGTAAAGTTCAAGGTGTTATATGGACATTTTCCTATCTAATATGTCTCTTTCTTCCCTTAGCCATTTTAGAAAAGAGATGCATTTCAGTTCTGAACTAACCTTTGCTTCCTCTTTGTTCCGACAGGATGGCATCCAGCAGCCTGGCGTTCAAATCGCTGGTTGACCATGAATCACTTCTTCTGATCCAAGCTGAGCAACTGAAATTTATGTTATTTATGCTTTTTTTCTTTCATCGGAGGTGGTTTCTGTGCCTGCAAACGACGGGGACAACATCGTAGTAAGCTTGATTAACCAAATCTACCCCCTATTTGTTGCTACCGCTGACTCGCTAATGGTTATGTGCTCCCATAGCTTCTTCGTGAGTTGTTCCACAGGGGAATTTCAGAGGATTTGATTAGACGGCCAACATTATTCTCAACGAGTCCCATGAGAGGGTGTACTCCACAAAGGTTAGGCTACATCCAAACTCGCTAACTTATTTTTGCTCTTATTTACTTGGTATTGGGAACACGGTTTTTTTGGGGCAACATAGAAAATTTCACGTTGGTTTGTAGCTCAATACTTGGTTTAGATTTGGATGTTCAACTAAGTTCCATGTCCTCACACCATACATTACATCATTTCGATCACATATCAATATATCAATAAGTTTGCTTGAGTGCTCAATAATTGAAGTGTATAATACTCTCTAATAATCTGACAAGTTGCGCTGTGCTCTCCAGCCTCATGAAATCATTACCTTCTTAATTTTTACAAGTTGCCACTTGGTCATACTAATAGTTACTCTATTATATATCTACTGCCAGTCTGGTTAGATTAACTTTTGCACCATTAGTTGTTCGGCCATTTTTGCTTACTTCTTCAGTGAACATGTATGTCACTCTTGTGAAGCTTTTGTCTTTTGTTTGCTTTGCAGATGTTTCCATCAGTTCAATAAATTTTGGTGTGTGTTACTGTATGAGGAGTTTTAGTCTGATCTGTACTTGCGTCTTTTTTTCGATAAAGGAAGCAACTTTATTAATACCCAGAACAGTATATCAAGAAGATACAAAACCTTGGCACACTTCCGGCTTCTGCAAGGAGCACACAGCCAAAAAGAAAGAGGAAAAAGGGAAAGGAAGTAAAGAAAAGAAAAAATAAAGACCGACATAAACTAGAGACCCGCAATCCGAAGACAAGACCGCCACCCAAAAAACAGATCCGAGCTAGTGACCCGCAATCCGAAGACTAGACCGCCACCCATGGGCCGGGGAGAAAAAGAACTTGGCCGCTTGCACCAATAGTTGCGAACCCATCACGACCCACGCCTGTACTTGCGTCTTGTATGCACGCATGCTTGTTCAGTTTGAAGTACAAATCTATGTATGTTGTATCAACTAGCTAGATTTTGCACCGCGTGGATTTACATTGATATGGATAAAATCGTCGACTCCCGAGTTATTGTAAGCAACATTCCTGTTCCTAGAATGAAAACATTCCCTATTCTGATATTGTCACTTAGTCTATTATCAATCTCATCACACTCAAAGTACCTCTTCCGTTAGTTAATTGGAACTTGTAAAATGACAAGCATTTTTTTCCTCATTCAGTTGTCTAGGTCAACACCTGTGTACCGGTGTACGCTCTCACTCATAAGTCGGAATGTATTTTATCGCTATGAGCAATTCACAACGGAAGTACTAGTTTCACTCAACTAAGTAAGTCTAATGGAACACGAAATTCGCTCCAGTGACTTCCATCATTCAGTTATAGGAAAACTCATTTGATTAATGTATCAAGAAATCGGCAACAGTCCAAAATAGAATATCAAGGAGGCACAAATTTTTCCCAGATATCAGGGGGTTTGAAGGGATCATTCAGGCCCTGGCTGAACATGCTCTGCTAGCAAACAAATTTTAGGAGTCGATTATGAGGATTGTGCATTCAAGAATCAAACCACTGAAGAAAGAAAAGCTTCAATGAAGTACCAGGAGAAGAAGATGCAACTAAGATGTTCGGAACTTGAAATGGCTGACGTACCATGTCGGAGAATCACCGTCCTCGGCGCCGCCACCAACGTCGCCGTCCACCTCTTCTCCTTCTTGGCGAACATCTCCGACGGGGCGGGGTGAGAAAGCGCGGTGGCGGCGACTGACAACCCTAGCATGCAATGCATAGAGCTCGGGGATGGGGAGGGGATGCATCTAGTGCACGCATCGGTGGCCTTCTTCTTGTCGACCTCGACGGCGACGGAAGACCGCTAGGAGATGCTCTGCGTCCCGAATGGCGGCGGGGTGAACGGAGAGGTGAGGGAGGGGGAAGTCGACGTGTGGGTAGGGGTGGAATCGAGCCGAGGCTCGGCTCGGCTCGACCGAACTCGTCAATTTGCGAGCCGAATCAGGCTCGGCTCATTGTCTGTGTCGAGCTGAAAACCGAGCTCGACTCGTGAGCCGCCTGGCATGTGGGCCCACCTCATTGCGTCAACCCTCAAGCCCTAGCCTCAATCGTCATTGTCAATCCCCAGACCCACCCGCGAGCCGCGGCGCCCTACAACCTCTTGCTCGACCTCCCGCACCGCGCCGGCGGCCTTGCGGCCGCCCGCCTGCTTCCGACCTAACACTGGCGCCGGCCGCCCTCCTCCTCCACGGCTCCGCATCCACCACGGCGCTGCCTCCACCGCCCGCACCGCCTCCCCGCCTGCCCAGATCTTCCCCGTGGCCGGCTCCCCGGTCCCAGCTCCGCCCCGGGACAGCTCATCCCCGTCGCTGCCTCCCTCGCTCATGCCCAACCGGCCAGTGCAGGCCGGCGCCCATCTCTATCCCCTCATGGAGCCGTTGCGCAAGAAGAAGCGGGTCCGGATACGGTGGCGCTGCCGGCGACCACCGATCTGGCCGCTGCTCCTGCCTCCACATCTGCTGCCTCCGCACCAATTGGAGCACCAGCGGCAGCAGGTCCAGCACCAGCACCACCAAATGCTGACTTGGTGAGAACTCTTGATTTGTGTAACTGAAATGCTGATTGCTTTGTGTAACTGAAATCCCTTCCACTGGCCGGAAGATTGCTTTGTGTAACTGAAATGCAGATTACTGTTGGCTATTGTAGATTTGGATAGAGAACTGAAGTATCAATCTGGACTCTGGAATATTTTATAAGTTCTATAACCATTAAAACAAACTACAACATTGGTGATGATGCCAACTGCCACTCCCAAATTGCAACCTTGTTTTAATATATCAATAACAAAGCAAATATCCAAACAACTAAAAGCATCCTGCCAACTCTGTGACTGTGATTCTTGGCATAATGATGAGGTGAATGAATGACAGTTCTATATCTGTATGGTATACTGGATAACTGGATGATATATACATGTATATATAGTGTGCAACTTTTATGAATTGCATTGTGTAAGTTCAACCTTCATTAGTTATGGTTTTTGTGTTAATGACAAATCTAATATTGTGATTATCCATTAATGTGATTTTGTTATTAATGACAAATCTTATATCGAGACTAACTTGTTTATTTAGAATATCTTTGATTAGTCTCATCGCATTGAAAAATGGAAAACCCAAGGTATGTTTGCATATTCATTCTAGTATTAGTTGCATACTTTGGAGTCAAGTTAAAATATGAATGTCCCCGTTATATTAACCACAAAATGTGCATCATGTTTCCCAATCCATATATTACATGGATGCACACACTTAGGGGGAGTTCGTGGTTTAACTTGATAGTTTCATTGTATTGATCTATTATTGACACATATAAGGATCAAGACAAAGAAACTAAATCCTTGAGTATATATTTGAATTGTCTAGTTATAAGTATACTCACGGTAATATAGGATATACTCCAATACGATCAATTTGAATATGTGCATATTATCTGCAAGTCAATCATATTTATGCACATATACATGTGAGGTGTATTCTATAGTTGATGATTTAGAGTAATGATCATTTCCATACAATTTACATATAATGGATCATTACTTTTCATCAACATGAGTATATGAAAACTTGTGTAGTTAATATATACTCATATCAATTTAAATGATAATTTAAATTGAGTTCATCTGTCTTATTAATCATTAAAGAACACTTCATTATGTGTTGATGGTGTTCCGTGATTAATAGAGGACAAATGAATAGTTCTTAAGTATAATGAAGCATGTGTTGCATTATTGTACTTAAAACATATAAATCATTCAAATTGATTTAGGTTATGCTCAATTGATCTAGAGGCATCCATTATGTGTTAATGGAGTGCAAGAGATAATTGAGACAACCATGCATCTTGGACTAATAAGTTTCATGAGTTATGTTTGAGTTAGGTCCAAAGATGAATGAGATGATGAAAACGGGACAAGGACGGCATCATGAGTTGATGGGCGTCAAGAGTGGATCCCGAAGAGGAGTCGAGTGATATCCCGGGGGAGCACATATGCGAAGATCATAAAGACCCCAAAGGGGATTGCTTGCGCGCGGCGGTGAAGGTATAATTAGATAGGCTAAGGACTTTATAGTCTTTGAGTCTAAGGTTTTATCGCCGTGCTATTAAGAGGGGTCGTTCCCTAGCTTGAGCTTCATCATGTGTTGGTGATCTCAATCCGCGTTCACTCAAGCTCAAATCTTGTTTGATTTGGTTTTTGCATATGGGTTAACCATTTGGCATGTGTTGCAAAAGTGTTAAGCCTATGCTTGGTTGTTTTGCATTATGCTCTGATTTGCATGTGTTGCAAAGATGAAAGAGTATATGCATTTGGTTTTCGCATTATGCTTTGATTTGCATGTGTTGCAAATAGGATAAGCTAATGCGTTGGCTTTTGCGTAAAGTTCACTTTTGCATGTGTTGCATTAGTTGAAGCTTCATGCTTTGGTTTATAAAACATCTTTATAAAACCTTGGTGTTGCTTGGAGCTAAGTTTTGCATGTGTTGCAAAAGGAGAGAGCTCAAGCATGATTTTATGTTGTGTGTTTGTATGGAGCTAGAGGCTTGCATGTGTTGCGAGTAAAGAGCTCATATGTATGGTTTTGGTTTTAGTCGGAGTTTGATTTGTGGTTGCATGGGACTAGAGAATTGCATGTGTTGCAATTAGAGAGTTCATGCATCTTGATTGATGTTGCTTGGAGCTAGACTTTTGCATGTGTTGCAAAGAGTAGTGCTCAAGTATGAAATGTATTTATTGCGTTATTTGCAAGTTCAGTTGTCGAATAAACCGAGGTTTATGAGTCCGAATTCGAGAGCATGTGAGTAGGGCTTGCAGCGGTGTTGGCAAGTTGATTGGGTCTCGTGTTGACCTTCACATGGCTAGGGGATTAATCTCATAAACTCGAGTTTGTTTAAAGCTTAATCGATTTGCGAATAGTTCTTGAGTCGATTGCGAAATGTGTTTTCGCAATTTGGGTTGAATTCTTTGAGCATGGATTGAATTGGTGCAAATGTGTTTTGCACGTGTGTATGATTATGTGTTGATCATCCTTGAGGCTCAAAGAATAGTATTTGGTTTTTTGGAGAAAAGTTTGCGAAGAAACCGGAGCTGGGTCTGTGAGGCCGGTGCAATATTTCCAGAGAGTATAGTTTTCCGGAGTTTTGTCGAGCGGTGTGACCGGCCTGGGTCCGGTCGGACCGGGCGTGTTGGTCGGACCGCCCTCTGGCCGGTGTGAATTTTCTAGAGAAGTGTGTTTGCTGATTTTTGTTGGGCGGTCGGACCGGAAGGCGTGCGGTGCGACCGGCCGAGTGGTGCGACCGGGGGCTGTGCGGTGCGACCGGCCGTGTAACGGTCCGAAATCCGACCGTTGGCCTGTGAGGGCCGGTCGGACCGGCCGAGGCCCGGTCGGACCGCATTTTTGCTGATTCTGTCCATTTCGACCCCCAACGGCTAGTTTTGGCATGGAGGCTATAAAAGGAGACCTTGGGGGTGTTGGGGCTGTGTTGTTGCTGTGTGTAGGAGTTGGGTGCATGTGTTGCTCCTCTCCTTTTGGTTCTTGAGCTAAAGAGTGAACTAATTGCATGTGTTGCAATTAGGAGTAGGTTTGAGAGGCTCTTGTGCATGTGTTGCACTTGAGTGAGGTTCTTGTGCATGTGTTGCACTTGGTGATCACCGGGAGCGCATTCGTTGTGCTCGGTGAAGTTCAAGCGAAGGAGCGGCTTGTTACTCTTGGAGGTTGCCGACTCTAGACAGGCGTAGGCATCGTCTTGTGAGAGCTCTCAAGGTTGTGAAAGCCCCGTGAAGTTTGTGAAGGTTCGGGTTGAGCCTCGGCATAGCGTGAAAAACCACGACTAGTGGAAAGAGGCGGGTGCTCAAGCGGGGCCGGTCCAAGTGTGGGCTTGCCTCAACGTGGACTAGGGAGACCGCAAGTCTTGAACACCACGAAAAAACATCGGTTGTCCTTGTCTCTTTACATTCAAGTATTTACCTTTTGCATATTATTGATTGCTTGAATTAGAATTGCTTAGTATTAATTGTTTGATCAATTTAGCAATTTATACATAGAGACATAATTTAGTTAGTGCACTAGTGAGCCTAGTTGATTTAGGCCTTAATTGTCAAAACCGATTTATCGCTTCCGCATATATCTTTGATTAGGTTTTGACTTAGGGGTGTATTAGAGCGATCGATTTTAGTGAGCGATTGATTTTTGTAAAACGCCTATTCACCCCCCCTCTAGGCGCATCCTCGACCCTACACATTGCTCTTATGGGAGCACCAATTTACAACTAACATCATACAAACAAAATTTCGGGAGCATGCAATGTCAGTGTGCTATTGTGGTATTGTTGCTTTCAGCCTGCTACCTATTCAATTTATCTAGTACTTGTTTTAGTTGGCATTATATTTAAATGTCCTTTGATTGTTGCTGCCAGGCACTTGTGATTTGTGAATCTGGAAACACTTGTTTAGTTGTTTAAGACAATGTTTATTTCTAAGGAATTGAATATATCCCATGCTGTTTTTTCTTGGGATGACATTGATGTCCCAACTGTGAACTGTCGCTATGTCACACAACTTGTACTGTTGTACATGACATTACCCATTTGGTACATTGATTTTATGCAAGGAGTTGAACCAGGATGAGGGAGATGATAACTCATTTGATATAAACGATGATATGTCTGAGGATGAGATCCAGGATGAGGGAGAAGGAACACAAGCCTCAGTCCTTGCTGATCGAACGGGCAAGCGATGTTCAGGAGTTTGGAAGAATTTTGAGAAGGTCAATGTGCCATCCCTGACAGAGAAAGGTGCAACTATCATCAAGGCAAAGTGTTTGTTCTGCTACAAGTTGTATTCTTACAAACAAGGGTTAGCTACCTCACATCTTTGAAGGCATATAAAAATGTGTGCACCATTCTTGAACAAGTTGGCTAAGAAGAAAAATCAAGCTCTTCTCAATTATTCAGGTGATTCTGGTATTCCTGTTGTGGTCTCTCCTAGTGAATATAGTCCTGAGCAAACTCGGAAATTGATTGCTAAGATGATAATAGCTCATGAGTATCCATTTAGGATGGTAGAGCACACATGGTTTAACATATTGATGAAGTACTTAAATCCTTCTTATGAATTTATTGGTAGAAAGATTATAAGAAGTGAATGCTTGAAGGTTTTTGAGTCCGAGAAAGAAATCCTTAAGAAGAGCCTTAGAGGTGTGGACAACATATGTTTAACTACTGATTTGTGGACATCCAACCAAACACTTTCTTATATGTGTGTAGTTGCACATTATATTGATAGAAATTGGAATATGCAATGTCGTGTGCTGAGTTTCATTGAGTTAGACCCTCCCCATACTGGAAATGTGATTGCTCAAGCGTTGTTTGACTGTATTGCTAAATGGAAGATAGAGGATAAGATCATCTCAATCACTCTAGATAATGCTTCCAACAATGATGTTGCTGTACGGGGTTTAAAGGCTAAGTTTGCTGCTAGACAATCAACTGCTTTCATTGCAAAGTATTTTCATGTGCGTTGTTGTGCTCACATCATTAATTTGGTCGTGAATGATGGGATAGCAGTCTTAGCATCTTTGATAAGCAATATCAGAGAATCTATTAAGTACATCAAGAAGTCTCTTTCTCGCATGCACAAGTTTGTAGAAATTTGTAGATCACTCGCACTAACAATTGGGGATGGACTGAAACTTGACGTGACTACAAGGTGGAGTTCCACATACAAGATGTTAAGTATTGCACTTGCCTATAAGGAAGCATTCCTGTCATATGCTGATTTGGATGCAAACTATAGATGGGAGCCTACAAGTGAAGAATGGGCATTGTTTGTATCCATTGAGCCAATACTGAAGTGTTTGGCTCAAGTCACTACTGCATTTTCAGCTTCGACATATCCCATTGCAAATATTTTTTATCCTCACATTGTGAATGTCAAGATTACATTGAGAGCTGCAATTGCTGCTGAAGATACAAATTTGAATGGTATGGCCATTGCAATGATGCAGAAGTTCAATAAGTATTGGGAAGAAAAGAACAATGCCATGGTGCTTGCTACTATTCTAGACCCAAGGTACAAGATGAGATATGTTGAGTGGTGCTTTCGGAAAATTTATGAATCCCCAAAAGCTGAAAGTGAGTATGCTAATGTTCTTGAAGAGTTAGAGAAGCTATATGAAAAGTTTGAGATGGCATATCGGTAGAAGAAGGCTACTCTTAAATCTAGTGCATCCTCATCTTCGACTATGGATACAAGCATGTACTTACCCTCAAGCTCAAGTGAGTTTCAGTCCTTCTTATCTTCATCTTCTTCGAATCCATCGAAGAGCGAGTTGCTCATCTATCTAGATGAGGTGAATGAGAGCTTGTCAAACGAAGAGTTCAATTTACTTGAGTGGTGGAAGTTGAATACACATAGATTTCCGGTAGTGTCAAAGATGGCGAAGCACTTCTTGACTATACCAGCTAGCTCTGTATCTTCGGAGTCAACTTTCAGCACCGGGGGTAGAGTTCTAGATGATTATTGGAGCTCTCTACATCCATCTATGGTGGAGGCATTGGTGTGTGCTTCTAGCTGGATTAGAGGTTCCTATAATGATTCAAAAGCACCTATGTTTGTGGTATGTTCATCTATAGTGTAATCTACCTTTTCTATTTATCTTTAATGTAACTCATGGCTAATTTGGTTATTATAACTCTTTTCAGGAAGAAGATGACGAGGATGACGTTCAGAACATTCCATTTCCTAAAAGCGTGGTAGAGAGCAACTAGTTGTGATTTGTGAAGGTATGATCTGTTGACTCATGGCTAATTTGGTTATTATAACTCTTTTCAGGAAGAAGATGACGAGGATGACGTTCAGAACATTCCATTTCCTAAAAGCGTGGTAGAGAGCAACTAGTTGTGATTTGTGAAGGTATGATCTGTTGACTGTTGAATGATTTGTAGAGTTATTGAATTTGGTATTTGAAAATAACATTTACCCAGCACTAAATGTTTCCAATATCATAATATAGTATATTAAATATCTTCCAGTTGCTGAGATCACCGGTCTAGAAAAGAATGTTTCATAAGTTCATGCAAACAAAATATGGCAGGGGCTAGTAGTACTAATGTGACCAACTAGATGAAGGCAATGTGGTCTGTAGGCTGTATCCTACTTCAATGTGGTTTAATCTAATGTTAAATCTCACTAGTAACATACACAATGTTGCCATTCCTTCACAGTTCCTTCATAGTGTTAAATGCTACAAGAAGAATCATAAGTTGCATTTGCACATGCTATTACCATCATTCCTTCACACAATATTGTTATTTGTCAACCTTTTTTTGGTCAATTTGATCATAAGTTAACTGACGGCTAATTGTTTTTTGGATTGAAACTTGGAAGGCGGCTATGAGAGGTCAGTGCTCTGCCTCTAGCTCTACTGCTCTCCTCTGGACTTCTGGAGACTGCAAGAATGGAATGGAACTATGGAAATGGAACTATAGAAGTATGGAACTATGGAAGGGTGTTTTGTTACTTTTGTTACTTTTGTATACACTTTGTGTTATGTTACTTATGTCAGACTGAATCACTAAACCCTTATGCATTCTATATTTCATTGTATGCTCCTTGTTCAATATGACTGTATGAATGCCAAGCCGATTGAATGTCTGTGGGCTGTGGCTAATTTTGTATTAAAATTAAACCTCATGTAATTTGGATAATTGATTAGTGATTAGTGAAAGTGATTCTGAATGTCTGAATTTTACCGAGCCTAACGAGCCGCTCGCGAGCCGGCTCGGGCTCGGCTCATTGTAGCACCGAGCCAGACGGTAGGCTCGGGCTCGGCTCGTTGATGCACCGAGCCGAGCCCGAGCCGAGCCGCAAGCCTCGAGTTGTTTTTCCACCCCTACGTGCGGGGTTTGGGGAGGGAGGAGAGGCGGCACTCCAGAAGAGGAGATCGAGATGGAAATTGGAAGGAGATCTAAAATGAAAGAGCAGTTGCTCTTCTAGGGGGTTTTCCGCTAAATAACCAACTTAATGTCCCACCATTCTGCGTCCTGTCCCTCCGTTCCGGATCTGACAGCTCGTATGGACGGTTTTATAGTTTTTTGGGTTCGGTTTTCTCGGTTTGTAAATAATTCGATTTCTAAAAACTGCATGCTAAATTTCTTTAGTTAAAATGAAGATCAAACTGAATTAACAGAAATATTTCAGTTCGGTTAATTCGGATTTTGGTTAACTGAGATAACCATAGCAAACACAAAGTATTATTTTCGCCAGATCTACCATTTTATGTTTCAATCATTGAATGAACAATGACAAACTACTCCCAAATCTACCATTTTCCCTAAAGAAATTATATCACACACAAAGCGCAATTTCTCCTAGATGTGCCATTTTCAAAAAAAAATATGTAAAGCTAGATCGACCAACAAAAGGCATGAATCCAACTACATTATCATGCAGTATGAAGTACAGAAGTGGGACTTTGGATCCATACCTTTGGTTTCCTGCAAGAACTTTTCACTCCGTGAAGAGGATGGAGACCGCGGAGCACTCCCCATGGATTGAGACCATCTAGCACAGGCACTCCCCATGGATGGAGATCACGGGGTATCGCGCAAAGACAACAAGCTTGAGGGCTTCATCACCAAGGCTACCATAGGAGAGGACCGAGCTTGGAGACTGGGAAGGGTTGGCGGCGGTGATGTCGCTCAGAAGGAGGCGGAGGAAGAGGAGGCATGCGACGCACTCGAGCACGGGCTTGTGCAACCTTGGGAGAGGCAGGGTCAACGGCAAGCAGGAGCGCGTGGAGCATGGTATCGGCGACAAGGGGCGAGGAGGCCAAGAGTTCTTGTGCTAGGGAGAGATCTGGAGATTAGAGAGGATAAGTGAGTCACATGCGGTATGTCTGCGCGTCTCCGTGTGGCGGTGTGGGGAATAGCCGTTTCTATTCGGCTCTTTGATCATTTCGGTTTTCGAAAGTCACAAATCAAACCAAACATCGAATATCTTTGAAATAAAAACCGAATTAGAGATAGAACACCAAAAAAACTGAAAAAATTGATTAATTCAGTTCAATTCGATTTGATAATTTGGTTAAAACATGCCCACCCCTAGCACCACCTCACGAAAACCAAAATATTTTCTTTTCTAGCCCCTCGTCTCATTTTATTAAAAATTTAGCCCCCCATGAATGTATTTATGAATTAGCTCCGTTTCAACCGCGGAAGCGCGGGAAGGTGACATGTATCACCTTCCTCGCTCCCTGCCGCGTGTAGGATCAAGGATAACCGAATAAAGGGAGGTGAATAGGAGGTTTCTAAATATTTTGGCTCTAATTGCAATTAATAAAATTACTAAGCAAGAATTGCAGTTTTTCACAATTAAAATTAAGTTCTCTAGAATACACTAAGTGCTCTAACATTAAGATATAAGCAAGATATGATTTTAAGCACATGATCAATATAAAGTTGCTAGAAATGTAAATTGAGTATAAGAGTAGAAATTTCAAACTACAAGAGAATGAGACACAAAAATTTTATCCCATAGTCTTGGAGACTTGTCGATCTCCCCTAATCCACGTTGAGGTGACTTGAACAACTTTAAACCAGCTCTAACATCTTGAGCCTTTCTCGATCACTATAGTAGTTCTTCTCTGCTCCAGGTAGGCAAATTCTGACCTTCACAACTTACCAAAGCTTCTCACAATCTCCATCGGGAAGCTCACCGCGCACGAACACCACCAACCGTCTAGGAGACGGCAACCTCCAAGAGTAATAAGTCTTGATGCTTGCTTGAGATCAAATCAAGTATCTAAAAACTCAATCACTAAATACACACTTGAAAATGCTCCTAACTCTCCCAGAATGAGAATTTAATGCACACAACGAGCTGGAAACTTTCTAGAGCTCAAGAATAATTAATGAGGTCCAAGAGATGCTCTAGAATTCAGGTGGGTGGTATGTATAACCCCCACCAATCAAATATGGTTGTTGGCTAAAAATTACTGAAAAACATCATAGGAGGTCGGTCATACCGCCCTAGGGCCGGTATGACCGCCCCTCAGTAGCCAACGATCGCTACAGTGCATTTAATGTACTGTCAGTGACCGATGGTCATTGTGGTCGTATGACCATGGTCACTCTAGTTATATTGGGTTTTAAAAACGCCCCTATGGCTGAAATGGATGCTCTCTGGAAAATTTGGACTGAAGTACCCAATCATACCCGGTATGATCAGGGTTAGTCCGGTATGACCGGCCTTCTTGGCGGCCAAACTCTCCTCTTTTGTGAAAAATACACTGGGAGGGCTTCGGTCATATCGTCAACCGGTATGACCAGAGGGGGTCTGGTCATACCGACCCTACTGCTTCCAAATCCGATTTTATATGCTTTTTAATTTTTCTTTAAACGAAATATTATACAAATATTCAAGGTATTGATATTGAACCTTTAATTTTTTTTGATATTGAACAAGCGACTATGATCCCTCTTAATAGTATGGCGCCTATTCTAACAATCCGATCTTTTTCTCCAAACTCCGAGATCGGTAAAAACTATAAAAATGTCCTTGAATATTATACCTTACCATCGGCGTGTTGATATTCTCTTTCACCATATTTCATGCTTCCACGATCGTTGAATTTAGGACCAACCTATTTTCAAAATAGTCAAATTAAAAATGTTACTCCATTAATCGTAATTGTCATTAATTACCAAAACCAAATCGAATTAGGGGTCTAAATGCTTTCACCGTGAAAGGAGCCTTCCACACTCCCCATCCGTGGCAGCTGGGAAAGGTAGCCGGGCTACTACGCTTACTGGCCACAGAACCGATGGTCCTTCCCGCGCTGTCCATCCGTGAAAGCCGCTGCTCCCACGGCTTGACGGTTGCTATGCTTCCAGTGTGTTGGAGCGCCTTCTGCAGTGAAAAGGAGGTTAATTTTGTAAATGATTTTACGGATGTGCTAGATTTGGAAAAAAAAGGTGTTTCATACTTTTCCTTTTGATAGTTGTATAAATATTAAAGTATAAATGAATGATAGATAGTGATTACTTACCTCTTCACTTGATTTAAATTTATACAATTTGTATTGAGAGAAAAAGTATTGGAGCAACTACTTAAAAACCCCAATCAAAGTACTGTTGATACATGCCTTCTCCAAGAAGAGGCTAGTTCAGGAGACGACAGGCTGTTTGACGAGGCTACGAGGAAGGGCATCAGGCCAGATCTTGTTATGTACAATCTACAATGCTCTGATCAATAGTGCACGTGCAGAGATATGCATCGGCCATTTAAAATCATGGGAGAGATGGAGACAAGAGAATCACACCGGATGATGTGACATACAATACACTGATGATGGGGCTGTGCTTGCTGGGGTGTCTTGATGAAGTGCATGGGCTCATTGATGAAATGACAAAGCAGGGTATCCAGCTAGACCTTGTCGGTTACAACATGCTGATCAGCGGCTACAGCATGAAGGGTGACTTCAAGGACGCTTTGAAGGTTTGGGATGAGATGATGGATAAGGGGTTCAAACGAACGATTTTCACATACAATGCACTGATACAGGGACTGTGCAAGAATGACCAGGGAGATGATGCCGAGGACCTGATGAAAGAGACGGTACGGAATGGCATCACCCCTGATGACATCATGTACATCTCACTGATTGATGGACTCGCAACTGAAGACGAGCGATTGGTCTAACAACATTCTAATTTCTACATTGCTCTGACATGTTCTGAATTCTTATAGGAGTGCACAATGATCATTTTGAAGATTTGTGGCGTTAGCAAAGTGGGTCGGCTAACTCATGGCATTTCATCTCTTCAGTGGCCCTTGCCCGAGTTATAGCCTTTGCCAGTGGTTCATTTTTTTCTCAGCCACAAACACAGGGATTGATTGGCCAGGGAGACGACATCGAGGAACCTGACGAGAGATGGTGACTGGTGGGCAACGGCATCGACCCTGGTTGAAGGAGTCGCCACTGAAGATGAGGGACTGACTGCGGCAGATGCTGCAAAAATCATAGGCTTGCTAGGAGTAGAGGCATAATCTAGACAGCAAGAGCAGATCAATTCAAAGTGTGCAAAGGACTTGCTTGTTCAACCTCCGGCTGTGTGCAATAGCATCCTACATTGCCCTGCCAGTTTCCTGACAGGAGTAGTGTGCCATGATCATTTTGAAGATTAGCGGTGTCAGCGATAAGTATCAGGTGACTCTGGCATTTCGTCTTCACCCAGACGCCCTTGCCGGAAGCTGCAGCCTTTGTCAATGGTTCTTCTTTTCTCCGTCCATCTTTTACCCGCTTATCTGCGAAGTTATACATGTAATTTTGACAAAGAAGGAAAAAAGGCGTGCTTGATGTTTGAAGAGCCCCAGCAAGCTTTCGACCTGGTTAGATCACAACTCTCCTTGTCTTGTATCAATCTGTTAGAAAACTCGTGACTTGCAACTAACGGTTAAGCACAGCGCAATCCTGCCCTACAAAGTGGAGCCTGGAGAACTCCCTGGCCAGCCTACGTGTCATTGACAGTATCACAGTGTCTGCACTTTGTGAGGTCCTAAACGTCGTCACTGTGGCAAGAATCATTTGAAGGGGCGGTATTAAGCGTCATTGTCGATTTGGACGTCTTTGTTGTGGCCTATGTTCGATCGATGTGTGAAACATGTATCTTGATGCGTGCCATCGCTATTTCGTAGTCGCTTCAACGAACTGCGAAGCGACAGGTTGAAGCCTTTTGTTTTGGCTTGTCGTCTTCTTTGTACAACTGCATGGTTCAGGCACTCGTGCGCTCATCTCATTTAAACTGTTTTGTTGTGGGTGTTTTGGTCCAAAATCATGATTAAGGGCCTGTTTGGCAGGGATTCAGCTTCTCTAGATTCTGAGAATCTGGTGAAGCTGAAAATTTTAGCTTCACCAGATTCATGAAACTGGAGCTGTGAGTACATTAAGAGTGTTTAGATGAATCATCTTGTTTACATTTTAGACTAAAAATATAAACTTAACTCACTTTATTTTAGCCTATAAGTTTCAGATTTCAGGTGAAACTGGAATCTGGAGCTCTACCAAACAGGCCTTAAGAAAATAGCTGCATGCAAACAACGAAGATTTGGGCTGAAAATTGTCCTACGAGATGAGCTGATCTGGCACCTCTCGGTTTACTGTATGCAAACATCCTGCTATATGAATCCATTGGAAATCTAGACAGCAAAGGTAATAAGATGCAAATAAATGGTGAATTCATCGCTTAACTAGTTTGTGAAACTCATTTTTTTTTTCAAATCAAGCTCCTTCACGCACATATTTACAAAATAAGCCTCTTTCATGTCACGCTCAGAAAGCGTAGAAACCCCCTGCCTTGCCTGACGCCGTGGCTGTTCACACGAGCGTGGGAGTAGTGTGGGCCCTCATGGCAGAAGAGCTTCTTTGCTCCTCGGACATAGCAGCGGTTCTTGACCACCTGTGCCCTCCCGTTTCGGCCGGCTGCTTCCTTGCCCGTGCTTGCCGTGTATCGTAAGGAGCTTGCGTGCTTCCCATGCACGACAGAGGGTACATGTCATCTAACATGTCTTTCACGGTGAGAGAGGGCTAATTTTGCAAATCGGTGTATAAGGAACTAGATTTATAAAAAAATATGGTCAAAGACTGGATAAGCCATGAATTCATAAATGGTCCATCAATTCATAAATGGATCAGCAAAATGTCCGGTTGTGTCATAGGCTAGCTCACCGGCCAGGCGGCCAGCAGCTGCTTAACATTTTTGGCCGAGGTCACGTCATTCATTCACTTTCCTCCTTTTCTCTGGTTAATCTATACCAAATTACGATGCCATTGCCTCCTTAATTAAGGAAGAAATATCCTGTGCAATCATCTATATATATGTATAAACGTGTAATCAAACGATCTAGAGCACCCAATCTATATCCAACGCTGGCGGCTGTTTTTACGTTTAAACCCTCTCACCTCACCCTCCATCTCCTCTTCCTGCCCCTGAAATTTGCTGAACACCCTCTGCCAGTAGCCAGCGTTGGATATAGATTAGGTGCTTCAGATCGCTCGATTACACGCTTGCACATATATAGATGATTGCACAGGATATAGCCCCTTAATTAAGTTCCCGTGGCTTTCAGTATGTAGTGCTCCGTTCTTATATACAGTCTTGTAAAGCTCGCTCGTTAATCAAGCTTTAGTTTTTTTTTTCTCCTGTCTTCCTCGGTTCTGCCGCTGTGGAGCTTATCGGTTTACGCATTGTTGCCTTGTTGCAATTTACTTGACAATTGTAGCAGCAGGCGATGCCATCGATGTGCCCATTATATATTTGCTTTGCTTGCACGGATTTGCCAATGCGACTCACGGACCAGCATTGTGCGTGATGGAAACCAAATCAAAGCTGGGAGGATCGGCTGACGACGTGGAGAAGCAGCAGCCGTTGCTGCCCGCGGCGGCGGCGAGCGAGATGCCGTTCGGCGCCGGCTGCAAGGCGTGCTCCCGCACCTCGCCTACGGCGACGCGGACGCTCGCGCTGGTCGTCCTCGCGGTCGGCGTCGCCTTCGCCGCGCAGCTGCTGGTGCGGGAGGAGTACGCCCTCCTCGCCGTCTTCGCGTCGCAGCTCCTCAGCTTCTGCATCTTCACGTCGCTGCTCGCGCTGTGCGCGCTCCCGAAGGAGGACGGCCGCCGGCTCGCGTGGGCACGGGCGGCGGCCGGGCAGGTCCTGCTGTGGTCGTTCGCCATGGCGCTCTTGATGAGCATGGCGTGCTGGGTGTTGGAGAGCGCGCCCGTCGCCGTCGGGGCGGCGCTGCTCGGGCTGGCTCTGGCCGTCGTCTTCGCCTGCTACGCCGAACTCGTGCACTCCCTGTGGCTGGGCCAGTGACTCCACCGAGGGCCCACATTTGGAATTCGTGCTAGCTTCTCCAATAACAAGCCATACACGGCCTGTCCGGCCTTGTATTGGGTGTTCCTGTAGGAGGATCCTACAAATTGAAGCTGAAACTAGGTCAAATAACCCTCGATTCCTTTTTATTCGCGAGAACGGTGTTTTATACACGTGGTGCGGTGTTTTATACACGCGGTGAAATTGAAATTAATCCGAACATGCGTGCAATTACAACTAGTTTTGGACAAGTAGGATCCATTGAAGTATAAGTAAATTGTATATCTTTTCTTATTAGCTTAAGCTTTTAGGTGAACTAGTTAGTGCATGCAACTTAATATGATATCAGAGTCAAGAGGTCTCGAGTTCAAGACCCAGTTAGCGCATATACGTGAAAGGGAGTGTTGAAGTATAAGTGAATTGTACATCTTTCCTTATCAGTTTAAACTTTTGGGTGAACTGGTGCATGCAACTCAATAGGATCATCCACTTTGACTTGGACTAGAAGACCTTTTACCATGCTTGAAATATATGAAGCTATCCATTGAGCCAACATTAAGAGGGAGCAATAGTTTAAAAACTGAAGGTACAAAAAGTTAGTAAGAATTTGGATAATTTTGGTGGAGAGGCAAGGATAATAACAACTCTCAGTGGACCAGACTACCGCAAGAGATGTTGCCAAAATGCCAATGTTGCGAGGCGTTGGTTCGTCCTGCGGCAAGAAAGGCTTGTCGAAGACAAAACCCGTGGTTTATCCAAGCGTGTCCGGCATAGTAGAAGGAATCATTCCGAATGGCATATAGTAACCAGTGATCACGCACGGTGCACAAGTAATGTTCAGGATCCGCCTTACAAAGAAAAGATAGCCAGTAGCCCCCGGCCTGCCAGCCTATGTATGCGTCGTTGCCGGTGCTCCTACATCTCACCAAGCGGCGCGTGCACACACATCACCTTGGATTAAATGTTTACTACAATTCTCACTTTTAATTAGAGGTGGTAGGTTATTTGTGGCTAACATGGCCACGGTTGTCGATCCTGTTCGCAAATCGCAACTTCTGTTCAGGCAATAATGGGACACTGGTAGTAGCCGTGCCTGTAAGCCGAGGTGAAACAGCGTCTGTGGTTGGATCAGTGCAGGTTCATTTGGTTTGATGCCAGAAGATATTTCTTGCTTTCCCAAAGGATACCTTGGTGTCAAGTGTCAATCATCAGCACCGTATACTACCTTAAGATACCAGACATAATACTCTTCGAGTCTTGTCATGGCTAGCCTCATCTAGCTTTGACCTTTGAAACACTGTATACTACCAAAAGAAGAGGAAAACCACAAGAGTGCTTGTCACTCACCGCCCAAAAGTGACCGCCCGACCATCCGATAATGGTTACACGCTGCTCTAAATTTCGTTTAATATCTTTGTCTATGATCGGGGCTTTTGTCTGCGGATCAGACACTAAGAAAAAAAAATCTAAGTAAGGATACTCTTAAATTCTTGGTTTGCTATACTGGAACGAAGTTTGCAGAGGAGGGTCAAAATTTAGGCTAAGTATGCTAGTCTCTGATCCTCGATTAACTATGAATGATTGATCTGATTCTCTCTCTCGCTCATTCGTGCGCTAGCCGTAGGAATTTTTAGCCGTTAAGCGGCGGGTGTTGCTATCTAAGTACTGCCTCTTCACCTCCCTCTAACTATCGTGTTCCACCATGAACTACCATATCTTCTTATCTCGTACGATACCTTCAGTTATTAATACCCGCCTTCACGTGGGTTTTGAATTACTGCACATGCATAACTTCTTGTTTTGACTTCTTCTGTGATGTCTTAGGAAGAGCTCAGGGATTCTCAGCATATAGAACAATTCAGCATGTGAGAGGTCCAGAACCAATGATCTAAGAGAGGTATGAGACTTTAGAGTGTTATGATCTAAGGAGGTCACAACTAAGAGAGATCGGAGCAGTCGTGACATAAGGAGGTCGTGGCCTTAATAATGTCATAACCAGGGGAGGTCACAGCCTAAGGAAGTTGTGACTTAAAGAGTGGTCGTGACCTTAAAGATGTCACAACCAGGGGAGGTCACAATCTAGGGAGGTCGTGACTTGAAGAGTGGTCGTGATCTGAGGAGGTCACAATCTAGATGATCCAATGTGGGACCCTTAGATGTTAAACTAGTCAACAATCCTCGTCAATCCTAGCCGATCGTAGGGTAGACCCGTGCATGCATAGTTACATTTTCGTTTTGTGTAAAAGGGTTAACCTAGAGTTGCTATGTGTGGATCCGACATGCATTATATATCACTACAACTCACTTTACAAATCCCATTGCCGCTCCATATGGGTTTTCATATTAACGGGCGAGGTATTACATTCACATCTTAAGGACTGACGCTCTTGACAGCACACCGTATATATGGCAGATGCCTAGAACCACCCATCAATATGCGTTCATGTGCTTGGTGCCAGCACTTATACTAAGCCATATTCCACTCTGGCCCCACACCTGCCATGCACATAGCCCATGCTCCTCTCCTACACACGCTCGTGCAATGAAGGTTGATGTTCTGATATCATTTGTAACACCCAGACCAAAATTTTGCTCAATCTACTAGCCCATTGTGGTGTTGGAAAATTAACATGACATAACATTAATTTAATTCTATAGATATGCAATAAAAACATGAAAACTAATATTGCATCTACAAGATGATTACTAGCAGCCAACAGATTTCCAGAACATGCTAGTAAAGAAAACATACCTACACATGCTAGGTAGTCCAACTGATATATATATATATATGTATATATATATATACTATATATATATATATATGCATTCTTATCTAATTTAATCATAATAGAAGGATTCATTTAAACTAAGAACTACTCAGTCTAAGACACTTACAGCGGGCTTGATGAAGAACGCAAAGCTGCGAAGGAGCGACGAGATGCGACGATCGAAGATAAAGATGAAGATGAGTAGTCACGCGAAACGACACTTTCCCAGAAACCTAATTGCCTGTGTTCCGTGTAGGGCTTCAAGTGGCCAGTGTCGAATCGGAGACACTGTTCTCTCTGGCGCCCATGCATGACGGACAAAGGGACAGAATGGCTCCAAAGGCAGCAAGCACAAAGGAACCAGAGATCGCTGGACAGGATGAGATTGATTTTCTGTCACATCTACCTTCACATACAGGGACATATCCCTTTAAGAAAGCGTGTAAGACCAAAACTGTCTCACAATAACGCAGATTAAACTGCCACGATTCTAGAAACTGCCCTTGGAATCTCGCATTCTTGACGAACGAACTAACCGCACGAGAACATGCATCTCCCTGAGTCTGCGGCGCCATGTCAGCAGTCAAGGTGTAAGGTGATATGGCATAGTCGGTACACGTGGTAAAAAGGTTAAGTACACTTAGCATGTCTTGATCGTGGTCGTGCATCATTGCAAGTCACAAGTCACGCGATAAACACACGAAATATGCTATATATGTGTGTGCGTGTCCATAGCCAACCATGTGTACCTCTTGCCTTACTACCAACTCATACTAGAGTCCATGCATGAGCTCCTCTTATAAGTTAGTTGCACTCCACCTAGCTAAGCAATATGGTACTAAATACCATACCCTCAACTTAACACCCATTTGGCTTCTTCCTTGAATTAATTTCAATAATCCCCACCTAGAAGTCAAAGTCTGCAAGAAAAAGCTTCCTAGCATTTTTAATATATCGATTTTACAATGTAGACCTGTCCAGGGTTGAGCTACATCTAGCACAATAAAATACACTTACTTACAACTATACAATAGTCAAAGGCTTGAATTACCAGTCTTATACAAACAAGGTTCACTTGAAGGCTTCACCGATACTAGGCCGCCTAGAACCATGCCTACGGTTTGGAGTATTTCGGTCATGCTCTTGTGCCCTCTCATGAGCTTATTAGAGATTACCTAAATCTCATAGACTGCAACCTCATAATCTAGCTCACATAGGTGTGTTCTTTTAAGTGTACTCTGCAGGATAGTACATCGCCATAAAAATAGGCCTTAGAATATATTAAGACATAAAAGTCATTCTCCCATACAGTACTTGAGAGTACGCATCTCTTAACAAGAAAAGGCAAGTACGGATGTACTCTTCAGTTACCCCGATGACTTGTTTTTTCTATCACTTAATTCACGGGATCTCCATTCACATAGGCTAGGTTTTCACTGTGAAATAACTCAGGTGGGTCTCAACCTAATTTTCCTCAATGCTCCATTTATCACTGCACGTGATAGTCCCTTCGTAAAAGGGTTCGTGAGGTTTTTAGATGTATTAATATAATCCACGACGATCACTTCAGTATTTCTCAAATTTCTGATGGATTTGATTCACCATTGCACATGTCTTAAAGACTTCAAATTATCTTTTGTACTCTTAACCTTAGTGATCACAGTTTGGTTATCAATTACAAAAGAATAGCCAGTATTGATTTTTCAACCATCGACAAGTCCAACAAGTACTCACGCAGCCACTTTGCCTTAACAGTATTTGTGTCAAGTGCTACAAGCTCAGCCTTCATGGTTAACCTCTTTAATATGGTCTGTTTGTAAGACCTCCATAAAACTATAGCACCGCCTAAAGTGAATACATATTCAGTAGTGGCTTTGATCTCATCAGCATTTGAGATCTAGTTGGAATCACTATAACCCTCTAGTACCTAGGATACCCATTATAGTGAAGTCTGTAAGTATTGGTACCTCTCAAGTATCTCATGACGTGATCTAGTACACTCTAGTGATCATTCCTGGGTGAAAGCATCTAGGCTCCTAATTCTTTTGTGATTTTGGTAATTAATGACAATCGCGGTTAAAGGACTAATATTTTCTTTGAGAATATTGGAAATAGGTTGGTCCTAGGATTGATGATAATGGAAGCATGAATGTTGCACAAAAGAAGATCAATGCATCAAGAAAACAACAAAGGTATAAAATTAAGAACCTTTTTCTAGTCTTTTTTACCGATCTCAAAGTTTTGGAGAAAAGATCGGATTGCTAGAAATAGAGCCGTACTATCAAGAGAGGTCTTGACGATAATCTTGATGTCGTTTAGGTCTGAAAGGCTCAATTTTAAGCTCACTTGAAATCGTGCATTTCATAAAATTAAATCCTATTGAAAAATCTTATGCATTTTTGAAATGCCTCTAAGAGCCCGGTGCTACCGGGAAGCAGTAGCACCGGCTCCAAAGCGGTGTGTAAAACCTGAGAGAGTGTTTTTAGGGATCTAGCAGGCCGGTGCTACTGGCCAAGGCAGCCCAGTGCTACTGACCGAGCGGTAGCACCGGCCTCTTAGAGCGGTGTAAAATATCAGAAGGGTGTATTTTTGGGCATTCTGGTGGTTCGGTGCTACCGCCCATGGTAGTCTGGAATGCCTGTTGTAAAAATTCCAAAGAAACACCTTTCTGGCTGAGCAAATTTAAAAGAGGCCCGATGCTACCGGTCCTAGTTGGGCGGTAGCACCGGACCTTCTGCACAACAGCCTCTAACAGTGCATTTAATGCACTATTCCAACCATTGAGTTGGAGCCCGATGCTATCGGTCCTACATGGGTGATAGCACCGAAAATCCTGTCTTCTTCAATAATTCTAGCTCTAACGGCTAGTTGTGTTAGTAGGGGTTATAAATACACCCCCACCTGCATTCTAGAGCCCTCTCTTGGTCTTCATTGATGATATTTGAGCTCTAGCAAATCTTATACACTCATTTGTGCATTTAATTCTTATTTTCACAGAGTTGGTAGTGAAATCGAGTGTTGCATTTAGAATTGAGCCTTTAGACACTAGATTTGGCCTCAAGAAAGCAACAAGACTTATTACTCTTGGAGGTTGCCACCTCCTAGACAGCTTGGAGGCGTTGGTGCTTGGTGAGCTTCTCGACGGAGGTTGTGAGAAGTCCCGGTAAGTTATGAAGGCCAGAGTTCGTCTACCTGAAGAGGGGAAGAATTACCATAGTGATCGAGGAAGGCTCGAGAGGTTGGAGCCGGCTTGAAGTTGTTCAACTCACCTCAACGTGGATTAGGAGAGACCGGTAAGTCTCTGAGATCATGGGATAAAATCTTGTGTCCCATCTCCTTGTGCTTTGCATTTCTTAACCTTCAGTGCAATTTTCATTTGTAGCAATTTGAGTAGATTGATTTGTGCTTAGAATCTTATGTTGCCTATACTTGAATTATTAGAGCATTTAGTGATCACTAGAAAATTTAGGTTTAAAATGTTAAAATTACAATTCTTGCTTAGTGATTTTATCAATTGCAATTAAAGCCGAAAAATTTAAAAACCTCATATTCACCCCCTTTAGTTAGTTATCCTTGATCCTACACCGAGTTTGAAGTAATCCGGCTTAATTTGCTTATAACAAATGAAATGTCAGGTCTTATCGTACTAGCCAGATACATGAGAGAACTAATTATTTGAGAGTATCTTAATGGATCTATCCTTTGTCCTCTGTTCTTTTGATATTTGAGACTCGAGTCATAGGGTGTTAGAGATATTTTACAATCTGAGTACTCAAAATGACTCAGAATTTTCTCTACATAATGAGACTGTTTTAAAGTAATCTCATTCTCATCCTTAATAAACTTGATGTTAAGAATAACATTAGCCACTCCTTGGTCCTTTGTATCAAAATTTTGAGATAAGAATGATTTAACATCATTTATCATATTGATACTAGTCCCAAAGATTAGCATACCATCGACATACAAACACATAATCACCCCCTTACCCCCACCAAACCTATAATACATACATCTATCGGCCTCATTTACCACAAAGTTGGCAAATGTTAGAGTTTTATTGAACTTTTCGTGCCACTGCTTAGGTGCTTTCTTGAGGCCATACAAAGACCTTCGAATCCTACATACCATATTCTCTTATCCAAGTACTACATACCTATCGGGTTACTTCATATAAATTCCTCATCTAGTTCTCCATTTAGAAAAGCTATTTTTACATCTATTTGATGAATGTCAATTTTATATGAACCTGCTAGTACAAGAAGCACTCTAATAGTAGCAAAACTAGCATCAGGTAAGTAAGTATAAAAAAAGTCATCTCCTTCCTTTTGGATAAAATCTTTAGCTATAAGTCTAGCCTTGTACTTCTTAATAGTACCATCAGGTTTAAGTTTTTTTCTTGAAGATCCATCTACATCCAACTAGTTTGTAGCCATTAGGACATTCACAGATTTTTCATGTTCCATTAGCAATAATGGAATCTATTTCAATTTGGACCACTTCCTTCTAGTACTCTGCATCGGGTGATGCATATGCCTCTGAAAGGGTTTTTGGTACAGTGTCCACGAGATACAAAGTAAAATCATCACTAAAAGATTTTTCAACCCTTTGTCTCTTGCTCCTACGAGGAGCTTCTATACTATCATTCTTCTCAATAATATCTTCATAAAAGGTGAGAGATTCGAAAGGTGGATTAAAGAATGCTTGACTAGAGAAT
Source organism: Guadua angustifolia (assembly GCA_036346375.1). Taxonomy (NCBI): domain Eukaryota; kingdom Viridiplantae; phylum Streptophyta; class Magnoliopsida; order Poales; family Poaceae; genus Guadua; species Guadua angustifolia. The sequence continues at coordinate 33,518,938 of CM070506.1, read as the reverse complement.
GCATTAGGGTCTGTTTGGTAGAGCTCCAGATTCCAACTTCACATCTTTAAACACTCTTAATGTACTCACAACTCCAGCTTCACGAATCTGGTGAAGCTAGAATTTTCAGCTTCACCAGATTCATGAATCTGGAGAAGCTGAATCCCTGCCAAACACACCCTTAGTATCCTTTATAAGAAAGATATTCTCAAAGAAGCTTACATCACGAGATTCAATAACAGTGTTAATATGAACATAAAAAATAGCAAAATTCAGTCCTAAAAATCTATAGCCTGCACTACTCTGTGCATAGCCTAGAAAGGCACAATCCACAGTCTTAGTTCCTAACTTCTTACATTGTGGTACATTAACTTTCTCCAAGCACCCCCATGTGCATAAGAAACCAAGGAAGGATTTTCTCCCTTTCCATCCCTCATAAGGAGTAGCCTCATCTTTTGATGAGGGGACTCTATTGAGGACGAAACATACGATCAAGATGGCTTCCCCCACCTTGGTATGGATAAACTAGCACTGTCCATCATGGCATTGATCAAGTCTGCTAGTATTTGGTTTTTATTCTCAACCATCCCATTTGTTTGGGGTGAATAGGGAACCATTGTCTCATGGATAATTCTATATTCCGCACAGTACAAGGAAAAAACTCATTAGAGATATACTCTCCTCATATGTCTGACCTCAGACATTTGATTTTCTTTTTTAGTTGCTTTTCAACCTCAACTTTATAGATGTTAAAGTACTTCAGTGTCTCATCTTTCGTTTTAAGTAGATACAATTAGCAATATCTAGCAGCATCGTCAATATATGTTATAAAGTATCTTTTCTCTACCTTACTTAATATTCCATTCATCTCACACAGATCAGAGTGAATTAAATCTAATGATGTCAGACTTTTCTCCCCTACAGCCTTGAAAGGCCTTCGAGGTTACTTAGATTGCACACAAGTCTAACACTTAGATCCTCTAATTATGGAAAACCTTAGAATTAAATTTAGATTAATCAAACAAGCAATTCTATTATAATTAATATGACATAAATGAGAATGCCACACAATGGCATCTCCATCATTATTTACCAAATAAGGTAATATATTCATAAGGTTACAACTATCAAGAACAGAAATGCGAAACAAGCCTTCGCAATCATAATCTTTGCCAACAAATAATCCAAACTTTGAAATAATAAATTTATTCAGCTCAAGAACTACCCGATAGCCGTCATGACATAAAAAAGAACCATTGATGAGATTCCTATTTATTCCATGAATATGCTGCACATTCTTCAATGATAAATTTTTTTCTGAAGTTAACCTCAGATCCACTCTACCAATTCCATGCACAACAGCCCACGATCCATTCCCCATCAAGACGGAGGAACAACTGACAGCCTGATAAGAGGAAAACAAATTGAAGTTAGCACACACACATGTACATTAGCTCCTGTGTCGATCTGCCAATTGAAAGATTGACATGCCAGAAGAGAAACAAATACATACACTGATCCTCCAGCCTCACTAATAGTAACATTGGTAGATTTCTGCTTCTATGGACTATCATTTCTTCTCTTATGCCAACGGCATTTTCTGGCTATATGGCCAGCTCACTGCACACAAAGCAAGTAAGGTCCTCTTTGCTCATCTTCTTTTTAAAACTAGTTGTCTATTTGGCTTGTCCTTATTCTTGTTCTTTGTCCCACCAGATTTGTCATCCACAAAATTAGTATTTGAGTTGCCTTCCTGTGAGGGACGAGGGGCATCCTTCGCTCTTGCCTTCTCCTCAACATCAAGATTTGTGATCAATTCCTCAACGGTCATGATCTCTCTCTTGTGCTTTAAGGTTGTATCAAAGCTACTCCACGAGGGAGGCAACTTGGCAATTATGCCACCGGCCACAAACTTATTTGGAAGAGCACAATCAAAGTTCCCGAGTTCCCCTACCAGGACCTGGAGCTCATGAGACTGTTCCACTACAGAACGGTTGTCTATCGTTCTGAAGTCATGATACTACTCATTCACATAAAGCTCACGTCCAGTATCCAACACAACAAATTTGTGGTCCAAGGCCTCCCACAAATATATAGCACTGGCGAGGTGCATATACACGTCACACAATTGGTCCAAGAGGAGGGACAATAGGCAGCTGAGACAAGTGCCATTGCTCATCTCATAATCGCACTGCTGTTCAGTAGTGAGGGGCCTCATGGGGACTATCACCCATCTCTTGATGTTCTCTCCTCCGAACCTCTCAGGTTTCATTGCATCGGATGGTTGTGCTATATCAGGTTTCTGGATTGTTGGAAAATTAACATGGAATAACATTAATTTAATTCCATAGCTATGCAATAAAAACATGAAGAATAATATTGCATCTACAAGATGATTACTAGCAGCCAACAGATTTATAGAATATACTAATAAAGAAAATAAGCCTATACATGCTAGATAGCCCATATGATACATATATATAAACAATACTATTATAGCAGCATGCATTCCCATCAGATTTAATCACAATAGAAAAATTCACTTGGAGTAAGAACTACTCAGTATGAGGCACTTACAGTGGGCTTGATGAAGAATCCAAAGCTACAACGTAGCGACGATTGAAGATGAAGACAATCCCAGAAACCTGATCATCGATCTCTCATGCAGGGCTTCAAGTGGCCAGCGTTGGATCGGAGACACCACTCTCCCTCACACCCGTTGCACGATGGACGAAGGGACAAAATGGCTCCAAAGGTAGCAAGCACGAAGGAAACAGAGATTGTTGGAGAGAATGGGATTGATTTTCTATCTCATCTACCTTCATATACAGGTAGGGGTGAAAACGGATCAGATACGGATGGATAATGGTTCTACCATATTTGTTTTTATATTTTTTCTTAGATGTGGATACAAATACGGATAGTCCAGATATGAATACGAATATGAAGAATATCGAATACGGATGTGGAGCGAATATGAATCGAATCGGCTACATTTTTTTTAAAAGTAACTAGTTTATTTGCTTGACCATTCACGAAGAACATACAATGACTCAAGATTTGTATTCTTTGTTGAATTATAATTAAAATAATAAATTATGTATTTATGAGTTTTTATGTATTTTTAGCTACTTATTTAAAATATTTTCCTATTAAGGGCAACGGTTTTTATTTTTTTAAAAAATTAAAAGCTGATAAAATCTTAAAAATAATGCTGTTAAATGATAGATATTGTGTCAGGAACTTCCCTAAACCAATTTGTAATTTTTGGAGCTGGTTTGCCTATTTTTAATAATTAAAATTTGATTTATGGATTAATTAAATTAGAAAATGATTTTAAAATTCAAAAACCTTTTTAGGCTAAAACAGTAGATTTGGTCCAACTCGCATGCATATCTGGATATCCGACCCATAAATATTCGAATTATCTAGATTCGTATCTGTATCCGTACGATGGATAGTGAGCTATCGAATCTGTATCCGTATCCAACAGAAAAAAACCGTATCCGTATCTGATCTATCTGACAAATATCCGATTCGATAGAATCCGTATTCGAAAATTATCTCGATCGGTCGGAAACTATCCAATCCGTTTTCATTTCTATGTACAGGGACTTGTCCCTTTAAGAAAGCATATAGGACTAAACTACCTTGCGATAACATAGATCAAGCTGCCTCGATTCCAAGAACCACCACTTGGAATCTTGCATTGCGAGCGAACAGACTAACCTCACGAGAATGTGCGTCTCCCTGAGTCCGCAACGTCACATCGGCAGTTGAGGTGTAAGGTGATATAACACAGTCGGTGCACGTGGCAAAAAAATTAAGTACACTTAGCAAGTCTCGGTCGCGGCTGCGTGTCGTTGGAAGTCACATGTCTCGCGATAATCACACATAATACGCACGCGCGTGCGTCTAAGTAGCTAACATAGCCAACCATGTGTACCTATAGCCTTGCCACTAACTCATACTAGAGTCATGTCATAAGATCCCTTTATAAGTTGGTTGCACCCCACCTAGCTAAGCAATATGGTACTAAATACTATAACTTCAACTCAACACCCTTTGCTTCTTCCTTGAATTAATTCCAACATAGGGGAGAGATCCGTACATGCATGGCACCCCGTTTACATTTTCATCTTTTCTTCGTGTAAAAGAGTTAATCCGAAGTTGCTATGTTTAGTTCTAACATATATTATATATTACTGCAACTTACTTTACATAAGCAATGTGAGACTAATTTCTCCACCGCTCCGCATAGGCCTTCATATTAACGCCCAAGGTATTAAACTAATGTCTTGTGCTAATTAAAGACATGAATAATCCTGGGGAAGAAAAGATGTTGGAGAAGGCTTTGGCTCGTGGACGCTGTGTGATGTGAACGCTGTGTGATGGTGATGAGCAAGAAGCCAAATATGTAGTGACTTTCAAAAGGTTGCCCATGCTGATGATCTGCTCTTGCGTTCGGTTGATATCATGAGTCATGAGATCCTTGAATCGTGTGTGTGGATTCTTACAGGAGGCTGTTGATGTATAGTACTTGCCCCTGTGAAGCCATGTTTTTTTTTTTTTTATGATGATGTTTTACCTCTCCTTTTTGCAAAGTTGATATCTCGTATATTCTTGCAATCATGTGCCAACACACAAAGTGAAACAATCATTTGCTAATAGTTGGCCCTTGGCAGTTGGCACTCGAGGCTCGTCTCCCTGGCTCATTTCGATGGGGAAACTGCATATAATTATCATTTAACTCCTGTAATCCTATCCAATTAATGAACTGCATAAACAAATTGATTCAAATAATCACATTGGAGCTATATGGTAACCGATAAACTTGAGTAAATTGCACCGCACGTACAAGAACTAGGTGGGTGCATCTAGGTCGCTGAACTATGACACCGTGCATTTAGGTCGCTGAACTTGTTAAACATACAAAGGAGATCCAAAAGAGGTTTTGCAAGGTAGCGCGGCATCCATGTTGTGCTAATGGTTATGTTTTGTTTATGTAAACAGATGAGATGTGAGCCATTTGGGAGGGTTTGGTCAGATTTGCGAGGGGAGAAGAGAAAACTGGAGGAAATATTTAGGGGCCATTGCGGCACCACTTGATGACCCGACATGTTCCTCGAACAGGAACTCCTGCAAGTAGTCAGTGGCGGCCGACACGATCTGGAGCATGTGGACGGGTCTATCGCCTTCCTCTTCGTTGGCTTTTTCTTCAGTTTCATCTACCAATGCAGCTACATCAGCTCCATATATACGTATCTCATGTCATGCGAACAAGAAAGCAATAAGAATTCACTGCGCAGTTAATCCCATACTTGCAGCAAGCTCGCGGCTTTCCTTCTCAATCCAAACCAATGTACTTTTGAGCGCTTGGCAATGGCGTTGATGAACGTGCGTGCAGATGGGCACATCCGGCGGGGCGGAGGCAGAGGCCTTCACCTCTTTTAAACTCCCTTTGCACGGTTTAACAAGTCCACGATATACAAATATACATGGTTTCATAGTTTAGTGACCTAAATACACTCACCTCGCAAGTTCTAACTGCGCGCTAGGACAACACATCAAATTTACTTACAAATCTAGCCACCACCTATTTTGGTCGATCGGTTTGCCGCCATGGGTTCTGACGTGCAACAGTGCAAGACCCTCAGCGGCTCTCGGTGATGGCCCTGCTCAGCGGCCATAGCCTGCTCAGAATGCGCTTGGGCTTCCCCGCTGGGGCCGCGCAGAATGCCCTGACACGCGACGACGCGCTCCGGGCCAGCCCCGTGCGCGCCCTGTGCACGAACGCCTCGTCGTCGTCCTCGTTCTCCGCCAGCTTCATCCTCAGCGTCGCCACCCTCGACGCTGCGCGTCTCAGCCCCTCCACGCTCCAGTCGTCATCCACCGGCGCGCCGGCGGCGAGGCCTCGGCCCCTCTGATCGTCCTTGGAATCCTCGCCGTCTTCCTCTCCAGTTCTTGATTTGGCGAGCAGCGCCTTCGTGCCACCGGGCAGGCCGGCGGCGCGGTTGCCGGACACCCCGGCCCCGCGTGCGTTCTCGAAGAAGAGCACCTGCACGACGACGCGGAGTGGCAGCAGCTCGTTCTGGGCGGCGTGCATGGACGCCTCCTTGGAGAGCTTCCTGCAGTTGAGCACCCTGCACAGCTTCTTCCTCGAGCACTTGTCCATCTCCGGGTGCGTCTGCAAGTAACACGAATTAGGACACCGTAAGAAATCAAAATTAACCAGGACGTGAAATAAGCTGTTCTTACATACCCTGAGGTATGTGTTGACGACTCGGTAAAGATCGTCGTGCTCCGGCCGGGCACAATCCGGCACGGCCTCGGCGACGGCGATCAGCTTGTCCAGCGGCAAGTTGGTATCGTTGGCCGCCTCCGCCAAGAACTCGTCCACCAGCTTCCCCACCCGAACCATCGAGCTATGGGACACCGCCGTGGACGTCGACCGACGCGCGCCCTCGAAATCTGCGCTCTCGGCCGACCGTGACCGCCGGTGCCTGCTCGAGCGCGGGGGGCTAGCCTCCGGGCTTCCCGTCTCCGCCGCTTGCCGCAGCGCGAACCCCTCGACGATGGCCACCACGACGTCCACGTCGTACAGAGTCTCGCTAGTGGACGCCGACGGTATCAGGAGGTCACTCACGTTGGCGTCTTCCAGTTGCAACGCCACCCTCCGCGTGAGCTCTGCTTTGGACGCGGGAGAGGCGCCGAGGATGTTCGCCGCCTTGAGGAGTTTCAGCAAGAAGCTGCATGAGACGGCGCTCCTCCCGGCGGGGAGCAAGCTCACTACTTTCTCGAGAAGGAGGCGGTGGTTCTTGGAGATCCGCACGGCATTGCTCGCGCCGCCGTCTGTTTGTTCCACCAGGTGCCCGTTCTTGGCGGCGTTCGGCAGCCATCGGCGCGCGTAGGCTTTGAGCGCGTCTCCCACGGCTTTCCCGTGGATGATACCAGCCGCCTTGACGGCCATCATTACGCGCCAGTAGAGTTCGACGCCGAGCTCGGAGATGTCACGAGCCCACCATGGCGACGAGGAATTGGCGGGCATGGCGGCGGAGGCATTGCTGCTGCTGGGGTCCGTGATGAGGGCCGCAACGGCGTCGACGCAGCTGGACGTGACGCCGAGCTCCTCGCAGGGCGTTGCGTAGCGGCGGGTGGAGTGGAGCACAGTGAGCGCGTCCTTCCAGCGGCGGAGGAGGCAGGAGGCGAGGAAGGCATGGAGCTTCGCGGCAAGGTTGCCGCTGTCGGCGGACTCCGTCATGCCGAGGCGCGCGGCCGCACAGCGGATGGGGACGACGTTGTGCGGGCCGATCGTGACTGTGATTCCGTAGCAGAACTTGGCACAGGTCTCGAACGCCTCCGCGCCGCCCGGAAAAGCCGTCAGCTCGATGACGCTGCTGTCGCCGTCTTCGGACTCCACGCATAGCGCTTGCAGCAGCAGACATTTGGAGAGCAGAGGAAACTGTTGCGGCCAAGGATGCATGGCAAGACAAAAAGAAAACTCGTTTAGCAATTCCGTCATCGAATTGAAGCAGAAGGAAGCAACAAATTGCACGGTTACTGTCATGAATTGTGCTCATGAACAAAAAAACTTCTCAAGAAACCAAAAGAATTGCCTTTTTGGAAAATATCGATGTTCTGATGAATGAATTCAGAACTAAACCAACACTTCAGTCCTCGATCGATGCAGACCAAGGCAGAATAACAAAATTTCCAACTACCTTGTGAAGACGAAACAAGCAGTTATCCACCAGGATTTGCAGGTCAGTAGCCACTTCCGTAGAGACAGACCTGGAACAGTTAACAAACCGCACCAATCAGACAACACGAACAAAATCTGACATAACGAGACGATGGAATTCACGAGCACTACCTCACGGACCCAGAGGTGAAGAAGGTATCCGGCCGTGTGCCGAGTTTCATAAGCTTCATCTCGGACAAGTCTTCAGAGAAGAATGATACAACCTTCGCTCGGATAACCACTCTGCCTAACTGTGTGCGGAGCTGGACGTGGTTCTTTCTTGGTAGTTATTTCATACAGGTGAAGTGGTTAGGGAGGATGGGACAGGATCCAAAGGCAAGGATGGGACTTCTGGCCGAATTGCAAGGAAGAGTCCAAAATTGCGACTTGAAATGTCCAAAGATTTTATGGCAGCAAGGGGATTACACATATCAGCGACTGCTTGCATGCCATGAGAATCTTGATCGGAGACGGCGTGGGGCGTGGACCAATAGTTTCAGAAATGACAACTGAAGAAGTGAGAAGAGCTCTTCCTGAACAACTGCAACTTAGGTTTACGAAGGGTGGATTCAGAAATGGGTCAAAATTCTCAGATTTTTATTAGTGGATGGAGGTTTATCTCAACAGGTGTAGCAAAGTTCATTGTGCTTTGCAGGCTCGCCCAACTAATTGCAACAGGGTTAGTGTGTAATGAACTTGCATTTTAAACTGGGGGAGCCTTTGCTGCAGTGCTTGTTTGTAATTGATTAACAAAACAATAAGGAAATCAACTGTGGTCCAAAAAGGGAGGGAAAAGTTGAAGCCTCCCTTCAGTTCAGGTACATTCATCATCAAATTCCAAAAGTTCTACTTGATTAGTTCCAAGCACTCTCCTTTCATTTTTTTTCTTTTTAGGGATTTTTTAAGGTGCACCTAACTTATTTTAGACCATCCATTTTGGAAGATCCAATGGTTGATATTTCTGTTTCCATGTAGAGGGTAATAGACTTTTCATTGCATATTATATAAGGAAACAAATGTTAAATTGGCATTACCATATAACGTTTGGGCTGAATAGGCAAAGCTATAAGTGTGTCTTGGACCATATACTATGTTTTTGAACAATGGTAAAAGGTAAGCATAAAACTTATAAAAATTTGAAGCTAAAATTACTTAAGAATGAAAAATTATTTCAGAAATCTGAAAGTATAAGAACACAAATTAGAAGTTCAAATATCTCCAAATAATTTACAAAATATTAAAAAAGACAGAAATACCAAAAAAAACTTCAATTCGAAACCATAGAAAAAATATATTTATTAATGTTGGGATACTGTATTAACATGATTTGTGTACATCCTCAGTCCTCACCATGCATTTAAATTCATAGTCAATAAAAGTAAAATCCGGCCAACAAAATTGTGTATACAGAAACAAGATAAAATATTCATCCTCGAAAGCAAGCATGTCCACTTTCTACTTTATGCATATTAATGTATTCCTATGCAATTTCAAGCTTCAATTTCAGATTAAAATACTTAACCTTGAATACTATGGTGTTCTGAGCTTTTATGGTTGCAAGGGTAGCATCACTCCTGAGCAGCATTAGTGGAATCATTTATGGTGTTGCTTTTTTTATCTTTGATCCACTAACCTGCTATAATGGGTTAACAATTTTTTCCTAAGATATTCTTAGAAAATTAAGGGTAGGATTCATCCAAACTCTTATCTCTCGAGGGTTAGGTGGTGAACTTAAAAGAACTCTTCTTTTTAAAACGAGTTCCGGTTAGTTTGACAACAGACGAACTTCCTTTTTTACAAGAACATGGTGTGCAGTACTGCAATAGCATGCTGCTCTATAGAATGCTGCATTTTTATTCTTTTGCCGTCACACCAATGGTTTTTTTTGTGAATCTTTTCCTCATGCTTTGACCTTAAGTTTTAACCGATTGAGATTATCCGTGAATCCGAATTTCCTGTGTGCCTGCATTATTCTGCTTCTGTCCAACCTTTGTAGGTATTGGATCAAGCGCTTGCAAGTTGCAACTTGGGCTGACATGTGAGCACCGAATACTCTGTAATGTGATTTTTTTTGGCTGTTGATTGTATTGAACCCGCTACTATAGTGCACTATATATATACTCTGATACTTTGTAGTGTGAACCTCACATGTGATACAGACAGTTGCTAGAAGTATTATCTGGAGCCCCACAGTTCATCATTTCAAAAGGCAATGGCACACAATCCTTTGTTTCCATATTTCTCCTTTCCCCTCTTCTAAATCATCATGTCACAACTCACAAGCTTTCATAATCTACGTGTTTAGTTGTACGTGTACTAATATAGAACAATTCTCATACTCAAGAGAGAAAACAAGACGGGACTATATATGGTACGCTTTAATCTGAAGCCTTTCTGCATCGAACAATTTTTAAGGGCTGTTTGGCTGGCACACAAATCCTCCGAAACTAAGCCGTCCATCTACAAAGACAATAGTTGGGCTTAAGGACCGATAGCTTCTCATTTCATTAGCTGATTGTTGCGTATGATTCATATATATATATATACAAAGGAGAGGTTGTGTCTGGAAAAGCGGCGCGTCACTTTTCCGAACGCAACCCTTTAAGGGAAGAAAACATAGTTTGTATGGGGTTACAAAATATTGTGTACTGGGGGCGCGGGGGACTAGTGTCCAAGTCAGATAATGTAACCAGGGAATAAATATGTATCACCAACCTTTTGTAACTCTAATCGTGAAAAGAAACTCCTCATATGGCAAATTTCTGAAATTTTGATCAAAAATCCAAAATTTTGCCTGAAATTGCCAAAAATGTTGGCAAATTTTAACTAAACAAAAAATGGTTCAAACTATATCAACAAATTTTGAATTTTGTGGAGGTTCTTGACACATCATTAATATTCTCATAAAAATTTCATATAATTATCAAGTTTAAGAAATTTTTAAAAATTCAAATATTACTACTATCCTGATAAAATACTGACTGACAAGTTTGAATAGAATGAAAAATGGTACAAATCACGTTAGAAAATTTTTACATTTGTTGCATGGTTCTGATGCATTACTAATGTTCCCATAAAATCTTAGATGATGATCAAGATTTATGAATTTTTAAATATTCGGATAGCGTTACTGTTATGTTAAAAGCCTTACCAGCAAAATTAAACAAAATAAAAAATGGTTCAAACCATATTAGAAAATTTTGAAAATTTTTGTGGATGGTTCTGATGTATTATTAATATTTATATAAAATTTCTAGATGATATCATGCTTAAAGAATTTTAAAAAATTCTGACAGTACTACATCCTGATAAAAGCATGATGATCAATACATAGATTTGCTTTACCAATAAAAAAATGTTGAAAATTTTACAGAAAGGTGGTAAGAAAATGATTAAGATCTCATAAAAATTTTGAAACATGATCACACTCTAGTAAATTTATAAAATTCTTACAAGGCACAGTACCATTTATGTTCTTTCTCTTTTTATTTTTGAAATATAATATAACAAATGAAGTTCAATGCTTACGTAGATTTGATTGACCAAATAAAAAATATTATTTTTTTTTGAAAATTTTATAAAATGACACTGAGGCAATTCTTAATCTCTCATAAAAATTTTATATCATGATCACACTCGAGAAAATTTATGAAATTCTGACAAAGTTATTGTTCCAATTATGTCCATTCTGTTTTTGATTTTTTAAAAATAACAAATGAAGTTAAATTATTTTAAAAAAATTTAGTATAATCCTACACTACTAAACAGGCGGAGGATCGGTCTCAGCAAGCTCTGGCATTGCTGACCTCTAGCCAATCTGAAAGTAGAAGATGAAAACGAGTGCATACCTTCGATTTAATCTATTTCACAAGATGCGTGCATAGAGTCAAGGCTCCAACTGCAATTTAAAACACAAATTAACGCTAATTTATAAATTAACACAATTTATAACTGTAATATATACCGCTGGCTCATTAATGCTAACACAAAAAAGACCTGTGCAGAAGATGAAAACTCGTCAAATGCAATTGCTTCAGCCACCTAGACGTAACTAGTATTCTATCGAACGTTTTTGTTTTCCTTTTGCATCTTTATGTTTTATAATATTGTGATTAATCTATTTAGCAAACTAGTTTTGTTCATTATTATCGGTGTATGAATAACTTTGATTTCATATAAAATTATTAATCTATACTAAAGAATTCGCCGCATCATAATTTTGTTCTGGCCTCCGCCACTGCTACTAAAGATAGTGCCATAAATTTTTTAAACCATTATCAAGAGTGTAGAATTTTATAAAAATTTGATAATGTTTCTACCAAAATTTTAAAATATTTCAAAATTTTAGTTTTTCAACAAATTTCCGTAGAAGATGACTTCCTTGAGAGTTATTGGACCAAATCTGATCCAAAAACGTTAAAAACAGACTAAAAATCATGAAATTTTAGCGAAATTTTGAAAAAAGAAATTATTGTAGCAATTTTATTTTTTAAAATTTTTTATCCGACCAGTAATTTAAATTTTATGATGGTCTAAAATCCAAAATTTCAGTAAAAATTCGCCTAAATTTATATCCATCGATCTAGCACAGTTTTTCTCGGCGCTTCGCCTCGGGGCGCAGGACGTGCGGTGCATGCAGGGACGGCGGTCGCGAGTTGACTTTGGCGCGGCACGGCGCAGTGTGCGACTGCGCAAGTGGCCGCGCGGCGCCCGCGAACGCGCTCCACCGCGAGCCCCGACGCGCGGCGGGGCGGGGGCGACTGTGCGATGGGCCGTGCGGCACGCGCGAGTGGGCTCGTCTGGGCAGCTGCGCGCGGCCCGGTGAGGCGGGTGTGGGTTACTGAAGAGCGCGTATGCGCGCACGGATCGGACCGGGGAAGCGGTGCGCACGCGATGCGTGACGTTGCTGGGTCGATCAAAAATCACCGAGGTGACTCCATCGCGGGCGCAACGGCTCTCCCGGCCCCGGCGAAGCCGGCTTGCACTGTTGCAACGGCACCGAGCTCTGCCGGACTGCTGCGTCTCTCCTCGTGTCAACTTCTCCGTGTCCATGGTCCGTTTCCTCTGCGATACATCCCATCAAATTCAAACGCCAACCCCCAACTTGCACGACGCAAAGGAAACAATAAACTAGTGGTACTTGTAAACTATACAAGACGCAACATCTCACTACGATATCTATATATACTGGACATAGCGGCGTGCTATTGCACGTCGTACTGTGTGAACGTGAAAATAGAGACGAGATATAGATAAAGTAGTAAAGATGTATATAAGTGTTAAGGCAAATATATGCACAGGTGAAGCATTGACTGTGTGGAGAAGGTGATTACGGTGTCCATAGGGTGACAGGTGTGGTTAGCTCGGTGATAACGTGCGGTTGGTTATGTTGCATAAGGTCAGCGTATTGGCGTGAGTTTTGTGCGTGTATCCACCGTGTTAACAGAAGAGGTGTGTGTGGGGGTGTGCGTTATAGCAACTAAGCTGAGTTGCGTGCGATGCCGCGCCGACGAGAAAATCTGACCCAAATTTTTCTGCAAAAAATACATAATTCTAGTCTATTGTGTCAAAAGAACCGGCGCCCGTGTCGAATTTGCGGAATTACGGGGTATTTTTTGCAAAATAACCGGCGAAAAGACTTGTTCGTGATCTGTAGAAATATCTCTTTCAACGAACCGAGCTTGAAAACCGAGGTGGGAAAATAGTCCAGAGGAAAAACGGCGAAAAATTATCAGAGACGACAACCTTCTTTTGTCGAGCCTAATATTCTACGTGTTCACCGAGTAATAATACATGTTTAAAAAAATATCAGAAATCAAGATGGAAAAGCGAGCCGGAGAAAGAGTCTAGAGATTAGCTGCACACATATTTTTAGTAACGAAAACATTTTCCCAGGTAAAACGGAGAAAGGACCTAGACGTAAGGAGTAAGGGCATATTTGTTATGTTTTTGGATCTGTTCGCTATCCTGAAAAATTAAAAAAAGGCTTGCTCGCGATTTGAATATAACGGGACCCCTTTTTCATAAAACAGCGCACGAGGGATCCAAATGCGATTCACCAAAAAATATCTTCCCCTCACAAAAAAATCGCGAAGGATCTATTCGTAATCTCGAGGGACCTATCCGTAATTTGAAAAAACGAAGGGACTTTTTCGCGAATGCGCTTAGGAGGACAGCTGGCTGCGCTCTCCATCCAGAGAATCCAGACGACATTATAGGGTTAATATTTATTCTCGGTGGGGTCACTATAGAAACTACAGTGACGGAAGATACAGATTATTTTCTTTTTTAAATTTCTTTTCTTGCTTGTTTATAAAATTTTCCCTTTCCTTCAAATTGAGCTACGGTTTTTTTTTAATTTCCCCCAATTTTTTGTCTTTCTTTTCAAAAACATTTTTTTAAAAAATTCCCCTCTCTATTAAAATCGAGCAATAATATTTTTCATTTGTTTTTTTCTCAAAAAATTTCTCCTCTCGCTAGTATCTCAAATTCTCGTGTTAGACAAACAGATAGAAAGACAATGGCACAAAATGTGGCCCACGCATCAGAGGCCGATGGCTGATCCCTTCCAGGCTTCCAGGAATCAAGTTGCCACAAGGTCGTACCTTGCGTTCTTGCTCCCAAAGCTGTAGCAGACGCACAGTCACACGGTCACACCTCACACGAAGTAATATTATATCCTTACTCCCCAAAAGAATAAATATTATATTCCAGTCCCTATCCTTATCAACACACTGACCAACGGACCCCACAAGGGGATATGTACAAACATAACCGCAGCTTCATCCCCGCCAAATTGCAAAATCACAACACGTCAAAGCCCCATCCAGAGAATCTGTCCCGCGCAAGAGTCTCCCCTCACCGACGCGTGGGCCCATCGGCTGACGAGGATCCGGACGTAATAACCGAATGAAAAGGAGAAAAGATGAGAAAGCTTCTTCCCGATCCTTCCCATCGAAGGAAACGGAAGGCTCCCCGATAAAACGGGGGACAAATCGGCGAGGGCTTGGCAGTTGGCACCTTCTTCTTATCACACCGCCACCACCTTTGTCCTCTGCTCGTCCAGGGTTTGCTCCGTCTACGCTCGTCTCGCCAGGGCTAGGGTTCCGGTCAGTCGCCGCCGCGTCCACCGGGAACTCATTTCTGCGATGTCCCGCGGGGCCGCGCCGCCGTTCGACGACGCCTGGGGTCTTGTCATCAAGGTGGGGTTCCCGTGTGCTCGCGTTGTGTTTGTGTTGTGATGTTTGATCCCCCCGCGGGGGCAAGGGGGGTGGAGCAGCGGGGGTTTCCCCCATCGTGTAGGGTTTGGCCTGTCGTCGTCTGTTTTTTTTTGGGGGTTGCGCTTGCTAGATTGTGGAGCGATCTGGGCGATGATTGTGGTTTTTGGTAACTTCTGTTTTACTTGCGGGATGGTTGTGACTTGTGAACACTGACAATGCAGATCTTTTTCTCCCTCGTTGGAGACGAGGGCGTGGTCTGGTGCAGATGATTAGATGGGTTTTGGTGTTCCATCCGCTTACCGAAAGGATGGATTTTGCATATCTGTGGTGTATCCAAGATCACATTGCTTTGATCTTGTTAGCGGTCATAAGACCTTGGCGAAAATCTTGGGCGTTAAGGGACGATTTTGTGGTGATTGTTTGAAAATTCAGATTTTTGTAGGGCATTTTTTGTTACTGCTAAGATACTTTGTTTTGGGACTTGATGGTATAGTACGCTAATCTACATCTCTTAGCACTGTAGGGCTTACATCTTTACTGTGAATTTTCAATGAGATATTGGTTTATGGCATCTCATAAAAAAGGATGAAGATATCTTGTGTCTTTTGGTGCATCTGGGTAGTTTGTTTTATTACATGTTCTGAGTGTTATGCTGTGATTGTATACTTGTATCTGTTTGTTATGGATCTCAACTAGTTGCGGTGATTAAGCTTGTAGTTGTAGATGTCCTTAATCAATTAGTGCCATAACATTTTTGCCACAAATGTTGCAACACGTGCGGCCGAAAAGGGAGAGATTTGCTTCTTTTAAGTAGTGTCCGGGTGATATTATAAATTAAACACATGTTGATTTGAGAGGAACAGAAGAAAAGAGAATTATCATTTTCTTTGTCACTTCTGCTTGCTGATTAACAACTGGCTTGTGAAGCAAAAATTAAATGAATGTGCCACTTATTGTGTTATCTTTGTGCAGTCTGTGTAATTTTAGTCAATTATTATTGTTCTTGTCAATTTCCAGTTTACCTTCGACTGATGTTTCAGGTCAAATACGGTGACACTCTTAAGCGGTTCAACGCATGTGCGAATGGTCCACACTTTGATCATAATCTGGCTGTCCTTCGGTCGAAGGTTACAAGTGCTTTTAAGTTCAGTCCTGATGATGAATTCACTCTCACATATACTGATGAAGATGGGGATGTTGTCATGCTGGATGATGGTAGTGATTTACGTGATGCTGCTATTAGTCAGAAACTGAACCCTCTTAGGATTAATGTTCAGTTGAAGAGCAGCAGTGC